>CAXIVR010000009.1:45462552-45632552 GCA_964035755.1 Teleogryllus oceanicus
CCAACCTGGTGCATATTGGAGGAACCTCACACTACCTATGAGCATCCTGCAGCTAGAATTCTCATCAGCGTAGCGGCAGAATTCCTCCTACATAGAGTCAGCAATTTGCCACCGTTAAGACTAGAAACCTAGGACATCCTAGACAGAGACGTTACAGTGGAAAAAGCTTGTTATCATGAGCCACCTTAGCCTGTTCATAGTTGCATTGGACGCCCATATGATGCAAATTTACAAATTCCCGACAATACAGCCCATATCGCGGTTGGGGAACGAATACGTTTCCCTCCCAACAACAAATGAATAAGCCTATACCGCCTCGGCGGAAGAATCAGCCTTCCAGGTGAGAGAGGAGCACTGCACAATGGGAGGGGGTAGGAGCGGAAGAACGTCACATTTTGTAGCGTTCCTACCAAAGCGGTAGACAGCGTTGCGAGCCACGACATAGTGGCACGGACGGAGGCCAGTGCCCTTATATCTTCTTTGTCCCCCGATGTATAATATGCTAGTTTTGTTTACTCTTGCTTCCGGACACAGTATTCTCACTCATGTACAAACTGTTGTCTATTGTTCGAAATGATATCTGGATAACCGAATACGGGTCCGTTTTATTTGTGTATTGTTGACGACATCACCATCGTACACAGTGATAAAATAAAACTGTTGAATAAGTGTTTCCCAAGTCCCGTTATTACAGACTTTGGACATAACAACAACCACAATGTTCTGCTCTTGGTTGGTCGCCGTCACGATGAAGGTCATCATGAGCTCTCCGAGTTCGGACATTCTAATTTTGTTTTTCGGGCGCTGCGAGCGAGTAGGAAGGAGCTGGTGTAGGCGTGAGCGCCGGCATCCGCTGCTACAATGAATCGCGTGACCTCTCTCGCAAGCGGGCACCCCGCCATCCTTCGTTTGTCCCAACACGCTACCCAAAGGCCATTCGCTTGGCAAAGCGACTCGTGTAGAAGCGTGCTCGCTCCAATTGCTCTGCCGGGGATCGGAATAACGACGTCATGTGAAATTTGTAGTGATTTTAAGGTGCCGCTTTCCTTTTTATCAATACAATGCATCCACTGTTTTTTAAAGACAATAATTTATTGACAATTGTCACGACGTTTCGTAACTTGGTGGGTTACATTATCAGGTTACAGACTGAGGAAAACTGTTATCCCGTGGTGTTACATCAGTGAATTGAATTTAAACTGATAAACCAGCTCGAGGTCACTGAGAAACTTTCCGTCTCACCTCTCCAGTAGCAGTAGCTCAGTGCATCAACTGATGTGACTGCAGCGCTTCTGACCGGGAGGTCCTAGGTTCGAGTTCTGACGGCGGAAGAATTTTCGACACTAGCTTTCCAGCTAGGTCGAATTCAGTCGCTGTCTGGAGGAGAATTCTAACGGCCGGCTGCTCTGATCGGCAGTTTTCCCAGGTTTTTCCGACACCAGGCGACATTTGGGTTCGAAATAACGTACTTAAAATTGATGCCCTGACACTTCAATTTCTCGCTTAGCATTACACATCGGTTTGACTTGTCGGATCCACATGATGAGACGCCTACGAAATGCATAACACTCCTTTCTTGTTCTGTGAGACGTGGTAATCAATCTTCTGCACATGTTGTGGCAGTCTGAACATAACGCCACTACAGTAACATGTTAACGGCATGTCAACGAATCGGTTAGATGTTGAGTGGAACTGCCAGTGTTGTAATTGCGTTGTCGAGTTCTTATCGATTTTAACAGAACTGTGTGCAAAAGGAAAGAAAATAATTTAAATTCAAAGAGGCCGAATAAGTAGAAAATTTAAAAATTTCTGACGCATTTGAGATTGACTGAGTAAAACTCATTAGATTGTATTTTGCTGAGGTAAAATTAAAATTAAATAGACTAATGTGTTCCAAATTGCATACTCCTTACGTATACGCTATCTGAATTAAAAACTCTCAAAATATATTGATTAATTTCATGTTTTCAAATATTATTAAATCAAATGGTACCTATTGAATTCTTGGAAATTATTGGAAACGATTTGGCTAAACCCTGTATGCCGAAGTACGCCAAACAAGTTAATTAGACGTTTCTAACCTCTTTGTATCACATGCAATGGCACAATTCGAAATAGGATTACAATAACGCAATGAAACCGAATTACACCGTAATATTGCTCCAAATAACCAATGAAGCGCTATAATACACATGCGATATGTTAAACGAATGACAATAATACTGATAGCCGTCGTTTGTTTGTTTACCAGAGCAATAAAGACGCGTTGTATTCGGAGTTCTCCCGTATACTGCAATGATTTAGGCAAAAATCATCAAATTCATGAATGCGGCGCTGACGGGGGGCGGCGCTGACGGGGCGGCGCTGACGGGGCGGCGCTGACGGGGCGGCGCTGACGGGGCGGCGCTGACGGGGCGGCGCTGACGGGGCGGCGCTGACGGGGCGGCGCTGACGGGGCGGCGCTGACGGGGCGGCGCTGACGGGGCGGCGCTGACGGGGCGGCGCTGACGGGGCGGCGCTGACGGGGCGGCGCTGACGGGGCAGCGCTGACGGGGGCGGCGCTGACGGGGGCGGCGCAGACGGGGGCGGCGCAGACGGGGGCGGCGCTGACGGGGGCGGCGCTGACGGGGGCGGCGCTGACGGGGCGGCGCTGACGGGGGCGGCGCTGACGGGGGCCGCGCTGACGGGGGCGGAGCAGGGGCGACGGCGTGGGCGGGGCAGCGCCCGGGGCTGAAGCGGACGCCCTTTGTGCGCAAAGCGGCGCCGCCGTAAAGCGCCCGCCGGCCTGCCCACCCGGCACGCCAAGGCCCAAGGCGGCGCCGCCACCGCGGCGGCCGTAAAGCGCAGGCCGTAAAACCGAGGAGGACGCGGAGGAGGCGGCGCGTGGGCGGGGCGCTCGCAGGAGAGAGGAGCCACGCCCCCTCGCTGGCTCTCCGGGGGATCGGTATAGAAAGGGCAAAAAGTATGTGATAATTGAGGTGAGGGATTGTTTTATGTATTGATATTTTGTTGATTAATGGCGAAGGCGTTTATAAAATATTAAGTATTGTTTCTTGTATGATTAAGTATTGTTTGTTGAATGTTTTCTGTATATTTGTCTGAGGTAGATGAGTTTATTTCTAAGCTTGTTATTTATGAATTATATGAAGTTAAAGTCGCAGCGATCTATGGTAGTCGCAGCAAGCCCCAAGCTGCGGCGCGAAGTGTAAACGGTAGTAAAAACTAGTCACTTGGCCTGGGAAACTAAGGGGGCCAAAAGAGTCAAAGCGACCGAGGATAGTTTTCAATATTATACATGAATAAAAAGACGCGAACATGAAATAAACTGACGCGATCGTCAGTGCAGTTTAGGGCGCCCTGGGTCCGTGTCGATGTGCGAATGGAACACGCAGTTCTTTGCACTGGTGCGCCCTAGCGGTGAAATGGAACACGAAAGCTGCCCTGAGTGCGCACTGGGTGCGCACTAGTGCGACGAATGGAAAACGCTATTAGTATTTTACTCCTTTCTTTTCACGTGCCCATTGCTAAGGGTAGCTAGTTTTTCTATGAGTGACACTATTGAAGTGCGGTGACCGTAGACTAGTGCCTTTCGAAAAATCCTTTTTCAATTTTTTTTCTCTTTCTTCAGCGGCATTCGAGCCGTATTCATGCCTGCGGGTCACCTTCCGTTCGTCTAAACTCGACGCGAGACCTTGGTCCGAAGCGTTCGGCGGAGAGCAACTGACGAGAACAGTCGGAGCGCAACGAACATAGCGCAGATGCGCTGACGACAGAGATAACCAAACGCTTCCAGCTGCTTTACGTTCCATCGACTCACGAAGGCTTGAGCGCTATGCTGTTTTTCGTCCGGATTCGTGCTATCTGGAACCTTTTTGCGTGACGTCAGAGCTCGAGTGCGTGGCTCCATTACCTTCGCAGCGGGAAACGCTGGGAAGGTAATGGAGCTAGAAACTAGGCAATATGTATGTTTAAAAAACACACGTTGGTAATGCTTTTTACATGAAACTTAATGTTAAGTTTTGGTGTAAACAAAAGAACCAAAACAGGAATTATTTTTATTTTTGGACAATACAGAAATATACTTTTATTAAGACGCGTTCGTCACGACTAACGAATTAAAGTTTTTACAGGCAAACATTTAAGTTGCGAGCGTTGACAATAGTTGAAGGGTCGAGAAGACTTGAAATGTGAGTTGAAATGTTGAGAAGAGGGAAATATGAAAAGTCAAATGAAAATTCAGATATTACAAAACCGAGTCAATTTAACATCTAGTTAATTAGTAAACAATAAATATGAATGATTAAGATTAAGTAAAAATTAAAATCTTGTACCACGGGCGATATCTGGTTCAAATAATCTCGGGCGACAAAAGCGCTAAAACCAAAGGCTCCAAGAATTTTTGTTGTAGCTCGCTTAGCGGCGGCGATGGTGTAGCGGTTAGCATATCGGACTGCTATACCCAAGTTTGCGGGTTCAAACCCGATCGAAACCGTGGATTTTGAAGGGAGAAAAAGTCCTTCGTACGCCTTCCTTTGGAGGGGAGGTAAAGCCGGCTGTCCCATGTTAGTACATTTACTGCATGTAAAAGATCCTCAAGCCTAAATGATGCCTCTGAGCTAAATTCAAATCACCTGTTTCGTCGCCCAAGAAATACCTTCTTTCTTTCATGATTGGTGAAAGGAGTGTAACGAAATTTGCCTGGTCAGACGGAAGAGCAGGCCTCATGGCCTGAGTCTCGCCACGTAAAATAAGGCAAATTCAATTCAATTATTAGTATCCTCGTAATGCTCTTTGTGTTTGAACAACCATTGAACAAGCTGTAAATGAAAACTCTCGTATTAGAAAACGTCAAATCGACTTGACTATACACCAATCCCTCCTAGAAAACTCCTGGTTGTGTCACTGGTATCACCGCATCGATCGGAGTCTGGCGTCCGAATCCGGAAGACGCTGAAAACTCCGAAGTAGCGAGAGCGTTCGCACCGAGTCGGGGCAGCCCGGCACCGCGGACGCGTCAAGATCAATGGTTGCCACGCGATGCGTCGGCTAATATAAACAACGAGTGCTGGGGGACTTGCCACTCCACCTGTCGTTGCCCGGGCTTCTGAACATGCTCGGCTGCAACGCGACACATGTTCCCGCTCTCCTTCGGCGCGCTCGGGGTTGATGACCGCATTCCCCGAGCGCGACAAGGAAGAAATGAACGGAACCGTCTGCTCGATTGAGATGCACAGAAGAGTTATTTTGATACGTCTGTACGTACTAAACGTACAGTAATCCGTTACTCACGGTAAGTGTGTACGTAACTTCAATGGAAACTTCATTGGACATTAACTGCAATGTTTGTAGAGTCGATCTGTGTTTTGTGGATTGCAGGGAGGTTGAAAATGGACATAAAAACCACAAATTTTCATATTCAATTTTTGCATTAAGATACTTTGCACGGAAATATATATTGTGGGTAGGCGGAAATATTGTTAAAAGTACTTAATTTTTTTAAAAAATAGAATTCTTTTGTTTTTGTTTTCCATACAGATTAAGATTAATTTTATTTACAAAAATAGTATTTCATACATGATGTACAAAATATATCCGGTTCTCGCATTTGGAGATTGGTAGTAGTAAACAGAGTTTTGTACAGCTGCTGTCGCCATTTCTCGATGTCTAATATCCATTTCTTTCGAGCTTCCCAGTCACAAGCTTCTAAATCTCTCGCCGCCATCGTTAGTTAATAACCCTGTGACAGAGACGTATGTTAATCTCAAAATTAGACTGCCAGGCAACACCCGTTTTTTCGATTCTCTAACACAAATTCACGACAGATTACTGCCATCTAGTGATAAAAATTCTAAACAATAACTGCAAGAAGTTACACTCAGAGGCTAATCAAGGTCGACTCTTCATGCTAGGAAACAGGGAATGGAGAATTAAGACTGTAGTCCGACAGACCTCAAACAAGACCAAAGTGTGTGCAACAGAATTATACACATGGCCCCTTCTGCCGGGAAAAATCTGCATCAATTTGATGCACATGACAGTATAAGGAATAATAATAATATTAATATTAATAATATTAATATTAATATTAATAATAATAATAATAATAAGAAGAAGAAGAAGAAGAAGAAGAAGAAGAAGAAGAAGAAGAAGAAGAAGAAGAAGAAGAAGAAGAAGAAGTTAAAACATGAAATAATAACATGATACCATTCTCAGTTCATATGTTCAAACGAAGCGAACGCTACTTCTACCTTCATCGACTAGAATATTTCTCCATGGCGAGATGACTAGGATGCCCTAGTATTTCCTATGCCTTTGCTGGTATTTCGCATGCGAAGAGTGATTGATTGTTATCAATTCCCGAAAGGCATCCAGAAGCAACAGGCTGGAAGGGGCTTCGTGACGGCATGCAAGCTACATGGTCAGAAAATACATTAAATTTAATGTACGACTGTACATGAATTTTAATGTACCATGTACAATAAAGGGAGATTAATGTAGGTGTGCATTAAATTTATAGCGCAAATCAAGTTCAAAGTAGATTTAATGTACGATTAACTTGTCTAATATTGTCTTACTTGTACATTAAATTTAATGTACATGTACAGTAAAGTTACTGTACGTGTATATTAAATTTAATTTACGTACATAATAATTAATTTAATGTACTTTACATTAAAATTAATGGAGAAATTTCTGAGTGCACATTATACCCCGATTTAAACATAGTGGCATTTCAACATCACGAGCTGGAAGGACAGGGGATATCCAATCAGGAAGTACAACACCAAAAATTCAAATTGGAACAAATTGGAACGCTTCCGATTGGATGACAAGTGTCCCCCTCTCCGTCCCCCTCGCGACCTTGAATTGCCAGCGAAGCTGAGGGCGGAAGCGGAAACGGAGGAGGCGGCGGCGGCGGCGGCAGGCTCCGATTAAGAACGGTACGGAGAGACATTCCTGATGCAAGTATGTAAGAAAATAAAATTAGTAATAAATATAGTATTTATTTGTTTCACTGCTTTGTTCTGAAATTTCTAACCACCACACAAAGAAATTCGAAACTGTGGCATCTTTATATGTGTAATCCACTCTATTCTTGCACAAAATTTAAAGATAAAAATTTGGAGACATTTTTTGGAAATTTTTGAAATACCCCGGGGCTTTATGTAAAGTACCCCCAAAATCTAAAAAAAACTTATCGATGGACGGACATTTCGAAACAAACTTCATTTTTAGTATCAGTGAACCCCAAAACTTCTATGTCCCTTAAAATTTTTTGAAATCGATTTTCCGTAGCATTACTAAATTTATACAAGTGTTCATCCAGTATATACGAAGAAGTGGCAGAGAAAATAAAAAGCAGAATATTACAAATTGTTTGCGTGTGTGGATGTCATATTCGAATTTACGATCGATTTCTCATCATTGAACTGTTTTCTCCGTTAAAATTTGACAGTTAAACATTACTATCCAAAAAATTAACTATTATTAACTCGGGCGACAAAAGGTTAACACATTTAATTTCGTTAAGATAGTGGACATACGCTTGGAATAAGAAATATATTTGAATTATGTGTAAATTTCTCAACTACATTAAAAAGTTGAATGTTTACATTTACGATTAAAAATGAGTAATTGAGCCATTACGCA
Source organism: Teleogryllus oceanicus (assembly GCA_964035755.1). Lineage (NCBI taxonomy): Eukaryota > Metazoa > Arthropoda > Insecta > Orthoptera > Gryllidae > Teleogryllus > Teleogryllus oceanicus. The sequence continues at coordinate 45,470,203 of CAXIVR010000009.1, forward strand.
GGAGTAAATGACAGATGTCCTATGAGCATTTGATCCAGCGATTTATGTAGCGGAGATCAGATGTATTATTTTCGTTTGCTAATAAATGAAGATTCGTTCTTCCCAAGCTTTACGTATTAAACTATTATTAATATTTTCTTATTTGATTAATTGTCTTCTCTTGCTAGGCAGATATAATTACAATCAAAATAACATTTATGATTTTAAAGTTTTAATTAGTTATTATTAAGTATTATATTTAACATTTGTTTACTAACACTTTAAATGAATAAAGTAAGGTAATTAATAAATTGTATAGGACTACTCCCTTCTAGGCGCCAATGGCTTGGAACATATCTGTGATGTATTTCTGAAGTATGGTAAACTAATCTACATTCAACCACAACAACATCCCTGATACTACTATTATTATTATATTATATGCACCTCTCGTTCGATTAAATGACGCACAAGTCGTGTTTGCCAGTACAAACTTCTCTTATATTACTCCCCTGTGTACAAATAATCAACTAAAAGCTTCCACAAAGCATACAAGCAGACTGTGGCAAGCTGCAAAGTAACAAAACCGAGAGGAGCAGGTCTTAAAGTAATAGTTATTTTTCCTTTGCTTTTACATAATCAGGTGAAGTGTTTATTGACCTTAAACAGGGTATAATACAGACGTGTTTGTTTTCTTTTCTACTGAAGACCTTTTGAATTGGACGATTTAAATTCACAAAGAATCGCTGACGTTCTTTGAAGGCAATGGCATTTCTTTTTCTCTACGACGGCGTCGTAATCTCACTTTCAATCAAGGAAGATTTGTTTTCCTGTGATGAAAATTCTTGAGCAAAAACTGTACATATCCAAAGCAATGTTACATTGAACTCGCGAACAGAATTGCATTCCAAGATCGCCCCAGTCGCACAAGACCTGCAGATTTGGGAACGCGAATTTAAATATGACAAATTGCATTAGGATTAAAATACCTTGTTAATTGAAAACAAAACATACGAGAATGCTTTCATAGCATAAACTTATTTCACACTTCTTAAACAATAAAACCTTTATCCTAACTATTAAAAACTGGATCACATCTCTATATATTAATAACTTTGGAAATACTTTGGATTTTCATTCACTGAGTGAAAGTACTTTGATCTGTAAAATTTGGGGCGTATTTGATGGTGGTAAACACTTGGTGATGAAGACAGTCTTCATCGCCATTAAATACGCTCCGACGTTTACATTCCGTTTAGGCCTTCTACGGGTTGCGTATTTTAACTGTCCTAAAGTCGATAATCACATATTTTTACACATCATGGGGGCAGCTATTGTCAATTTTGAACTATGGTTGCCAGTTTCGTCAACGCACATACAGGAATAATTATAATTATAGAATTAGTGGCCCCCCTACACCAGAAATTCTGCTGCACACAAAATGGTTTTCCAAAAAGTAACACACACACACAAAACAACAAAAATAAACACTCTCCAATAACACTGCAACAAGGTAAATATTTTAACAAAAGCAGCCTTTAAAGGCACTGCAATAGTAGTGTATACAGATACTTAATACAACAGTCCTTTACATACAAAAACACAAACGTTTCTGTTCTTTAACGTAAGACGTAAATAGCAAATATTTAATAACTTAGCGCTCCTGCGTGTGTGAAGGGTTAGCTTATTAGCCTCTGTGTGCAGGCTTGATCCCGGCCGAAGTGCGTGGATTTTCGAAGGGCGGAAAATCAACAGTAGCCATGAGACGCTTGTAGCATGTAAAAGAACCCTGCAAAATGCAGATGCCCGGCAAAATTAAATCCCTCCGACTCCAACGAGATCTCACTTTCTCCCAATCAGACAGCTCGGTTACAGTTAACTGAGCTCGACATCTGGCGGAGAAAGTGAGAGTCAGATCCCAGGCGCATTCAGGGGACCGCGCCTGCTCGATAAAGGTCCCCGACGCGCGTCGGGGGTAGGCTTCTAAGGAATCGAAAGTCGGATGTGGTTCAACTATCTAAGGGTACTCTTCCCGCTAATAGTGCTATACGATAAATAAATAAATTTAATAGCGCGCGACCGAGAGAAGTAGCTCAGTGCATCAACTGATGTCATTGCAGTGACTGACTGTGAGATCCTATGTTCGAATCCCTACAGTAGAGGATTTTTGACACTAGCTTTTCAGCTAGGTTGAATCCAGTCGCTGTCTGGAGGAGAATTCTAGCGACCGGCTGCTCTGATCGGTAGTTTTCCGTGGTTTCTCCGATCAACACCAGGCGAATGCAGGAGCAGTACCCTAACCATCAGTACCCAAACGGGCCACGGTCCGCGCGCGATCTTTCCTTCCTCTTCCTTGTCCTATCTTCACCCCTTGCTTACATACGAGTTACATTCCGAGCCCTTATATACGAGTTTGGTTGTTCAACAAGGACTAGTCCAATCCATGTGAAGTGTCCTAAACCCTATCCCTATCCTAATTCCTTCCCAATTCTGGTCGCTCGGTAGTGACGCAGAAGCACGTATGAGAGAGACGTATGAGAAGATGCTACCTGGCGGTCCTCTTACGTCCTCGTCGGCCAGCTACCGCGCAGTGTACCCAATGCCTGGGCCATGCTTGGGGTAAGAGCGACATAAGGCGTAAATGACATTCTCTTCACCGTAACTAGCAAGACCCGCCTGCTTGAGCTTTTTTTCGTCACACAGTTACAGAAACTGGGACTATTTTAAAGGAAAACTACAACTCTATCGGGGGATCGGGATACACTCAACCAGGAATCGAACACATGACCACCGCACAGGAAGCTAGTACGCTGTCCATGAGCCATCCCAGAGGCATCATAATAATAATAGTAATAATAGTAATAATAATAATAATAATAGTAATAATAGTTATAATAATAATAATAGTAATATTAGTAATAATTAGCGCTCAACACCCAGTGTGTTACGAGACGCGTTGCGTTATTACGAAGTCGCAACAAAAAAAAAACAACACAACTAATGAACTAACTCTATAGAAAATATTGTAGAGCATAACATTCGCAGATCATATCAACTAATTCATTAGTTCAATTAATTTTCAAGTAATACTTGTATTGAGGAAATAGCGTTTTATTAAAAACGTGCATTTTTCCACACAGACATTTTTTGCAGAATCACGGAACTTTCTCTACACCTACTACTTTCATTACTCCGTATATACTTACGTATACGACAAAGAAACAATGAAGCATTTTCGATTTTGACTCATAAATGCAAATACAGTCGACTCCGGTTATAGTGAAATCGGCGATTGTGAACCCTCGGTTGTAGTGAACGTAAGTCACTGGTCCCGTTCGCTTACATTACAAATAAGCATAAGAAAACTCGGTTACAGTGAACCGTTTGTTAGAGCTGCTCCGGTATTCGCCTGGTGTTGATCGGAGAAACCACGATAAACTATCAATCAGAGCAGCCGGCCGCTAGAATTCTCCTCCAGGCAGCGACTGAATTCGACCTAGCAGACAAGCCAGTGTCGATAATTCTGCCACCGTCGGGACTTGAACCAAGGACCCCTCGGTCAGAGGCTCTGCAGAGACATCACTTGATGCTCTATCTACCGCTCCCGGTAGTCGGTCTGTGAGTTGGGGGTGGATGTAAGATGTGTGTTCAAACTGGACTTGTATAATGAAGGTGCGTGATTATTACACCCAAAATAATGGAATAAGCATTGAGATGGGACCAAGGGAGACCACGGACAAATAAGGGTAATGGTAAATAACCGAGATAAGCCTCTGCAATGGTCGTGAAAAGCGAAGGTGCTCTTACAGGGGAATGTTCTCGAGAAGCGGTGGGTACTGCAAGAGGCCCTGGTAGGTCTTGAAGGTACCGACAGGTACCTATTGGGAAGGGGATGGAGCAAGAACTATCCCGTGCTCAAGCGAATAGGAAACTAACGTATACGAGAAAATCTGTGCCATTCTGTGGGATTACTAGTCTGGTTATGTGTTAACACTATGTAATACTATTCCGAAGACAAATATATTAACACCGCCCGAGAAATATTTTATTGCAATGAATAGTTTTTCACAAAACAATATTATTTATGCAACTGTATTAATGCAAAAGAATGAAATAACACTGTATTGTTTAGGAAGGGTATCGTAAATATACACACCTCCATTATAGCACGGACATATGACTCCTTGGTTAGCTATTCACGATGAGAAATGAAATAATGAAAAATAATTAGTCTTTGACCTCAATTACGATGTTTATAAAAGTTACAGTCCTAGACGACTGTCACTGATACATCTAATTTCACATTCATACATCATGACAGCTTTAAAAGATAATAAAATCTCTCAGATTCCTCATTAAGTGACCATTTGATTATCTTTATTAAAGTATAAAAGGATCACTAGCCCCGTGGCTGGTTCATGGACAGCTTGCTAGCTTTCAGTGGTGCAATCACGAGTTCGATTCCCGGTTGGAGCAAAAATAGAGCTGTAGCTTTCCATTACAATTATCTCAGTTTTTTATAGCTGTGTGACGAAAGAAAAATTTCGAGCAGGCAAAGTATGCTAGATAGGAAGGGAATGGCAGGAAGGGAAGGCGGATTCGGTGGTATAATGGTTGCGGATTCGGTGGTCAGCGTACCGGACTGTTGTACCCGAGTTTGCGGGTTCAAACCCGATCGAAGCCGTGGATTTTTAAGGGCAAAAAAATCCCTCGTATGCCTTCCTTCGGAGGGGAAGTAAAGCCGGCTGTCCCATGTAGTAGATTTACTGCACGTAAAAGATCCTCAAGCCTAAAAGAAGCCTCTGAGCAAAGTTGAGATCCGCCTGTTTCGTCGCCCAAGATAGTACCGCCTTTCTCCGCTAGGTGGTGAGCATGAACATGCTCCCCTCAACCCCAGGCGTGTATAATAAAAAAGAACATGGCCCGGGCCTGGTAAGATTGCTAGCTCGCGTAGGTGGGATTAATCCTACACTAAAATCTCAAATGTCTACATAAATAAAAGTACTACTTACTTCATTAGAATTTATTAAAAGAGAACACAACACCCCAAGGGACCAAAACTAATTACGTCTGAGAGAAAGGCAAAAGCTCACATGCGCAAAAGTACACATGGGACGTCACTTATATACATGCGTGTGAACTGCACACGACTTTGCATGCACATATGAGCACGAAACCCGGCACTAAACAGATCCATTACATTAAGTTAACAGCACTAAAATGTCGAACTCTAGATTCTTTTTTCCTGTGAAAATTAATCGGTTTAAAACCCAGGAACATAAATTGGGGTGCAGTACTTTGCACGCCGATGTTACCAGCCACAAATCACAATTTTATGAGTAATAAAAGATAGCAACGTGTATGTAACACAATGGGCACAATACGTTCAGCTGCGCTGTGGTGATATACATCACTACTAAGTGCAGCTAGGAATGAGCTATTAAAGGGATTCTTAAACAAAACTGCTCCAAATCGAATAAGAACTCCACAAAAAAATAGGAAGTTGAAAAATAAATGTACCCAAACCGCAAACTCTGAGATTTTATTTAACAGTGATCTCACCACATGAAACTTCCCAAAACTAAAGTCATGTAAAACGTAGTCTATTTTCTTTTAGCGAGAACGTCTAATAGATTTCCTTCACTTTTCTATCTCTACCGGCTACAAGAAGAGTCATTTATTTCACTTTGGTTGGAATCTCCAGTTCACATTGACTTCACACGGAGGAAAACACAATTTTAAAACAAGCAATGCATTACGAACGAAACATGAACATAACGAATTCTTGATTTCAGCAAAATCAATGGTAATGAAAATCAGCTGAACAACTTTCGAAAGCCCAAGTCAACCCCACAACAGATAAAAGAAAGCAAGACAAGATAAACTGAAGCTCGCGGGTCAACAACAGCTGTAAAATTTAATAGAAACTCAAACATAAAATTGTTTAAATTCTCTGTTTTTTTAGAGCCACTTTTGTGAAAAGGGTTCAAAGTCTCAAGAGGCACTTCCATTACGCCTCTTCTCCTGAAATAGAACGATGGTAAACTTTCAATGTCTACCAATTATGCTAATGAAATATTTGATTTCATCCACTCAACTAAGGCGTAATATAACGTGTGGTTTCGAGTCATGTGCATATTCTGATTCCACTATACAAAGACAAACATCAGAAAACGGAAATGCACAAATGATGTAACCGTTTGATTAAGGCATACTCCCAGACACGCCATATAGATGCAGCCAGCAGTATCCATAAAAAGCTGCTTTAAAGCGAACGTTCCATTTTCTCCGTCGAAATGAACAGCTCATCATGAAAGAGGTGACATCCACTACCACCCGGATCCAATCGCTCCTGGCACTTCGTCCTACCCCTCACCCCGGAATCAATACGTCCAATTTTATTGACTGGGCCCTCCGACCTACAACATATTTGAGCGACATTCAACATGCAAAGCGCTTCGATTTTATGATTAGCTACGACTTTCCAGCGGCGGCTTTTTTTCTCTCTCCCGCAAACGATAATTGTGCCCATCACGTGAACGAAGGAGAAACTTCTAATCGCGGGCGCAAAATCTGACTGCATAGAGACCCACGGCCCGACCGTCCGCGTGATGTGACAAGGGGCGTAATGGATGTGCACAAAGGCAGGCATCAACGGCCTTGCTTCCTAGCCAGTCGTGTGCAGCGATACAGTATTTGTGTGAGGCATTAGAAAGCAGGTCGCGAGCATTAGTATCGGGCAATCCATCTTTGCATCCATCTCTATTTCTAAAGGAATTTTGGCCTAATTGACAGAATTTTCTGGAAAAAGATTTGAACTGTTTCATGCAAACGAGCATAAGAAATTATTTATAAGATACTGTGCAACATATTTTTTTCTATACATCTGATACATTTTGTTTGGCCACCAGGTTCCAAGTCGAATTGACATTCGCAAAACATTTTGCCAACATAATAACATCAATCCTCAAATACCGCTAGTTTTCGAACCTTTTTGCTCTCTAGCCAAGGCAGTCAACAAACAAAGACCCTAAGATTTATTTCCATTTACGAGTACAAATACATTACAAACAGTACCTTTGTGTTTCTACACTTAACTAAATGTAACCGCCTATTTAACTTAACCGTAATTATTCGTATGAAAATGACGTAGTTTCAAACTGAAATAGACAGGACACAAAATTATTTAAACATAAGCAATTGAACAAGTGTGCAAATGCTCATATTGCACTATTCCTCGGAAAAACAATAAAAAATGCATCATAAACATCATTTAAAAAACTAATAGTGAGGCAACAACACTATTATTTCCTCACATTATAAAGTTAGCAATTTCAATAAAGAGAAAGTGTTCTAAAAACCCTTCGCTATATCCGAGGAAAAAATTGAAGAAAGATTTGGAGCGGTTTTTAAGAAAGTAACTCTAAAAATTGCCTCTACTTCACACAAAACTATGAAAATATACATGGGCTTATTTAAAGATGCCATTGAAGTCTTGTCATTACCCTACAATCTTCGATTCTTCAATATTGTAGTTGTAGAAAGAAGATGAACAAATGAATCTACAATTTTCGGAAATTGGAGACATTTCAATAAAAATTAGACCTGCACCAATTTTTAAGCGTTATTTGCTTTATCCGAGAAAAAAATTAAATTGAAAAATTTGCAGTTATTTTTGAGAAAATTTTGAAAATATTAAGTCCCAATTTATGTACTCCCAGAAATCAAAACATCCGTTTCAACTTCGAATGGCATTGAGTTGAGACAAATCGATCCCGAAATATCAATTTTTGAAAAAATCGGTCGAACGATTAGGTACGTGCGTTGGCGGCAGACAGCAGACAAACAGTTTTGCCGTCAACCTATTTTTCGACATCAACGACCCATAAAAAGTGGAATCTGTCTACGTGTTAAAGGAAATAATTTAGTACATAAAGGAGCAAGACTTGTGCACTTTTCCGTTATCAGGACCCCATAATATGAGCTTTTCTGACAAAAAATTGCCGTTTTTGCTGCAGCTATCAATACATTCTGAATACTGCGTAAGTAGTAAGCGTGAAAATATTATCTAATTAAATTTCCCATGGGCAAAGGTAATATTTTACTATACAAGTCAAATTTTCAAATAATTACTTTCATTAGTGTCTGGAGCATTATACTCTTCTCCCTTAATTGTGAAATACGCAATTTAGGCCGTTAAAACCAAATTCTCCTGAGGTCAGTAGGCTTATTGTTCATGGTGGAATCTCAAAATGAGAGATTTTTGGGACCACATGAGTACTGCAACTTCATAAGATAAGTTGCCAAAAACTTTCAAAGTTCAGTTCTAGTTTGATTTATTGATTAACGTTTCCTGGCGCGTCAACTTCTATGATGGTCCCGTACGTGTTGTGCATACTGCATCTTAGAAAGCGCCAGCGTTCCCCCGCTAGAACGAGAGACCCGGCGCCGAGCTACAGTTCAGGTTGCATGGTTCCCCATCCATTTATCACCCCCCGTGTGGACACAGCCTCAGCCGGGAATAGCTCTAGCGTCCGACTGGTCCCCCAATATGTATGATTGTGTGTTTAAGTTACGTTTAAGTGCTACGTTTAAGTGCTACGTTTAAGTGCTACGTTTAAGTGCTACGTTTAAGTGCTACGTTTAAGTGTAGTTTAAGTGTTAAGTTTAAGTGTTAAGTTTAAGTGTTAAGTTTAAGTGTTAAGTTTAAGTATTTTAAGTTTACATGTGTGTGTGTGTGTGTGTGTGTGTGTGTTAAAGAGAAGGGGGACGAGAATGTGGAAAGAAATATCGCGCGTGGTCCTTGCCTAAATTGATAGGTTGTGTTCCGACATTGCTGCTCTAGGGTTGATCGGGGAAATGTTTCAGTTTGAAGATATTTTCACGTTTAAAACTATGGTTTACAAAGTGCGGAATGTTTGCACGTGTCCACCTAGTATGCTTTATTGGCAAAGCTTATCACGTGATACCCAGGTTTTTTACCACAACAAAGGTGTCGCGGACCGCGCGAGTTCATTCCTTCCTGTTCTGTGTTTCATCCTCCACCCATACACAAACTTACACTTACATTCATTATTCTACCACCTATGTTGAAAGTCCGGTCGGGAGCTTAGAGCTTATCCCGGCTGGGGCGGTACCACACTATGGGGAGATTCCTGCTCCGCAAGCCGCCTTGTAGGGCGACGCCGATCTCACCATTCACTGGGAGAACACCGCCACCTCCCAATTGATGAACATTATCTATACTAACGGGACTAATGACCACAGCAGTTGTCTTACCCGGAAACATCAAACCATCGATCAGGTTTTCCGTTCATTTTCGTTGATTTTTTTAGCAAATATTGAGATGACCCCTTATTTCTCTTGTGAACAGAAATGTAGCTTCACTATCTTCACACGTTTTCTTGACATCAATGGAGAATATAGTTATTTAAATAATATATCTCGTTCTCGCGGCAGTACATCGATTCCTTCAAGTTATGGGATAAGGGATAATAGACATTTGATAAGGGATAATAGAAGTATATTTGCGTTTCGTAATTGCTTTTATTATACGAGAGCACATACTTGCTTATCATTTTGCGGGTCGCGGGCGGGGCGCGGGCGGGGCGGGTCGCGGGCGGGCGGGGCGCGGGCGGGGCGGGGCGCGGCGCGGCGGGCGCGGCCGGGCAGAGCAGGACAAGCGAGGTGGGGCTGGACGAGTGTGAGGGGGCGGAGCGGGGCGGGACGGGACGGGGTGGGGCAGAGCGGGGCGGGGTGTGGCGGCGGGGCACCGGCCAAGAGCTACCGCACGGGATTCCCCGTTGAGATCCGCTCTACAAAACGGGAGGCCGCCGCCACCACCGTCACCGTAAGAATAGCCGAGGAGCTCGCGGCGCGGCGGAGCAGGCGCCAGGGTTGCCACGTGGCAGCTACGTCACGAACAGACACTCTCCGCGAGCAGTGGGATCAGGGCCGGATTTAGGTATTGCGAGGTCTCCCAAGCACACAATCCTGTGGAAGGCCCCCAATCGTCTCCTATATTATTTCAGTAGCATACTTTTGCGGCCCTCACACGCAATCTTTATAAATGAGGTCTCTAGAAAAAGAGAATTTCACGGAGATGTGACGAATTGCACTTTGACTTTGAAAATATGAAGGATTTGTTTAAAAAGGCATCTATATATTGATGCCAAATGCAACCCGCACCACTCGGCCGTATTTTTGAATCTATATCATTAAACAACTCCCAAACAAAGCGTTTAAGGGCGTTAAAAGCTACAATTTTGAGGTCAAAGGTCTCAAAGAAAGTTCCTCACATCGTAATAGATAGGAGGAGATCTTGAACATTCTATTATATTTTCACGGAAGTGCACAAGGGAATGGGGCTAATTGATGCATGTATTCGTTTTCATTTGATCTCTTGTATTTTACGAGATATTGAGGTAATTTTTTAAATACACATTTTTTTGTCGTGACGAGCGTAAAAAGAATCCAAAGATGTACATATTGTCATATGTTAGATAACATTTTTCTGAGTAAATTTTATTTTGTTGCGACTCGTATTTAACAGATATTTTGACTGTAACAGTCCACCAAGAAAGGTCACGCAGCGTTCTCCCTGCTAACGTGCGCTCAGAGCGTCACAATATTCGTTCAACATGAGTCGCAAAAATTCAAAAGTACCGAAAAAAATTGTTTATTTAACATATGACAATATCTTTATCATTGGATACGTCTTTTTACGCTCGACAAGATAATTCAAAAAATGTTTAAAGTTCCATTAAAAAAAGTTACCTCAAATATCTCGTAAAATACAAGTGATAAAATAGAAACATACTATTTTTCATATTACTAACATAACATTAATAATTAATAACAAACTATTTTTCTAATTTTCGTGATAAAATATCAAATGTTCCAGAATATTCAACAAATTCCTGTAACTTAAAGTGCCACATAAACACTATAACACCTCTGGCGATGTTAGCATCACCCGTGGATGTGTGGAACATAGACAGATAAGGTAGTATACCTATATTGGGTGCTACTAGTAAGCCCATCGCTGCTTATGAAATACCAATATGATGCAACGAGCAGTTCTAGCTGACTTGCTCGAGTCCTGACGGCGACAGGATTTTCAACACTAGCTTTTCAGCCAGGTCGAATCCAGTCGCTGTCTGGAGGAGAATTCTAGCGGCCGGCTGCTCTGATCGGTAGTTTTCCGTGATTTCTCCGATCAACACCAGGCGAATGCCGGAGCAGTACCCTAACAAATGGGCCACGGACCGCGCGCGATCTGTCCTTCCTCTTCCCTGTCCTATCCTCTCCCCTTACATACACACACTTACACTAACATGCACCACACTATCGCATGTTCCGGGAGACCGGTCGGGAGTTTGGAGCTTGTCCCGGCTGGGGTGGTGCCCCGCTGGTGGGAGAGTCCTGGTTAGGGACCCCACTAGCCGACGGTAGGTCGGTGCCGGATCTTGCCATCCAGCGGGGGAAGAACACCGCCATCTCCCCCCCAAAAAAACATGCACTACACTAACGGGACTAATGGCCGCAGCAGTTGACGCGCCCGGAAACACGAAAAAATCAATCAATCAATCAATCAAACTCCCTGACTTGCGATTTGTACGGTTGCGAATCTAGAATAAAATTTTGTAGTAATATGTGGTATGACTTCTTATTTATGAAGAGGCTGTACCATGCAGTACCAAGAGACACTTGGACCAAAAGTGATATATGAACGTTCACAAATAGCGATATGTTTACTGAATCTATGAGGCTAACTTTGCAGATGCCCCGTGCTCTTCAATTCATGCAGCTGGTTCATGCATTCTACTATTGAATATTTTGATATAAATGTCACATCTCAGGACAAGATATTACGACATTATATTTGCTATCTTTGAGGAAAATAATAAAACATTAGTTAATAATCATAATATTAATATTACCCGACTAGAAGGTTAGAAAAATAGCAATGAAAACACATCGAAATTCGTAATAAGACTGTCGAGAAGAAAATGAATGTCCTCATAAAATTCAATAGTACCCTTTAATCCGAATTTAAACAGAACTACTTAAATATATCTTACTTTTTTTCATTTTTGAGTAGTTGTATCCTGAGCACATACGCCGACAAGAACTTTCCACGTTAAATCACATTCTTTGAATTTCATTTTGATGGTACCGACTATATCGCGTTCATTTGTTTTTGATTTTAATTTTATTTTTTGAAAACATTAAGCGGTAAAAAAGAACGTTATTTATTGAATTTCTCTTTATTTAAGAACATACCTTTTGAAGCACAATTGGTAAAATAAAAAGAAGCGCTATTCCGCAAAATTACAGCCGTCGGTCCTAGCTGTATATTTTTATGGAATTTTTTTTCAAAAGATAAGACCCCACAACGAATAAAATTTATGCTGTCCCCAATCACCTCTTACATGTCCCTGCGCTGTCCCCTATCAATTCTCCCGCGCCTGGGAATAACGGCCGCTGGGCCCCGCCGCATAAACGCCCTCGTGCATTCGTATGCCTCACGCGGGTGCCGCCCGTCAAAAGCAGCCGGCCGTATGTCAGCGGTGGGCGGCGCGGGGGCGGCGCGGGGGCGGCGCGGGGGCGGCGCGGGGGCGGCGCGGGGCGGCGCGGGGGCGCGGGGCGGCGCGGGGCGGCGCGGGGCGGCGCGGGGGCGGGGCGGCGCGGGGGCGGGGGGGGGCGCGGGGGCGGGGCGCGGGGGCGGGGGCGGGGCGCGGGGGCGGGGCGGGGGCGCGGGGGGGCGCGGGGGCGGGGGGGCGGGGGCGGGGCGCGGGGGGCGGATGGAGCAGGAAGAGGGTGTCGGATGCGGCAACGGGCTAGGGTGATGGCAGCGAGGTCAGCTAGATGTGGGGGCGGGGCTGCAGTCTGTGGAGGTGGTGAGGGCAGCGGGGATGGGGTTAGGGGGTGGGGAAGAGGCTACGGAGTAGGGGGGTTGGCCAAAAAGGCAGGAGGAGGGGGAGCGTCGAGAGAAGGCAAGCGAGATAGCGGGGCAGGGAGGGTTGAGGGGGCAGGAAGCGGGGGCGGCTGGAGCGGGGGCGGCTGGAGCGGAAACCACGGAAAACTACCGGTCAGAGCAGCTGGCCGCTAGAATTCTCCTCCAGACGGTGTCTGAATTCGACCTAGCTGGAAAGCTAGTGTCGAAAATCCTGCCGCCGTCTGGACTCGAACGTAGGACCTCCCGGTCAGAGGCGCTGCAGTGACATCAGTTGATGCACTGAGCTACCGCTCCCGGTCGGAATTTATACAAATCAATGATTATATACATAATTTATAATATACATACTATAATATCCGACATAATATCCAAGAACCAAATTAAAAACATTATATACATCAAATAATTGGGCACAGTCAAATTGTGTACAACGGAATCGAAAAGGTTAATGTAGTGCCGGCTGTGGTCAATGATCACGTGCTCCACGTACTTAAAAATGTTACATATGCTAAAGAGTTCATTTCTACTTCCGTAGAGTTGATCGCAAACTGTTGCAGGTAAACAGTTGCTTATCGCTCACGGCCCGCACTACCAACTATGAGGAAGTAAGCACGGGGCGGATGCCGGAACCCGCTATCTCTATATCGCGAGCAGTCGCTTGCTTGGCACGAACGAACTCTGCACGAGGTCATGAGGTTGCAAATAATCCGACTCTGCTCGCTCCGCAACTTTATGAATAATTTTATGAATAATGTACGTTTGACGTTATTGGTCTTTTTAATTCGAAATTATAATAAATTATAGTACATCCTAACTGGACGGGAATGAAGGCGTTTCGAATTCGAATAAATTTCGATAATTGGATAGTGATCACAAATTAAGACGTCCGATATAGAAGAAACTTAGCTTCAATTCATGAAATTCAGTTTAACAAACATAAGGTAAAATAATGCTGTAAATTCTGTGTGAGTAAAATTAAAAAGAACTACAAATTTAATTTTCACTGTTTATTACATACGTACAAAACTCAAACCCGATTCCGAAAACTGGATTTCTATAACAAGTTCAACTTACAGATTAGGTATGAATGTTTACTGCAAATATTTTTGTATTAAATTCTTATTACTTTCTCGTATACGCACGTATATACAGATTAATGTACGTGGTGTAGAGAAAGTTCTGTACTGCGGAAAATAGATTTTGAGATTTCAATGGAAATACACTTTTTGGGGTCCACCTGATACCGAAAAGGTAGTTTTCTTCAAAACGTTCGTCCATCTGTCCGTCACAACGTCCGACCGTCCGTCACAACGTCCCACCGTCCGTCACAACGTCCCACCGTCCGTCACAACGTCCCACCGTCCGTCACAACGTCCCACCGTCCGTCACAACGTCCCACCGTCCGTCACAACGTCCCACCGTCCGTCACAACGTCCCACCGTCCGTCACAACGTCCGACTGTCCGTCACAACGTCCGACTGTCCGTCACAACGTCCGACTGTCGTCACAACGTCCGACCGTCGTCACAACGTCCGACCGTCGTCACAACGTCCGACTGTCGTCACAACGTCCGACTGTCCGTCACAACGTCCACCTGTCCGTCACAACGTCCACTGTCCGTCACAACGTCCTACCGTCCGTCACAACGTCCTACCGTCGTCACAACGTCCGACTGTCGTCACAACGTCCGACTGTCCGTCACAACGTCCGCCCGTCGTCAAACGTCCGACCGTCCGTCACAACGTCCGACCGTCGTCACAACGTCCGACGTCCGTCACAACGTCCGACCGTCCGTCACAACGTCCGACCGTCCGTCACAACGTCCGACTGTCCGTCACAACGTCCGACCGTCCGTCACAACGTCCGACCGTCCGTCACAACGTCCGACCGTCCGTCACAACGTCCGACCGTCCGTCACAACGTCCGACTGTCCGTCACAACGTCCGACTGTCCGTCACAACGTCCGACGTCCGTCACAACGTCCGACCGTCGTCACAACGTCCGACTGTCCGTCACAACGTCCGCCCGTCCGTCACAACGTCCGACCGCCGTCACAACGTCCGACCGTCCGTCACAACGTCCGACCGTCCGTCACAACGTCCCACCGTCCGTCACAACGTCCCACCGTCCGTCACAACGTCCCACCGTCCGTCACAACGTCCCACCGTCCGTCACAACGTCCCACCGTCCGTCACAACGTCCGCTCGTCGTCACAACGTCCACCGTCCGTCACAACGTCCACCGTCCGTCACAACGTCCCCCTGTCCGTCACAACGTCCGACCGTCGTCACAACGTCCGACCGTCGTCACAACGTCCGACCGTCCGTCACAACGTCCGCCCGTCCGTCACAACGTCCGACCGTCCGTCACAACGTCCGACCGTCGTCACAACGTCCGACCGTCCGTCAGCAACGTCCGACCGTCTCGTCACAACGTCCGACCGTCCGTCACAACGTCCGACCGTCGTCACAACGTCCGACCGTCCGTCACAACGTCCGACCGTCCGTCACAACGTCCGACCGTCCGTCACAACGTCCGACCGTCCGTCACAACGTCCGACCGTCCGTCACAACGTCCGACCGTCCGTCACAACGTCCGACCGTCCGTCACAACGTCCGACCGTCCGTCTTTCAACGTAAACAACACTGACGACTATACGACGCAGAGGATTTTTTTGAAAACTGAATAAATACATGTCGATCTGGCCTCAGTCGAAGCTTTGCGATTATTAACTTCACTATATTTTTAGGGTACTTATGAGGCCCTTGGAACATTTTCAAAATTTTCTCAAAAATTGCTTCAATGTTTTTAAAATTTCTTTTTAAGAATAGAAAACACTTACAAAGATTACAAAGGTCTGATTTTCACTGTTAACTCTAAATGTTTGAAAATATCTAAAGTTTGAATTTTTTGGGCGTCTTACTTCAAAATTGAAGATAGACATTTTTCCTCTTCATTATAAAACTTATTCTTCATAATTTGCTATTTTATTAATGTCGTGGACATTTTTTGAATATTTTAGTCGTTTACGAGCAATATTACATGCAATATGTGCAATTTTAAAACGTAACAAATACAAGATTTTCTCAAAAACAGCTCAATTTTTTAAGGTTTTCATAGGCATAATGCTAAATGTACTCTATAAGATGACATAAACACCACACTGCATTATTATTTTGCGGTTTCAAAAATTAAAAAAATGTATTTTTTTGACTTGTGCTTCATTTTGTTACTATTTACATTCGCGACGATTTCTTCACATTATTGTATTCATAAGAACAAGTGTTTCAAATGATGTTTTTGAAAACTCAAAAGTTTTCAGTGAAAAAGTGTCCAAAATCCCGCATTTTTAGAAACGCTCAAACGCAAAACTTTTTTCTTCAAACTTTTCGTACGGATAACTTTTTGCAAAATTGTGCTAATAGCACTGTTTAATATGACTTAAAATTCAAGAATATGGTTATTTAAAAATATGGTTAATTAATATGACGGAAAATTCAAGATATTGGTGTTTTTATTTCACAAATTACGCAAATGTATTTTTTTGAAATATCTCTCAGAACGTTAATGTGCACATTTCTAACGATTTGGAAACTACTAGATTTGTGAGTGGATGTACCTGAAATTACTTCAAATGAGGTTTTCGAAAAGTCAAAAACTGTCTATGAAAAAGAGCTTCAAATTCACATTTACACTAGAGCAAGCCTGCACAGAATTTTGCACTTTGATCTAGGGAGTCACGCGCGAGCAATTTGAGTGCAAATACAGCAAGCTAGGAGGGGTGGGGATGAGACCCGATCTAGTACGAGAAAGTATGTGCCATGTAATGTTGCACCAGTAGTGTTGAATTGTGGTGCGGACTCACAAAAGGATGGGAAATAAATAGGAGAATATGCTCTCTCAAACCAATGTTTCTTCTGTCACCAACTTAGCTTTAATAAACGTATAATTTGAGAGAGGTTAATATTAATAAAATAATAAGATATACCCGCCCTGTTAAAATACTAACAGCATAGGTGAATGAAAACGAATATGACTTAACCATCGCATCATGTTGGATTTGACTTTCTGAATAGGTTTCTGCCTTCTAATACATTCAGAAAAGAATTTCCTTTCGTAAATCTACATATTCGTCATTTTAAAGAAAGAAATATTTCAATGATTAATACTATGACAGTATTATGGTATAGAACTTTTTTGTTAACCAATCAGTTGCGCAATTTTATAAAGAGAAAATTTGTCGCAAAAATTAAATACAAGTATCTAAATTTAACTAGAAGAGATAATCCGCTGCAACCCGTCCGCTACGCTTGGCGCCCCCACCGCGTCGACCTTCCAGCTCTCCCCGCCAAGCTCGCCCTCACCCCCCCCCCCCCCCCACCCGCCCCCCCGCTTCCCCCCCTACTCTTGCCTCACCCGGCCTCGCCACGACCAGCCCCTGCACACACTACTGTTCCGCAACCTCTAAATACCTAATTACATTGCGGGTTGCATTATATTACATGTAATTGTATGGGTAACATTTTAAACCGCGACACCTTCATGGTTTTGTCGGTCGCTCAAAAGTATTTGTATACAACGTTGTTGAAATGGCGCCATGTGTTCCCGAGTTATGTTCGAAAAAACACAAATGCAACGCTTTATGCATAAATATTACCATAGATATGTTATGGGGTCTGCGGCAAACACCCTACATTAATGAAAAGAAAAGAAACCTTCAATTTCCATAATTCTCTTTATAAAATCCCTCTGTCATCGAAAATTAGCTATTGGTTTCTCCCTCAAGAAGACTACCCCTTAATTATCTTCGATCGAAAGATTATTATTTTGCACCTGAAAGTAGCTTTATCTACCAACTGAAAACCGAAGACGTGAAGGGGGTCATTTCAAATGGGAGTAGGAGGAGTGCAAGCTATCAACGAGCAAACGGATAGGCGCATTGCTCATGCTACCCACGCCATTCAATTACCATCCTTAATAGCACGGAAGCCCAGCATTTTCTCTCTGACACTGAGAGCAAGAACAAATTTGTACGTAAACAGCAGTCGCTTGTGAATCCAACCAAGAGTTAAACGAGAGACGCCTTTTACAAACATCACCGATGTTCTAAGGCTTCGCGGATTGGAAAGGTACAACTTGAAGGAGGTGGCAGCGGCGATGGCGGCGGTGGAGATGGCGGCGGTGGAGATGGCGGCGGTGGAGATGGCGGCGGTGGAGATGGCGGCGGTGGAGAGGCGGCGGGGGGGGGATGGCGGCGGTGGGAGGCGGCGGTGGAGATGGCGGCGGTGGAGATGGCGGCGGTGGAGACGGCGGCGGTGGAGACGGCGGCGGTGGAGATGGCGGCGGTGGAGATGGCGGCGGTGGAGATGGCGGCGGTGGAGATGGCGGCGGTGGAGATGGCGGCGGTGGAGATGGCGGCGGTGGAGATGGCGGCGGTGGAGATGGCGGCGGTGGAGATGGCGGCGGTGGAGATGGCGGCGGTGGAGATGGCGGCGGTGGAGATGGCGGCGGTGGAGATGGCGGCGGTGGAGATGGCGGCGGTGGAGATGGCGGCGGTGGAGATGGCGGCGGTGGAGACGGCGGCGGTGGAGATGGCGGCGGTGGAGATGGCGGCGGTGGAGATGGCGGCGGTGGAGATGGCGGCGGTGGAGATGGCGGCGGTGGAGATGGCGGCGGTGGAGATGGCGGCGTGGAGATGGCGGCGATGGAGATGGCGGCGACGGGGCGGGGTGATGGTTGGGCGGCGGCGGCGGTGGTGACAGCGGCATGATGATGGCGGTGGCAGGGGCGGTGGCGGAGGTGGAGGCTAAGCAGGTGAAGGCCGTGCCAACGGAGGCGGTGATTGTGGTTAGGGAAAGGATGACGAGGGAGGTAGTCGTGTGACCACTTGTTTGCACGCTCCGGCGCCTTGTGCAAATTGGTGCCAATTTACGAGTGCTCTAGTACCTCGTTCGCACATACAATGAGCTGCGTCAAATCGTGTCGAGGCGTGTCTTACTGTCGCTCTGCACACTAAGCAGTCGCTCTGCGCACTACCGTCGACTAGTAGGGTTTTGCCCTAACCAGGACTCTCCTACCACCGGCGCACCGCCCCAGCCGGGACAAGCTCTAAGCTCCCGACCGGTCTCCTGGAATATGTGGAAGTGTAGTGCATGTTAGTGTGTGTGTGTAAGGGAAGAGGAAGGAAAGATCGCACACGGTACGTGGCCCGTTTGGTAGGGTACTGCTCCGGCATTCGCCTCGTGTTGATCGGAGAAACCACGGAAAACTACCGGTCAGAGCAGCTGGCCGCTAGAATTCTCCTCCAGACGGTGTCTGAATTCGACCTAACTGGAAAGCTAGTGTCGAAAATCCTGCCGCCGTCTGGACTCGAACGGAGGACCTCCCGGTCAGAGGCGCTGCAGAGACATCAGTTGATGCACTGAGCTACCGCTCCCGGCCGGAATTTATACAAATCAATGAGTATATACATAATTCATAATATACATACTATAATATCCGATATAATATGCAAGAATTTCTACAAATTAAAAACATTATATATACATCAAATAATTTGGTACTCTCTATAATCCGAACAAATTACAAAGCGGCCCATACACGATCGGAATATATGACTGATTAATACGAAGGAGTTAGCTTTTCTCGTTGTTAATCATAACACGAAGGTGCCCACAGACGTCCAATTTTGTCCATTCGGGTTAACGTGGTGTATGTCCCCCACTTCAGCAATCTTTCGATAGCTTCTCCTTGTAGCTCAACTGCAGGACATACACATCCTTTGTTTACTTTTCTTGGGGATAGAAAATTCCAAGCTTTCTGAGATTATGGTGTTCTTCAGGGAAGAGTTGTATTCCAAAATGCATTTTCAATTTCAAACCTATTGCTTTTTCCAGATTTCAATCAGTTTCTCCTCAGTGTCACAAAAGCTTCTTTTTGTATCTTTTGTTTTATTTTACATTCTTGTATACGTACGTATACACGGATTAATACACTTAGTAGAGTAGAGAAAGTTAGATAATGCTGCGGGAAAATCGATATCGAGATATCAAATGGATACAAACGTTTCTGGATCCCCTAACACAAAAAAACTGGTTTTAACTTGCACGTACGTATTATGTAGAGTAATATTAATAGAATCGATATTAATAGAATTATATAATCCTGTGGCGAAAAGTGGCGTTTTTTCGCCCGAAAAGCTCTTTGATGCAAACCTTTTTTGCTTTCTGATACAATAAATGTGTTTTCTTGCTCCTATAAGCAGTTAATTTACGAAATACGTAGTGTAGTGAGAATCTACTTGAGATTGATACCGAAATAGGATTGTGTGAACGTCCGTTCGTTTGTAAAAACTAGCGCATTTTCAATTCATGTTACTTCTACAAAATGAGTATTGCCGGATTGACCTGGCCCAACTCAAACACCTGCGATTTTCAAAAGAAGTCTATGAATTTTAAAGGAACTTTAGTTGAAGTTTTTTCCAGAAACAGCTCTATTTGTTCTCTTAATGTTTTTAAGAGATTCAGCGTAATGCATGAATTTGTAAGTAGAAATGCTTCAAATGGGTTCTCCATTACGTGACTCATAAACTCATAGATACACCTCTGTTTTTGAACTTAAAAAAATAGTTACACTACAAAGTGTTCTTTAAATTGAGCTCAAAATTGCTCATTTTTTGATACACTCAAAACGACATTTTCCCATAAACACATCCAAATTCTACAAAACATATTTGCATATATGCCCACGTTTTATCCTTATATATTACTCTGAGAGTCATAATTCAATGCTATTATTAGGGGTCCGAAAAATGTAGAAATGTCTTTTAGACACCGATAGGTAGCATCTGGAACGAGGGGTAGAAAAATACCGAAAAGGAAGGCCAGAATAACGAGATTAGAAGACTAAGTACAAGAAAGTCTGTGATATTCTGTACCACCACTAGTTTTGAAAATTTCACTATCTCCGACCGTCTGTAAACAAAACTTCCATCTACATTACACGTATTTTTTTTCCAAACTGAATATTCCCCGATCGATTTGACTCGAGGTAATTTCTTCCTTCCCTAATTTCTTGATCTGACTGGCATTTAAGTGTCCAATCTGCTAGTGTAATTGAGGATCTGCATCCCTACATCTAGAACAATGGTACCGAGTTAGGGCCAAGGGCTACCATGGGCGAATTTGCAAAGGTAGAGGGCTGAAATAGGGCTATGCGATGTTCGAAGAGCACGGAGGTGCTCTTCACCAATAACCTCACTTCGAAATGTCTGCAAGCGAGTGATAGGAACCGCGCCAGGCCCTGAAAAGTGTTTAGGCGCTAATAGATAGCAAGCAAGGAAGCGGATGGTTGAAAACCCAAAAGCTAGCCTAGAAAAGAATAGGAAGCTAACTAGTACGAGAAAGTCTAAACTTTATTTAATGGAGCTGCAATGTCCACACTTCACAATCGCTGATTCCGCTAATCTCTAATTCCCAATCGCTGGATCCTACCCGCTTTAACGTGTGCTTGAATGGGTAAACAACTGAACAGATAAATGTTTCACGTACCCGCGCGTATGTGGGGTCCTCTGAGAGACACATTATGTCAGAGTTAGTAACTAGTAGGTTATCTCTGTCACGTCTCATGAATACGAGTCATTGGTTCTGACACAATATGTATAAAACATTCATAAACAACCTTATGATATGAGCATTTAATCTATATAAGAAGAATTATTTTTGCCACTAAGAATCAGATGTGTTTCTTTGAAAATCTTTTCCAACGAATTTGAGTATCTCTTCCGTAAAACCCAAAGAAATGTCACTACTAAAATTTATTTGTGATACGAGAAAAGTTTAAAGAGAAATTTGAAAATTAACCTGTCATTGGGGTATTCAAGATATAATGATAAAATTGCGTGCATCATTGTTTCCACGTATAATATTATTTAAAAACTGCATCGAATGATCAAATTCAATAAGAAATTGTGAATAAAAGACATGAAAAAAATGTAGTCATTCGAGATTTCAAATGAATAAGATTCAAAGTTTTTATTCCATTTTGTTCTATTCTTAAAAATCATTTTTCTTTTCATCCTTTCGGCAAAATTTATAACGCAAACAAACAATATTTTTCAGCACAAACGCATGATCACTATTCGATACTCTCCATATATTACATTCTCCAATCATTACCACCACATATTACAATAGCTTCATTTGTTAATTGGAAAGTGTTACTTTGGGGGAATTCTGATTGGGTGTTGTTGACGTTCTTATAAGAAGAAATAAAAGAGGTCATCTTCGTCAACATATCAGCTTTATTAAGATAGCCGGCTTTCGACGGCTTTGCCGTCATCGTCAGTCTCGCTGCTGTCGGCAAAAGTCGAGCGACTTTTGAAGAAAGCGACACTTAAGAAGAAATAAAAGAGGTCATCTTCGTCAACATGACCTCTTTTATTTCTTCTTAAGTGTTACTTTGCCATACCCTTCCCGCAAATCCGACACTGCCATTTAAACAAAATATAAAATCCTGAAAATGAGCGTTGGCTGGGTGGCAGTTTTGGAAGAAAAAGATAAATACAAACATGTGTTTGTATTTATGATGTATATGTTCAAATACACATCATGTATGTCATCAAATAATGTATAACAATGTTCAAATAAAAAAATAAAAAATACACGAAGAATGCACTCCAAGAAATGTGTCAAGTTTGAAATGTTTCCGATAGCTTCCCCGACACACGTCATTCACATATTGTTCTGAGAAGCCATTGGTTGCCAAGAATTCGTTTACGTTATCATAGTCGAACATTAATGATGCCGTACAGCTGACACTCACGAAGTTCCTGTAAGCACATGTCAAAACTTTGGAGACGTATCGATTCTACTAGTTCGCATGAAATGCTGCTTCGCAAACGCGTTAGATTGATTGATTGATTTTTTCGTGTTTCCGGGCGCGTCAACTGCTTTGGTCATTAGACCCGTTACTGTAGTGCCTGTTTTTCTCGCGAGATGGCGGTGATCTTCACTCGCTGATGGCGAGATCCGGCGCCGACCTACCTTCGGCTAGTGGGTTTCCCGTAACCAGGGCTCTCCCACCAACGGGCACCGCCCCAGTCGGGACAAGCTCTAAGCTCCCAACCGGTCTCCCGGAGTATGTGGTAGTGTAGTGCATGTTAGTGTAAGTGTGTGTGTAAGGGGAGAGGATAGGACAAGGAAGAGGAAGGACAGATCGCGCGCGGTCCGTGGCCCGTTTGGTAGGGTACTGCTCCGGCATTCGCCTGGTGTTGATCGGAGAAACCACGGAAAACTACCGATCAGAGCAGCTCCTCCGACAGCGACTGAATTCGACCTAGCTGAAAAGCTAGTGTCGAAAATCCTGCCGCCGTCAGGACTCGAACCTAGGACCTCCCGGTCAGAGGCGCTGCAGTGACATCAGTTGATGCACTGAGCTACCGCTCCCGGTTAGAGTGAGAACCTCGTGAGCAACGTCGGTGCCTTTCTTCTTCGCTATTCAGAGGACTCGAGACTCAGTTTTCAGACCGATCACTTCGGTGATATTTAGACTACTGCAGTAGACGCTAGTCTGACCTCCACGTCTCCCACTGACGCTAAGGCCATTGTGAGGCTTAATCCGTCTATTATATGTATGGTACTTGGAATGTGGCAGTGGCTGCCGGCAGCGTAGCTCAGCACGGACAGCCACAGTATAAACGCTGGCGACAGTCTAAGCTCAAACCTCGCGATCGATATTGCCTGTCTCTGCACTGCCGGATAAAGCGCACGATTCGCGAATTGGATAGTTGACACTTCCCGTCTCCTCCTCCTCCAGCTTTTCCTCTTAATTCTCCGTCTCCTCCTCCTCCTTCATGCTTCTTCGTGCTCCTCCCATCACCCCAGTCTCGGCGTCGTCCCTCCTCCCCCCTCACCTCACCAGTCCCTCCTCCGGCTCACCAGTATTTCCTTCTCCTCGCCTCATAGTCTCTTCCTCCTCCTCCGTCTCCCTCCTCCTCCTCCACCTCACTAATCTCCTCCTCCTCCTCCTCCTCTGCCTCACCAGTCTCTTCCTCCTTCCCCGCCTCACCAATCTCCTCCTCCTCTGCCTCCCTTCCCTTCTTCTCCTTTTTCTTTCTTCTCTTCTCCTTGTGTTCTTTTTATCTCCTCTTCCCCTGCTTCTCGTGCTCCTGCAGGGTATGTGCGGTGGCGGGGCGCGCGCTTGTTAACGCGCCAGGGATTTACGGCGCGCGTCGCCCCGGGGAGGACACGCCCACCCCACGCGGCGTCTCAGGCGCAGCCCTTGAGGCACACCTCCTCTTGCGGGCGCGGCCACCGAAACAGCGACAGAGCACTTGGCCCGCGGCGCACGCCCCCTCACTGGAGGCAAGAGAAGCAAGCTGGGGGCATTTGCGAAACCAAATTTCAAACACGAGAATGAATAACTTTCGTCAACATCCGTCAGGCATATTTTATTGTTAAAACGTATGCATTTTCTTTCGCAAAAAACTAATGAACATTAGCTGCTGTCAACTAAAATATTTATTTAATTAGTTCACAATTCGTATGTAAAAGGAGGTTTTTCCTTGTTAATTCCTCTTAAAATTTGCGCCTGCTGGAATGATAATTCTATATTTTTTCTTTTCTTTTGTATTGAATATACTGGTTTGGTGTGTGACATATTATTTAGCCACGTGATTTTCGATGAGTTTCCTTTCGCTAAATAATGCTTTCTTTTTACTAATGTGTTTCTAACCTCTTTCAACATCAAAGTTATTCAATACTTTTGAAATCATAGGATACTACAAAAAACGTTTTAACTTTCTATTTTCATAGAATTGTGAATCTATTTGTATTTAATATCTTATTATTCTTCTTAATTCTTCCAAACAACAATGTTGTTCCCACTGAAGTGAAACAATTCTAAACAAATACTGCATGCTATAGAGATAATCTGATGGAAACTCTATAGTGGAACAGTTTATTCGGCAAATTAAACCTTTCCAAATGATGTATTTAGTACGTACATCGTATAAACGAATAGGAAAAACGGATAGGTAAAACGAATATGTAAAACGGACAGTACAGCGTCGTGCTCTCATTTTCCCAACCAATGCATTATACTGTCTATACTTCTCAATGTTGTCAAAAAGGATGCACTATGTTTACGAAGTGCTAAATGTTCGCATACTTCAAGAGCTAAACTTTCGCATACTTCAAAAGCCCTAATGTCTCGTGGTTTTGACGTGGTATTGGCACCACCTTCCAACAACTCAACAACTCAATTAAGATAATTAGCATAACTTAAGTGTGAAAATAAACTCACGAAAAGAATTGAGGTAGATCACGTGAGTTTAATACTTTACTTGTCATAAAACAATTTTGAAAGCGTAGTACCGTGACATTCAACGTTAATTTATCTTTTCCTTAGGGCGGCGGCAGGGTTCAATATAGAGCTTGCCTTCACACGCCTCCACAGACTCTCGGGAGCTGACGTCACAGCCACCGACAGCGCTCGGCAGCGGGGCTTTCGCGAAGTTCTCAAGCCTCCGAGCGTCTCAGCAGGCGGTGGATTTACGCCTCAACTAATGAATCTTACTTCCTTAGAGGCTAGACGAAAAGGAGCAGTAAAGAGGACGTGTTAATAACGTACCGGTTATAAGAGAGACGTTACCCGTAAGTAGGAGGTAGGCAAGTCTTTTTCTTAAATACAGAGTACTCCTTCATGCTTTCGTGTTTCTATAATGCATGTCGTTCCTATCTACGGTGTTCTGTTAAACTTATATTCTGTGTTTATATTACAAGAATTGTTATTTAAAAGAATGATTATAATTTACTACATTAATTTCATGAAACCGGGAGCGGTAGCTCAGTGCATCGACTGATGTCATTGCAGCGCTTCTGACCGGGAGGTCCTAGGTTCGAGTCCTGACGGCAGCAGGATTTTCCACACTAGCTTTTCAGCTAGGTCGAATTCAGTCGCTGTCTGGAGGAGAATTCTAGCGGCCGGCTGCTCTGATCGGTAGTTTTCCGTGGTTTCTCCGATCTACATCAGGCGAATGCCGGAGCAGTACCCTACCAAACGGGCCACTGACCGCGCGCGATCTGTCCTTCCTCTTCCTTGTCCTATCCTCTCCCCTTACACACACACTTACACTAACATGCACTACACTACCACATATTCTGGGAGACCGGTCGGGAGCTTAGAGCTTGTCCGGACTGGGGCGGTGCCCCGCTGGTGGGAGAGTCCTGGCTAGGGAGAAACCCCAATAGCCGACGATAGGTCGGCGCCGGATCTCGCCATCAGCGGGGGAAGTTAACCGCCATCTCCCGAGGAAAAACATGCACTACACTAACGGAACTAATGACCAAAGCAGTTGACGCGCCCGGAAATAAGAAAAATCAATCAGTCGATTTCATGAACACATCCGTTAATATGTTCCATAAAAGAAGAAATGAGGATTTGTAAGTTAAAAGAGGAATACCGTAAATGTTTAAGCATACATCTTACTTGAATCACGTTTTAAAATCTAAAAATAAATATAAGAAGAAAACTATTCTATTTTTCGCTAATTACCTGTTCAATTCACGTTTTTACACGTGAATATCCGCAGATAAACGGCGAAAAGATGAGACACTAACAAATTCATTTAGAAAAATGTAAACACTAATTAAAAATAAATTGTGTCTCGTGTCAACGTGACCAATGGTATAAATGTACATTTTCAAAAAACTGTCTTATAGTCCGCTGCCTTTCACCACGAAACACGTTCCTTCAGCACTGTGGGTGAGTGGGAGTTCCCATATGTTTTGATAAGAGTGTTTACGCTGCCACTGTTTCAGCAACACACAGGCACGGTTTAGTTCGGGACTTATCAGGAGCATGCACAAGTCTTTCGTCAGAAAGGAAAACACAGGTATGAGCAACTGTGTCACATTAGAAGCACATGGAAAAAAGGAAAAAAGACGATCATGGAAACTAAAAAACTAATGACGTTCTTACTCAAGCCGCATTAGAACGAGAATGTTTATGACACACGGCCAACAGTCGTTTCTTGTCACAACCATTCAGAGCTGTGAAATTTCTTGCACATGCGAATACAGAAATAAGGTTTCAATTTTGACAGTTATGTATGCGAACTTACCCCAATCGCTGGTTAGGAGGCTGGGAGATACAGGAATGGTGGGGGATGGGGCCTGATGAAGGTGCGCGGGTGCGATGAAGGTGACCGCGCTGAAGGAGGCAGGCGGGAGCGATGAAGCAGACCCGTGTTGACGGAAGCGGGTCTGAAGGCTTGCTGAAGGCGACCATGCTAACGGAGGCGGGTGCGATGAATGGAGTGCGCTAACGGACGGGCGTTAAGGCGGACGTGTGCGATGAAACCGAGCAAGCCGACGGATGCGAATGCAATGAATGAGAATGTGCTAACGTGGTCGAGCGGGAGCGAAGAAGGCGACCATGCTGACGGAGGCGGGCGGGAGCGATTAAGGCCACCAACGGAGGGAGCACGATTGAGGGAAATATGACGGTCAGACGATTGGGGGAAAATGACGGCGAATGCAGCCAGATTGCGGGGAAATGACGGCCAGAGGCAGCAAAATTGCAGAGAATATGACGGCCAGGGGGGCAGCAAGATTGAGAGAAATATGACGGTCTAAGGGCAGCAAGATTACGGGGAATATGACGGTGAGAGGGGCAGCAAGTTGCGAGAGACGGGGGCAGCAAGATTGGGGAATATGACGGGAGAGGGCAGCAAGATTGCGAGGATGACGGCGAGAGGGCAGAAGATTGCGAGGATGACGGCGAGAGGGCAGCAAGATTGCGAGGATGACGGCGAGAGGGCAGCAAGATTGCGAGGATGACGGCGAGAGGGCAGCAGATTGCGAGGATGACGGCGTTGGAGGGGAAGGGGGGGTTGGCTGCGACAGCGACCGCGTTCGACAACACCCTCGGTCGCACAGTCCCCTTGTGCGCCGCAGCGAGCGCTCCCCTCGCCCAGCGCCACGCCCCCTCGCACCCCATTGCGGGTCCTTGGGGATGGGGTGCGGCGAGGAAAAATATGCTGCATATGCGATTTCACCCCTCCCCCACGCAGGTCGAGGCAGTGCATTCGCACTTCCCTTGCGCCGTATCCCTCAGATAATGGCTGTGGTTGAATTCAAGAACGGAAAAATGCGCAATTCGACCTTGGCCTGTAGTAGTGCAACCATTTCAGCATTTGTTTCGTTCATTGAAGTGGTATATCCTTTGTTGTCTCCCTGTTTCATATCCTTCTTTTGTCTCCCAGTTACGTGTGATTGTTTGCTAACGATTTGTTGACTCTGCTGGTTGGTTAGATAAATTACTGAGGCCTGTGTTCGTTGACTATTAATATCTCCTCTCACTCCCTTTTTTTATTTTGGTTGTCATTGTACACTAATTTAGTTTTTTCTGTATTACCGAGTCATAAATATGACATCATTTTCATAATTTTTTAACGAGACTTACAATTCCGATTCTTTCGTTACATCATGTTTGAATGACGTTAGTTCTTTCGCACTTCGATAACATTAACACTTTCGAAGTAAAAATGAGGCACTTTTTCGCACAAAGCTATTGCAGGAAACGTCTAGTAGGAATATTTGTAAAGAAAATGTTTTAAATATTCACATAATGATTCTAAAGCAATGTCTCAAGAACCATACTAAAGTATGGTGGAATGGAACATCATCTGACCTACGTATCAACGTACCTTTGAATTACATAATTATCTTGTGCTTTAGAAGATTAAATGCATAATCGAAATAATAATATTAATAAATTTAAATGCAGAATCGAAAATGTCAGTGCGGTTATTTAATGCTCACATATACGACAAACTGAACAACTTAATAATTCACAATTTCTAAAATTCTGTCAAAGTTTCGAATTAGCAAACTTGTCTAATGACGCTACAAGAGCAGATGCTTTCTTTTTCAGTTTTTTGGCAAACGGTCTGCGAGTTAGTTCCTCTCTTGCATGACCCTCCGGCATCCCAGCGAGTCTCTCCAGCTTTTACTGGTGGTGGCTTTGGCAGAGATAGAAAAAAATCTGCTGCATATGCGATTTGCATGCTAGCCGAAAGTGATGTCGATATTCCAATCAGGGAGCCGAACACTGCCGTTAGCACATGATCTGCAGCGAAGCCGGAAAAATAATGGCCTGCAGAGCTCGTCCACTAGTGCTGGAGGCCAGAATCTCATTCCGCACTGGGTAGAAAATACGTGCAGAGCAATTCACTTATATTCTGGTTCTTATATAAATAATGTTTTGATATTGTCAGCTTGTCGTTACATGCTTATTATTATTATTATTATTATTATTATTATTATTATTATTGGGTAATTAAATGTAAACATAATTGCGTATATCACAGGCTCCACGACCTACAGCTACGCATGTTTCAAATAATTTCAGTACACGTATATGTTTACGTATATGTATCAAGCAATTCAATTATTACATTCTAAAATAATTTTATATTTGAATATCCAGGCTCTAAACAAATTTCCTTCGGCTGCAATATGACAACTTAAAATATTAAGAAGGTATTCCAGGAAAGCACGGAATAAATCTGTAGCTAAAAGTTGGAACAATCGTTGTTCAACAACGTTGAACAGTTTATCATTCTGTCAAATACAATAATAAATACTGTGCTGCCGATTTAATACATTCTCATTATCAGAGAGGAATTTCTTTGTAATACGCTCTAAAAATACTCTTATTACATATATTCTCCATACTTTCAACATACGCGCATATTCCTGAACTCATTTCCGGTTTGAAATTATGAAGGAACTTGACGTGTCTCGCACAAAAACGATAGCTGAAATAGGGAGAACGTAAGAAGAATACATCTACTTACGATATAAGTGTATAAGTATATACACACACATACATACATACACATACATACCTACATACATACACACATACATACACAGACACACACATACATACACAGACACACATACATACACAGACACACACACATACACAGACACACACATACACAGACACACACATACATACACACACATACATATACACACATACATACACACACACAGACTCACCCTCCGCAACGTGGCCATTTCGGTCGATTGGTAATTCTATGTCCTCAAATTCTGACGCAGCCCCTATCGTGAGGCGCACAGCTCGAGTGGCCGCAACTGGGCCGCTGATCGCCCGGAGAAGTAGGGCCTCGCCCCAGGGGAGGCGCTGCCTCTGAACCGCCGAAGCGCCTCAACACTGCGCCGCGCCGCCTCGCAAATTATTCATCGCGGCTGCGGCCCCGGCCCCCGCGACGCGCGTCCAGGCCCGCCCCCTAGCTCCCGTGCCGCCCCGCCGCGCGCCCAGGTGCAGGTACGCCCACTCGCCCGCTCTCGCATTTAGACGGGCTGAAAAGGCTCGCGTTGCAATGCAGCGGCTGCGACAGGATTTGGAAAGTGGTTGAGCTTATGAGAGAAATAAAGGGATGGAGAGAGGGAGTGAGGGAGGCAAGGAAGGTGACAGAAAGAGAGAGGGAGGGGTTGCGAGAAAGAGGAATGGAGGGTGGGAAAAGGGAGGGTGGGAGAAAGGGGAGGGGGGAGGGAAGGTGCGAGAAGAGGGAGGGTGCGAGGAGGAGGGAGGGAGGCAAGGAGGGTGCGAGAAAGGGAGTGAGGGAGGGTGCGAGAAAGAGGAAGGGAGGGGCAAGAAAGAGGGAGGGAAGGTGCGAAAAGAAGGAAGAGAGAGAGATTGCGAGAAAAAGGGAGTGTGCGAGAAAGAGGGCGTGAGAGTACGAAAAAAGGGAGGAGGGGAGAGGAAAAAGAGGGGGGAAAAGAATGGGAAGAAGGGAAGAGGGGAAAGGAGGAAAGGAGGCAGGAAGAAGGGAGAGGGCGACAGAAAAAGACGAGAGAGGAGGGAAGAAGAAGGAAAGGAGAGGAGGGGGAATAGGCATTTTTCAAAACCGAAATCTTAATTGGAAACTAATTTTCTTTTAACAAGTGATAGACGACGAGTAATTTACTAGACAGTTCATCTACGAAATATAACTTTTATTACACAGGTGATAAATTTTGCACTCTTAGAAACTATTATTGTACGTATAATTATTATACTGGCGGTTAAATTGCATGGTAATAATCTACACAATTAATTAACGGAATCATTTCAATAATTAAAAGTTACGTAGTGGCGTAGTAGTTACGTAGTAGGTATAACCCAAGCTTTCGTAGGCAATGTGTGATATGAGAAGATTTGTTGATATTTCTGAACAAAAGTCTTATATCTCTTCCTTCACACCGAACCGTTAATCTAATTCATTATGTACAGTAGAACTTCCTGACTCTGCACTTCGTCTCCTATGGCACATGTGGAAATATCTAAATTGAAGATAGAATGTGGTGTGCCTTGTACGGCTATTAGTGATAGTCACTCTGAATTGTACAATAAATTAACACGGCTTTGCAAGGCTACACCAACCAACCTCCAGAGTCTTAACACAGTTCTTCAGAAGTACGACTTATCCAAAATTGAAAATCAGAATGTATGAGTACTCTCCTTCTTTTAAAGCAGAATTTTGTTGCCGTTATCAGATACAACAGGAAGCTGAACTTTTTCAGCTGCTTTACACTGAAGCATTTCTGCTGTTCAATTCTGCAAGCGTTCTGTTCTGTGCATTGTCTTGCAAGAATATTCTTCTGTGAAACTGACAAGCATGCATAGTGCCTCTTACACGATTAATTAATCTTGTGTACCTTTGTTTTTTATTTTGCGCTCTTCTCCGCGTCCTAACCGTATCTCTCTTCATTTCCCCTTTCCCATCTGAGAGGAAGCGAGCAGCCCAACGACAGGTCCACAGCGCAGGCGCCGGAGCAAATTTCGTAAAAATACGCGCCTCGCCTCGCCTCGCCTCGCTTCGCCTCGCCTCCCAGCTGCGCGGATACGCCGGCAACCTTGTTTGTGGAAGGAAGATGGATTTCCGCTCCCAACGAGGGGGAAAATAAGCGCTGGCCGGCGGCCCTCGCTCGGACGCTGGCTCGCTGGGCGGCGGTGGCAGCGCGCCGGATTTATGCACGGAAACCAGTGCGCAAGCACTCCCAGGCAAGACGAGCAGCCGTGTAAAAGCCAGCAGTGGGGAGATTGATTCATTGATGGTGATTCCGGGCGCGTCAACTACTAAGGTCATTAGTCCCGTAAGTGCAGTGCGTGTTTTTGCTCGGGGGAGGCGGTGTTCCCCGCCATCTGGATGGCCAGATCCGGCGCCGACATACCGTAGGCTGATAGAATTTTCCTCGACCAGGTATCTCCCACCAGCGGGGCAGTGCCCCGGCCAGGACAAGTTCTCAGTCTCAGTGAGGATAGAACAAGGAAGAAGAAGGAAAGATCGCGCGTAGTCCGTGGCCTGTTTGTTGGGGTACTGCCCCGGCCTGGTTTTGATCGGAGAAACCACGGAAAACTAGCGATCATAGTAGCCGGCCGCTATAATTCTCCCCCAGACAGCGGCTGAATTCGAGCTAGCTGACAAGCTAATGTCGAAAATCCTGCCGCCGTCGGGACTCGAACTTAGGACCTCCCGGTCTGAGGCGATGCAGTGTCATCAGTTGATGCACTGCGCTACCGCTCCCGGTCCTAGGTCACGGATGTTTGTGTGTGTTTGTGTTATTCATACGTGTTCTCCCTACAGTTTTCCCTACATTTTAAGAGTCAAAGTGGTCGCTATATGATCAAGATGTTGAAAAGCGACGTTAAATAAATGCTATATCCGGAACTAATGATTAGTAGTGATTTCGTTAGTATACTATTCAAAATTACTATCAATACAATAAGAAAAATACAATCGATATAACATATTATTTTTCAATAACAATTTTATATGAATAAGGAAGCTATCTCACCATCAAGAGACCATTTCAGAAGTCGCTTTTTATATTAAATTCGCCGTATTTTTGTCTCGTACATACCTGGAACAAAAGAAATAATTCAGGTTAAGACAGAAATTTTACCTCCTTTTTCATACTCAAGTTCATTTTTCTACAGCAATAAAACTGTTCACAATTTTGTTTCTTACTTGTACATTATTGCACTCGATTCCTGATAGCCAGGTGAAATATTGAATGATGGATTATGAATATAGGAAAGACACATCGATGCATGTATCGAAAAAGTACACAAGATATATTGTATTAAAACAAATGAATTTTTTAAAAATGTCAATGTCAAGTAAATGTCAAAAGAGCCTTTGATATATAAATATATTTGACCAGAAGAATCCTTCTAAATTTTTAATTTCAGAACGATTTCCTTCATAAAATCAATTTCAATTGGACTTCATTTTGACATTTGCGGTATGCCCTGTTGATCTTGCATCAGTGTATGATCACACAAACTAGGTTCTATCAAACAGGAAATACTTTCCAAAGAACAATGGAAACTCTACAGGTATATCGAAATTATATTCAACGACAATTTTGATGAATGAGTGAATCGCAATTCCACTCAGAACGTTTAAAAAGAGAGATCAATAAGACACATGCAACCAATACCTCTAGTGTTAGCTATCTACAAGAAAATCTATTAAAATTCACGAGGAAAAATTAAACTGGATGAAAATTGCAAACCCCGTGCTGGTACAAATTATGTTTTAGTGAATTTATGACATTAAATGTCTTGGTTGTCAGCTAGGCAGTTGCTGACTTGGTAAACGCCCCATACTGCATTCTCACCAACACTTCTGTCTACCTTTTATTAGGTTTCTGTGTATTGTATTTATAATGAAAAGTGTAAATAATAGCAAATGCTTTTAATTTTAATTGTTTAAATTATTACACAGAATACTGCAATACACGATTTAACTTCGGTCTTCCTTACGATATCAAGGATGTTCTTCAAACATTTGAACCTAATTGCCTCAATGAATCAATGCTGATCGTAGAATACTAAAAATTAATTTTCAGAACTCGTGCATGGAATTCAGTTATTAGAACCACTGTTTGATTGGAAAGAGTTACTTTGAGGTGCGCTCAAGGTAAATAGGCTTGGCAATGCCACCCTCAAATAAAACAACTTTGTACTGCAAAGTAAACAAAACACGTGGGAACATGAATCAACGTGGACGCCGTCTTGCATACTGTGAAGCAACCTAAATTGACGAAATTTAAATTGGTAGAATCAGACGGAGCTTCAAAACAATTCGCAATTACAACGCGACCGACTTAGAAAATTCTTGTAATTTTTCATGAATTTATACCAAAAAAATAATGTACGCACCTCTTTCGCAAGCGTCTTTGGCGTACTTTTCGAAACTCGTCTATCGTGGTCGCCTCATCCGTCAACATTTCATTCGAACGCCAAAGAAATTTTCTGTATCAATTACGTAAATATCGATTGTTGATGACCATTAATAAATAAATGATTGAAAGACGATATTGTAAGCAATAACGTCTATCAATTTCTCGTAAGTAAGAAATAATATCAAGAACATAACTCTGTTCCTTTCCGAAACGTGAAGAATTTAGTTATGATGAAATAACCTGGGCTATTACTTTTCTATCCGGATTTAAACGCACAAAAAGGATTTTGATGTAAATAATCATACCTTCTTTCCAAATAATATTAAATTAACATTGTCATAAATTAATTTTGAGATTTTCTGCGTCGGCACAGGAAAGGAGCGAAGAGCAAAACCACCAACAAGACCCCCAACACGAGTACGTACCAGGAACACGCAACAACTAGCAGTGCCAGACCTCGACTTATGGGCGCCCAAGGCTGTCAAATGTTTTAGCGCCCTTTTAATTCGCTTTTTTACATTAAAGCTATTTAAAAAAGTTGCTTGTATAATGTTTGTAACCGCCGCAAATATTGTGTGCTTATGAATAATTAATTATACGTATACGTATAAATAACTCTCAGCGCGATATTAATTTAATAAATATATGATATTTTTTAAAATTATTTTATCGGTATATCAATAGAAATATTTGATCAATTTACTACTTTTTGTTACAAATATAGAAAGAAATATTTCTATAAAAACAATGAAAAGTTCTCCTTAAGAAAGTTTGCATCCGCTAAAATTCGTCCGCCCCCAAAAATTGCGCGTCCCAGACTGCAGCCTACTCAGCCTGTTCTGTAATCTAGCACTGTCTAGTCCACGTCACGAGCTCAAAGGCGCCTACGAACTCCAACCTACGAGATACGGGCGCTCTTTGTCCCGTGACGTCACCGCGCGGCTCCGACACTAACAGTTCGTCACTGCCAGGCCGTTAACAAGTCCACGGAACCTGGGTGACGCGAGGCCGCTGTGTCATACCTCGCCGACATAAAACAAAACCAAGAGAGGCTAATGAAAAAAATTACAACGGGCGACGACAGCGGCGTAGTTAGAGCATTGTTGCCGTGATGCTCTTGCACCACGCACTATGTTGCTTTTTAAATAGATTTTGGATGAGCCCAAAACCATCTCGAATTCGACTCCTAAATCACACTCTAATTCCTCACAGTTTGTATCTTTCAATTTCTTACAGAAGGAAAAATAGGCAAGGATATTGTAAAAAAAATTGCAGATAAAAATTGTATAACTCATCTCTTACGTTCTAAAATAACCAATGAGTATACGTCATAAAACGAAAACGCATGTTACGTCCTATATTAAATTAGTTTTAAATCTCAAGCGAATTAACTATAAAAGTAAGGAATAAATTTAAAAAATGCATTTCAAGAGATTCAGGTGACAAAAAAGCAACGATATCAATTTTCGAATAACGATTTCTTTTCGAGATTCAATAATTACTCTAAAAATACAAAATAAGAAACTGTGAGGAAAGCACACGGGGTGCACAATTACTCTGACCAGACAGTCGCAGAATAGTTTTCTGTTCCTGAATCCAAAATGGTTGCAAAACGAAAGAGGATGAGACGTAAACGACGGTGAGGTAGGGAAATGGTAAGTT
Organism: Teleogryllus oceanicus; assembly: GCA_964035755.1. Taxonomy (NCBI): domain Eukaryota; kingdom Metazoa; phylum Arthropoda; class Insecta; order Orthoptera; family Gryllidae; genus Teleogryllus; species Teleogryllus oceanicus. The sequence goes on from CAXIVR010000009.1 coordinate 45,506,074, forward strand.
CGCAGCAATCTCAATGGCAGGTTGATGATGATCGATTGTTAGTGATTCGGAGTCAACTATCACGGGCGTTAGTCCCATAAGTGTAGTGCGTGTCTTTTCTCGGGAGGTGGCGGTGATCTTCCGCCACTAGATGGCGAGATTCGGCGCCGAACTATCGTCGGCTAGCGGGGTTTTCCCCAACCAGGTGTATCCCACCAGTGGGGCACTGCCCCAGCCATGGCAAGTTTTAAGGCCCCGGACGGTCTCCCGGCATGTGTGGCAGTGTAGTACATGTTAGTGTGTGTGTAAGAGGTGAAAATAAGGCAAGGAAGAGGCAGGAAAGATCGCGCGCTTGGTTATTCTTGTGTTCATTATTGTTGCTTCTAATCATTTCTTAAAATCATTTCTTCTAATCATTTGATAAAACTCGGTTAATCGTTTAGCACTTCCTTTCTACGGACTCAAGGGGTACAGCCTCGAAAATTGTGCCACCCGGCGGAAAGAGGTGTCGTCCTCCCAATGTAGCATTCCGCCAAACCCACTTTCCCTTAACAAGTAGTGCTGACCGGCTGTGGGTCAGAGCATCAAAAGTCACTGCCGTGGCTCTAGCCGCAGATCTTAGGAGTCGAGTCCCGACGGTGGGAGGTTTTTGTAAACTAGCTATTCGAATTCCGCTGCTGTCTGAAAGAGAATTCTAGCGGGAGGCTGTTCTGAGTTTTCAGTGGTTTCCGGTCGATAGGTGAATGTTGGAGCAGTATCCTAACAACGGGACGCCAACGATCTTTCCCTCTTGTTTTTCCTTGTCCTATCCTCATATCTTGTTCACATACAAACACGCAGACAAAAACACACATACACATACACAGACAAAAACACACATACACATACACAGACAAAAACACACACACACATACACAGACAAACACACACATACACAGACAAACACACACACACATACACACACATACACAGACAAACACACACACACATACAAAGACAAACACACACACAGACAAACACACACAAACACACAAACACACACACACACAAACACACACACACACACAGACAAACACACACACATACAAACACACACATACACAGACAAACACACACACACAAAAAACACACACATACACAGACAAACACACACATACACAGACAAACACACACATACACAGACAAACACACACATTCACTATAGTACTACACATGTCGGTAAACCAGTAGGGAGATTGTCCCTATTTGGGCGGTGCCCCGCTAGTAGAAGATACACGGATGGAGAAATCCCGCAAGCCGACGTGTAGGTTAGCACCGAATGTCAATATTCAGCGAGGCACAGCCACCTCCCGCTGTAAAAGTATGTACTGCGCATACGGGACTAAAGACTATAGCAGTTGATGAGCCGGAAAAACGAAATAATCAACCAATTATGCGATGACAGTTGCACATAGAACATAGACAGCGATGCATTGACAGGACGTATAAAAATAAAATAATACTTCATCTATTTCTAGTTTGCAAAAAATGTTTACCTTATTCACTTCTTTCCTACATCTCATTGTAAAAAGTAACAACTACATGAAAAAACACTAGGAGTCAAAATGACTCACTGTCGTCCTTATAGCTCGAGAACAAGTCCGGAGCGCCTGGCATTAACAAGCTCACGGAAGCCGACAGTGTCTCATATCTCACCGAAATAAAACAAAACCTCGGCGGACCAATAAAAAAATTAACGGCGCGAGGTCGCGCGCGCGTCAACGAAATAAACGGCGCAGTGTTACGTACCCTCGCCGCACCGTGTCGCCGCGATACGGGGTTATCTCGCAAGTTCGTAAATTACACGAGGCGCAAACACATTAAACGAGGGAACGCCCGCCCGCACAGCTCGAACGGTCGCTTCTGCAGGGAAAGCGAGTCGATGAAGCGAACGAACGCACATCCGTCGCCCTCCGCATATTTATGCGGGGCCTATCATCGTAGATTAGCTGCTTGCGGGCATTTTATAACCAGAAACTTGGGAACGCGGTCGTTAATAGATGAATGCGATAGTCGTTCGATTGATAGGAATTTCGTACGTAGGGGATTTATTCCTGTCTGATTCTAGTGGGGGACTCAGCTATCATCGTGAGTTAGCTGTTTACGGGGTTTTGATAACCAGAAATTTGTGATTGCGCACGTTAAAAAGTGAGATTGAGATAGTTGCTAGTTTGATTAAATTTTCAAGCGTTCGCGATTAAGGTCTTTAATTGTAGTGGTAGTACCACGATATGTCACCTAGAGCGCCACTACGAATACTGGCCCCACAGCCCTACGCAGCTACTCTAGCCCAACTTACCCGAGTTCTACAGTTGCGAAAGTGATTATCGAACAAATTATCCTACCAGTTTTAAAAGTTTAGGAAGTAATAGTAGTAGCACCATACATAACAGCAAAAATTGGAATGAAGTGCTTTAAAAATCGTGTTATTGGTAAATGATCTAGCTACAATAATTGTTATAATTATTATAATCATTTTATTGTGTTAGCCTCAAAATGGTATGTCTCTGACATGTTATTTGTGACATATAATTAAACTTTATTTAAGTTACAGAGTTTTGTAGGAAGGTATTTTAATTTTATAACATCTTTATTCCCCGTGTATGACATTTCGCTAGAATATTTTGAAGCGAACAGCGTCTCACCTCCAGCTTCAGTGACATTCATTAGAGATGTTCTGATTCTGAGAAAGTTTCACATCCTCGCAAGGAACTTTAGATTAAAGATATTCCTCGTGAAGAGATAACGACTACTCTTCAATACGCTCTAGAAACTAGGAAGCGCGTCCTTTTCAGCTAATTGGGACGAATTTCAGTAACAAGAAATGGGGAAGTGAGATCAATATTTATTATTTTTACCACCAGACTGGCCTGAATTTCCTTAGAAAGGAAAGCTGATGAATGAAATGTGGACGCACACTTAGTAATATTACCCAGGAGAGATACAAAAAATGGACAAGCTGGAACAGCCAACAGCATGGACGCGAATGCTTTCGCACTGTTCTCCAGTGAGTGAGTGACTAAACGTGAGAGCGAGTGAGCGCGCGAGTGACTAAGCGAGCAAGTGAGAAAGTGAGCGAGTGGGTAAGCAAGCGAGGGAGTGAGTATGAGAGTGAGCGAGTGGGTAAGCGAGTGAACAACCGAGTGGGTAAGAGAGTGAGCGAACGTGTGAGTGGGTGAGTGAGTAAATGAGTAGTCGGTAAGCGCGCGAGTGAGGGGGGGTAAGCGAGCGAGTGAGGGGGAAGGAGCAGTGTAAGCAGCAGAGGATTGGGTAAGCGAACGAGGGTAAAATGAAGGGTAAGTGAGTGAGTGAATGAGTAAAAGAATGAGTATTTTTGGTTTCCCGGCGCGTCGATAACTTAGGTCTTTAGTCCCGTGTGTGTACTGTTTATTGCGGGAACTAGTAGAACCCGAGATTCGGCGCGTACCTACACATCAACTTGCAGATTTCCCCGATTGAGGTATCTCCCCTCAGCAAGCAATCGTCTCAACGGACTCCCTTCTAGTCACTCGGCATAAGTGATATTGTAGTTCACGCAAATGCGTGCGTGAGTGTTTGTTCCGGCTAAGGGGAAGGAAAGGGAAAAAGAAAGGGGATAAAAAAATCGGTCAGTGGCCCATTTGTTTGGGTAGTGCTCCGAAATTCGCCTGGTATGGATCGGAGAAAGAATGGAAAACTATCCATAAGAGAAAATGACCGTTACAGTTCTCGGAAGAGGTTCAATTCGACCCAGTTATTTAGGCAGTGTCAAAAATTAACCACCATCTGAACTCGAACCCTTGGCCCTCCCGGTCAACGACGCTGCATATGCAACGTCGTTGGCGTTGAGCTATCGCAACCGATCATTGCACTAGAGATATTTCTGGCGCTGAACAAACGCCTGATTGCACAAATTGCGACGAGGCGACTGTTCATTAAGGCAAGGTCAGAAGAATAAAATTAGCACTCTGAAGGAATGCCACACCCACCTAGTAATTAACGAATCGTGCATTTCACAAAAGCAGAAGTAGGCTACCAAGTAATTAATGTGCTAGACGAACAAAAATGCAATACTTTTATCAATCAATAGCCTCATTTCAATCTTTTGACTGTGGTGTTAGATTGCCAATTCAAAGGAGTTCTACCACTTTTTGCAGTTTTTATTGAACTGCATTATATGAACGAATGAATTTTGCTTTGTATGCTAACAAAACAAAATATAATGAAAGGTGCAACTGAACTGTGATATACGCAATTAGAATGAATCGTTCAAAACTTCAAAGGAATTCGAAATATGCTCTTTATGCCATCAGCACACATACATGTCAAACCATGAGTAATTCCAGCTACTGGTCATAGAAACAGGAAAAACATGAAGAACAGGTATTTTTCTACACATGTACTCGACGTTCTCTAGTATAAAAATACCAACTGTTCTTGAATAAACAAGACTAACTTGCACTTTACAATCTGCCATAAACGCTTCAGAATTCTTTTTCTTGAGAAGCTGCAGATTCTTTCTTGCTTCCGCTCTGGAAAGTTCTCGTCAAATGAGGAATTAGAACAAGATGATATTGCGATATTTCGGTAACCTTTCCCCTCCCCAATTTACATTTTTATTTAATAATTCTGCTTACTCGATATCTATATTCAACTACTGTTGCCTGGCTTGTTTTGCTTTCCTATTCTCGACTAGCATACAAATGACTTATCGATACATCCAGAATCGTAGAAAATATCTCATTTGTGAGCAGGTGAAACGTCTGCCGCTACAGGTATTTGGATGTGACTTTCTTAATATTTGATGACACACAGCCATGTTGTTTCCGACACAGCACCACATATCGTTGCTTATTCTCAATTATTATTTTGTATATTCCACAATAATTCACAAATGTATAATTTACACCCTTTCAATTGAATAGAATGTTCTTTATTTACAGCTGTAATCATTCAATTATAACCTATAAACATGTATGTTTATATTGTACTACTCCCCTCCCTTATCATAATGGAAGGAAGAATTATTAATTAACTTTGCTATGACTTTCTGACTTCGTGGGATGCGGGAAGGAGCAAAGATACATGCATTATAAAAAGAAAGATTCTTACGTCTTGGATTCCAATTGATTTATAATATCAAAAATCTCTGGTCATTACATTGGCCAATACGCAGCTCGCCCAGAAAGAAACTATTCCTACGGACAATGCATGTTTCTAACGTCACAGTTCAGTCCACACGGCCAGAAGTCCTTGGCGATGTAGGCAGGGGTGGCCCCCAGCTCGCAGGTATAGAGCGATTTTCTTAAGGATGAGCCAAACTGACAGCTAGTGCTGGCAACATAACTGAAGGTTCTGTGGTCGTCGTGCCCTTGAGCCCATTAGACTCCCTTCCGGCATTCGTTCGTTTGCAGTTGGCTAACTTGTAAATGGCTTCAACTCTTCCTTTTGTGATGTCCTCGTCCGACAAAAATATAGTGCGCCACGAGAAATAATTGAAATTAGGAAGTGCAGTGTTATGTGCTCTTCTGTAAAAATTATATTTTTCTTTATATATTACACTGAATTTATTTTTTGTGTGATAAACAGTTTTCTTTTATTGATTGTGAGAGCATGTTCAGAGATTTTCCTCATACGTATTTAAATTTAAATATTTCCCGGACTCGCGTACGTGCATATACCTCAGCGAAACTCTTACTTCTGCATAGGGATGTTTTTCACAGGAGCCATTAGCACTTTCCGAATGGGCGTGGCTGAACAGCTGTCGCGGCGGAGGGGTACTTCTCTGAAATACATGTGATGTTCACTTGTTTTCGCGAACTGTCACTTTGGCTCATCCTTAGGAAAATCGTTCTATATAATGGTGCACCTTGCCCCCCACCGGCAGCGGCCGCGACGGTGGTGGTGGTGGTGGTGGTGGTGGTGGTGGTGGTGGTGGTGGTGGTGGTGGTGGTGGTGGCGGCGGCGGCGGCGGCGGCGGCGGCGGCGGTGGCGGTGGCGGTGGCGGCGGTAGATGTAGGCACCGGCCAAGTCGGCGGGAGCGGATAATGACCGCCGGCAGATTACGCAAGATTGATTGATTGATTGATTGATTGATTTGTTAGTGATTCCGGGCGCGTCAACTAACATAAGTAGGAACCAGATTTGTATGCACTGACAATCCATTAAATATGGATGCACTTATACAGTAAAAGACTCGAAAATATCCACTAAAATGGATATAACGGATATAAATTACGAAATATAGCTTCATATCGCGTGAAAAGGAGGTTATTTCTTGTTTCGCATCGGATTTCGTAAGCTTTGGAGGAAATTTCCATCGTGACGTAATGAGTTGAAGGCAATATACGTCCTATGCAAACTTTTGTCGGCGTTACCATTTTCAAGACAAGCACACATTACTTGAAACAAACGCGATCTCCCTGAGCAAAATATTCAGTAATTCAGAGGGAGAAAATTGATAATAAACCTCGTAAATAGAAATGTGCATTACATAATTGAAAACAAAATTCACAAATTAAAGTAAATGGAAATAAATATGCAACTATAAACTTTTTGCAGGAAACTACTAAGCAAATAAGCAATTCGCAGAAATATATGCATATCAGAAAACGGGCCGAATGAGCATAAAATGTTTCAATTATTAAAAACTGGTTGTAGTAAGTGAGCGTACTTGCTGTCTGCAAGGGGAAAATACGCATTTGTATTGAAATCCGCTCTCTAGTGATAAGCAAGCAGATTAGGCGGGTGACTACTTACACGAGGCGGTACGGTGCGGGAAGTGGCTATCAGAGTTGGGAAAGTTGGATAGGGTTGAGTGTGTATCAGCTCAACGTTACACTTTACTACGATAGCAGTGCGAAAACCAGACGGTCATTCATGCAAACTGGTGAAATATTTTAAATGGGAACTAATTACCTAAAGTTAAGGTGTGAAAGATAAAGGAGCAATGGTAGTTGAGAGGCGGGAAAACGGGAGAACCCCGGGAAAACAAGATGGCAGCTTGCTTTATCCACCACAAATTCCTCGTGGATCGATCGGATTTTCAACGACGGTACCCTTAAAGGCATGCTAACCATCCCACGACATGCATACGAGCATGCTAACCACTCCACCACAGAATACTATGGGAAACGATATGCCACAAAGTAATGAGTATTGGCAATAGGGGATTCCGCACTCACGAGTTCTTGTAGCTGAGCCTGCACCACACGACCCGACGAGACCTCATGCCGCCAACACTCTTTGTCAACCACAGATTCCACCTGAATCGTCTATGAGTTCAACGACGGTACCCGGATATAATATGAGCATTCTGACCACTTCATCACGGATGAGTACGGGTGTGCCGCAATGCAATAGGTATGGGGTAATCCCCGATCACGAGCTGCGGTCTCGTGGCTCCGCACGACCCATGGGGATGACAATAGTCGTTGTGAATGTTGAAGAAATAGTAAACAGGGAAAAGGAAGCAGGAGAACCCCAAGAAAATCTGCCACTAATACGCCACAAAATCCACATGGATCGACTGAAATTTGAACGACGGTACCACAAACGCATTCTGACCACTTCACCACAGCTGTGCCTTCGTGTGTTGGAGAACAACAGGATATCAAAATGGATCTCCTGCGAATGTAGAAGAAATGGTAAATGACGGGCAGCGAAACGGGAGAACCCCGACAAAATCTACGAATCTGTGGTGGATAAATGGGTTTATCCACCGATTTTTTATCCAACCGATTTATCCACCACAAATTCCACACAGTTCAATCGCGATTTGATCCCCAGTCCCAGCGGCGGTGGTTGATTGATTTTTTCGTGTTTCCGGGCGCGACAACTGCTTTGGTCATTAGAAAAATAAGTGTAGTGCATGTTTTCTCTCGGAATATGGTGGTGATCTTCCCCGGTTGGCGAGATCCGGCGCCGACCTATCGTCGGGTAGTGGGGTTTCCCCCTAACCAGGACTCTCCCGCCAGCGGGGTACCGCCCCTGTCGCGACAAGCTCTAAGCTCCCGACCGGAAAACTACTTATCAGAGCAGCCGGTCACTAGAATTCTCCTCCAGAACGCGACTGAATCCGACCTAGCTGAAAAGCTAGTGTCGAAAATCCTGCCGCCGTCAGAACTCGAACCTAGAACCTCCCGGTCAGAGGCGCTCAGTGACATCAGTTGATGCACTCCCGGTCGGAAGGCGGTCAGTGTGACCGCTGCAGCACGATGGCCCCGGCGGCGCGATGTTATGAGAGCGAGCAAGCAATGAAGGGCAGGGCGAGCGGGGGTGTCGTGGGTGGCAGCGGCAACCTTCGCGTGCAGACCGTCGCCGCCGCAGGGAGCACGCGCCCACCTGTCACCGACACGCGCCCGTCTCCAAGGAACAATGAGCTGGCGCAGGGCGCGCTCCAATAGCCTCAACGCGCTTCAATTGCTCCTTCCATCCCTAGCAAATTTTACCAAAACATGGATACATCGATGCTTCGATACGTCGCTAAAGGGTTTTCGATGTCGATGAAAACATAGACAAGAAAACATCGATTATAGACATTAATTATGGACTAATAATTTATTTTACTTTCCTATACATTTTTAATTGCAGTACGTAAAAGGGATATGTTTTATTGTTTGGTTACCTGCATGTTAATAGTATGTAAAAATTATCATCGAATGTAAAGAATAAAATGAACAATAAAGAACATCGTGTTTTACCATCGACGTCGTGTTTCACTGTCGAGTCAGGCAATAACACGCTTGACGATGACATACGTGCATAACACGAGCAGCTCCTAAACTTCCTCCGATTGCACAGGCGAGATGTGCAGCGTGGATTGTGGATTGCTGCTACTCTACAACGTGCTTAAACCCCTTTATTTTTAAAAAAAAGTTTAAAAAATAATAATTTAAAAAAACATCTATGTTTTTGCAACAAAATATCGATGTGAAGAAAACATTGAAAGGAAAAAATCGATCTTAATATATTGATGTTTCTAGTGGGAAACATTGATGTTTTAAAAACACTACTTTAAAGTGCTACTTAGCTGAGTCGAATTCAACGGTCTGCAAGAGTCTGCACCAATGTCTGCAGGAGGAATTCTAGCAGCCGGCTGCTCTGATTGGTGGTTTTTCGTTGCTTTTTCTGTTTGTTTATTTTCTTCGATAAACACCAGGTGAATGCCGGAGCAGTACTCTAACAAACGGGCCAAGGACATCGGGTGATCCCTCCTTCCTTGTCCTATTACACGCCTTACTTACACACACTTACACGCACTACACTGCCACACATGCCGGGAGACCGGTCGGGAGCTTCGAGCTTGTCCCAGCTGGGGCGGTGCCCCGCTGGTGGGAGATACCGAGTTGAGAAAAATGCGCAAGCCGAGAGGTAGGTCGGACCGGAACTCTCCATCCAGCGGGCGGTAGATCACCGCCCCCTCACGCGATAAAACATGCACTGCACTTACGGAAGCAACGACCTTAGCACTTGACGTACCCGTAATTACAAATCAATCAATACAATATTTATTTTTTTAAAAAAAACTTTTTTTTTAACTTTCAGCCGACCGACCTACTATCCCGGGCGCTAGGTAAGCCGTGCGTAGCGTTTCCTGGCAGTACCTCGTCGTCAGGCCCAAATTGTGGTGGCCGTGAGAGAGAAGCGCGGGGATAACGAGTGTTATTCAGCGGCGGTGCGGCGACCGGGCGGGCGGGGCGGGGCGGGGGGGGCGGGGCGCGGGGAGGGCAGGGCGGGGGCGCGGGATAGCGGAACGAGGCGTGAGGGGTGGGTCGGGGGCGGGGCGCGGAGGGCGGAGCGCGGAGGGCGAGGCGCGGAGGGCGAGGCGCGGAGGGCGACGCGCGTGGGGGGGCGCGGGGGGGGGCACGGGGCGTCGGGCGGGAACGCGGGGCGGGCGCGAGGGCACGCTGCCACTGGAGAACCGGTGACGCGATGCGCGGGATCGCTGGGGTGCGCAGCGGCGAAGGCCCACATGCTTCATTCCCCCCACCCGACCCCGCTCTGGTGGAGCTCGCGACACGCGTGACGAGATGCACCACCAGCTGTCACACACTTCTGGCAAACGCATTCGCATTAGTCCTGCTTTTGTACTGATTCACAAATGAACAACACAATTATGTATTCGGTATAGATTGAATATTTTTTCTTGTTTCCGGGCGCGTCAACTGCTTTGGTAATTAGTCCCGTTAGTGTAGTGCATGTTTTTTCCATCGGGACATGGTCGTTTTAAAATGTGTAAAAAGTATGGGTGTGACGAGGTTAACCTCCAGAATCAGTGGCTAATGTGGATTTGGTCAAATGGCGTGAGGGAGAGAGAACCTATAGTCAACGGCCGCCTATCAATAAAATAGCAGTCACAATCGGACCAAAACTCTTGCGACAGTTGACGTACCTCAAGGATGTAGCGTAAGAAAACATGATAATACACATTTATATGTATATCAATATAAATTATTTTGTAAAAAACCTGCTATAGAAACTCTCAATCCTAGTAGTACACACATAAGATTTAAAATGAGAGATGCGACAAAGCGATTCCTACAAATCGTGTAACAACACAAATGATGGTAAAAATTAATAAAAAAGGAAACAATTCCATTAATTTCTTCATTCATATTAAAATGAAACTTACGTTATTTCATTCGTATCAAAAAGGAAAGCTAAGTCATTTCATTAAGTTCCTTATTCACACTTTCGTGCTCCTCAGATACTCACACAAACCAATAGCGCATGCACATGTAGAATACTTGTTCAAATCGAAGTGATGTGACATTGGCAACAGCAATGTGTTGGAGAGGACAGGAGCACTCGGCCGTGGCCTATGATATAACGCGACGGGCAGGCTGTTTTCCACACAGGACGCTCTGACCACCAGCGTTGCCACGTATTCAACCTTCGCTCCCTGGACCATCTCTATGTCTGAACCTACATGCTCCCATCGTTCGAACGTGGATTGCAGCAACAGATGTGCTTATCAATTTTTATTACAATCCAAATATTACTAAGAATCGTCATGAGAATTCTATTTCAACATACGTTCATGTATTATGAAGTATATTACAACTGTCATCCCCCGCCTTATTGAGATTTATTTTAATTAATGCCATTACGGCGATAACTTAAAATTGAGAGGTTGAAATTTTGTAAACCGAGGCAATAGCCAAAAGTTTGTAAACCGAAGTCATAGTCGAGATTTATATTCAACAGAGCCTCCTATTTGTGTTATCGGCCGTGTGTCATTCAAAGTGTTTCGTAGTACCGTATTGTAAGAAAGAAATCATATAAAACAGAATGATCATTTCGTGGAATAAGTGTACTCATACGTCATCTTTCACTACAACTCATTTGTTTATTTTGTTCATAACAGACGGTGGACTGTTAAATCTTTAACGGACGTCCACAGTTAAAAGTGGCCGTTTATTCCTCTATTTGGTTGCATTAATTCGATTGTACTATATTACAAAAAAAAAAAAAAAATTAAAAATGGTTCATACTTTTCATCAGTGTATGTCTGTCCGTATTACGTTCGTCAGTACTGGCTTCGGCAGCGCTGTTTCTCAGCACGAGGAAAGACATCACTTGCAATGAACAGGTGCACGTAATCCCACAGGAAGCGCTTGGCCAGAAGGCTGGTCGCATCAGTCTGTCGTGTGGCACTGACGCCACGTCACTGCATCAACCATGATGGTTACCGAATAGACGCAGACACTTTTTCACCAAAGAGAACCTCACCATAGACGCTCTTGTTACGTCGGATTTAGCGCAACTATCACCCATGAAATAACGATCTTTATTATAGTCACAATATGGGAACCGGCAACAAAATTTTAAATATTGAATATTATTTTTCCACCGATTCTAGCACAAAGCAAACACAACCAAAAAGGAACAAATGCAAATTTTTGCTGCGAGCAGGAATTCTCCTGCTTCTCATTCCGTCATAATTCACCCCATCACTATCGATTTCATTTACTCACTACATCATCACTCATAGGGAAGAAGAGGAAGGGAAGGAAAGACCCCATGCAGTTCGTGACCCGTTTGTTAGGGTACTGCTCAGGCATTCGCCTCGAATTGATCACAGACCGCGGATGAATTCGAACTAGCGATCTAGCCAGTGTCGAAAATCCTGCCATCGTCGGGACTCGAACCCTAAGCCCTCCGAGTCAGAGGCACTTCGGTGACATCGATTGATGCCCAGAGAAACCTACGCCATCGGTATTATTATTTTTATTGTTATTATTGTTATTATTATTATTGCTATTATTATTGTTATTGTTGTTATTATTACTATTGTTATTGTTGTTATTATTACTATTGTTATTGTTTTATTATTATTATTGTTATTATTATTGTTGTTATTATTATTGTTATTATTATTATTATTATTAGTGTTATTATTATTATTGTTATTATTATTATTATTATTATTATTGGCGAACTAGCCATTTCTGACCAAGCTACACGATTAACGTGAGTAATTTTTTTTTATTTTCATACGACAAGGTTGTTAGCCTTGAATTATGAGGCGATAGGATAATGATGATGATGATGATTTGTGAGTGAACAATCGCAAACTTATAAACACAAATACATACAAATACGCCCGAAGCGAGACTCGAACACGCGATCCTTCCGTCGAGATCGCCATGGCACTACTGCCTTTGCGATCTCGGGCATCAAGATCGGCATTATTATTATTATTATTATTATTATTATTATTAATAATATAATTATTATTATTAATATAATTTTTTTTTTTTATTATTATTATTAATATAATTATTACCGTTATTTTTTATTATTATTAATATAATTATTACCATTATTATTATTATTATTATTATTATTATTATTAATGGTAATGGTATTGGAAGGGATCCTTTCGCGGAGTGACAGCGCCAAGAGAGGCGCCGATCCGCGAGTGCCGGCAAGGGGTAGAAGCTCGGCGCGGTGCGGCGATCGTGCGGTTTTCGTGGCCGGGGCGGATGGCAGCTTGGTATCTGCGCCTGCGCGACACGCGGTGGCGCACGCGACACGAGGCCCCCGCGATGTCTGCGCCAGATAAGGGGGCGGGGCGGCGGCCCGCCACACGCGTGTTCTAGGGGGTGGCCACTCCACACGGCTGTGCGCAAGGGGGTTACTCCGAGCAAGGCACTGCACCAGGGGTGGCCAACTTGCGAGGCCTCCCGGGCCACATCTAAAACCTTTAACCTGGCAGTGCACGCAGGTGGTCTGAGAGATTCCGGAAGCTTTACTTCAATACTGTGGTTTCGTAGACTTCCGCGCCAGAGTCATGATCTGGGCTGTCCGGGTGACGCCGCGTCGAAGGCTGGGGTGCCGACGTTTCGACAGACATATCGCGGTCCTCTTCAAGGCAGTACAGCCCTGAAGAGAACCACGATGTGTCGGTCGAAACGTCGGCACCCCAGCCTTCGACGCGGCGTCACCCGGACAGCCCAGATCACTTCAATATTGTGATTGCAGTTTGGCCGCCCGTGACCACTGCTTCCAGGTACCTTTCCCTTCCACAGATATGAGTCGCACTTCTTTTGAGAAAGTGAGTATTGTTATCCTTTCTAGCGGTGAGACATTCCAAAACGTTGCACGGGTATCAGAGACCACCTACGTGCACTCGTGCAACGGTTTTCGTTCAGTACTTTATGCGACTTAACAAAATATTAGTGCCAAATACGCAAAAAGTGTATTTGTTTGGAGCATTCACTAACTGTTTGTAAATCATGCAATGAAGGAAAATTGTCAGATATGTAAAATATACATAATAAAATGAAAATAATATTTCTAGCCTATTTCATTTTTCAGTTTTGTTAATTTGCACATAAACCACTAAATACAGTAATCAATTATTTAAAAATATATCTCATTATTGAAAATGATTTCCATCTTTTTTCTGGTACACTCCTTGGATCGAAATTATAAGGGGGAATGAATTAAGAAATACAAACAGAAGGGGTCTGAGGTGCGTGCACTAACATTACAGAAAGAGGCGCGTGTGTTGTCGAGATACGATTGCGGGCCATATTTTCAGTACTCCGACAATACACACAAGATTTCCCCGTATTCTTGATCTCAGCACTTTGTCAGGCTGCTCTGAAACTAAGGGGGGAAAGCAATAGAACAATGCGTGATATCTGGCCGCGTGCCATGCATACCGCAGTGAAACACATTAGGATGGTTTAGAACATCCGAATGTACTGGAAAAATCCTTAAATCTAAACATAACCTCTTTTTGACATAATGTGGACCCCATCAGGGCGTGAGCGCTAAGTGCCCAATGTTTCTCCCGACATGCTTGCACGATACTTCAACTTTTGGGTAATAACTAGATGCCCATTTTTGCCTTTTTCCTCATTATTTCGTTTATTGTTTCTGCTGGCATCGATCGCGATCATGTTGGATATAATCTTTGTTTTTCGGTGGAAGCAGACCCTGTGATAAAAATCTGAATGAATAAGGAAGATGATGCCAATCAAGATTTTTGATATTTTTCATTGAAGCCGTCCGGTGATGTTCTCTTGGGGGGGGTGCCTAAAATCGTCGGCATGCATGTAAAACAGATCCAAGAAAACGCACTTGGACGCTCCTGGCAAAATTAAATCCTCTAGCAATTTAGCACTAATCACAGTACCGATTTGAATTACTGGATAAGATTGCCGATATTGAACCTTGGTCTGCGATTTTGTACCTGGTATTCAAATCAAACAACAAAATTGGCGTACCAGCACTCCTAGTGAAAACAAAGACAAACTACCCCAGGTATACTTGCTCAGGATAAGTTTCACAAGAAGGCGCTAGAGATTTCTGGAGACTTGCCTAATAAGCGTATGACAGAAAAAAAAAGAAAAAATAATTCCTAGCTGCACTGGTCTGTAAACTCCTGGTTTCTCCATCTCCTTAGCTGTACTGGCTTGCGTGTGCGCGCCAAATTGCGATACTCAAGTTTTCTACGAGCTTTCGTGGCGTTATCCCCATTTATTTTATCTCAATCATTTATCTTTCACATTTCCTAAGTTTCTCTTCCGTATTTTACTTCTACTGCAGTGACTTTAATACCTACCCTTCGAATTTTATTTATTTCTTACCATTAATTCTGCATTGTACACTTCTTCTCTCTTCCTTTTAATGCTAGTTCATTCTTGTTAATTTTGTATCTCTTAATAAATGTATTGTTTTCATTTTACTTTTTCTATGTTCAATAATACATTATTACCGTTGCTTCGTTTCATCGTTTATTTCCTTCCTTGCACTTTTTATCTTCGATTAGTTCATTATTCAAAATTTTACAAAACAAATTCCCGACTTCAAGTACTTTAAAGAAATATTTAATGTTATTTTTTGTGGGATATTAATTCTAAGATTAAAGTGTTTATTCTATTTTTAAAGGTTTTATTTTTTACCAAGTATAAAGATCTTAATTCTCTAGAAAAAGAATTAAAACACAAGTACTAATACAATCTAAAATAACTCAAGAACTAACAAAATACGCCTCATTCGTAACTTCCCAAATCCACGTTCTAATGGCAGTATCGGAATATGCTCTCAGCTCCTTTCTAGTCCAGTGTCGCGTGTGCGAACAGCTGGAAATCTTTGCTGCTATTTGCCATACTTCCATTGAATCCCGAGTCTTTCCGCTCCTGGTTCAAGATGAATTGATTTGATTGATTTTTTCGTGTTTCCGGGCACGTCAACTGCTTTGGTCATAGTCCCGTTAGTGTAGTGAATGTTTTTTATCTGGAGATGGCGGTGATCATCCCCCGCTGGATGGCGAGATCCGGAGCCGACATACCGTCGTCTAGTGGTCCCCTAACCAGGACTCTCCCACCAGCGGGGCACCGCACCAGCGGGACAAGCTCTAAGCACCCGACCGATCTCCCGGAACACGTGGTAGTGTAGTGCATGTTAGTGTAAGTGTGTGTGTAAGGGGAGATGATAGGACAAGGAAAAGGAAGGACAGATCGCGCGCGGTCCGTGGCCCGTTTGATAGGGTACTGCTCAGGCATTCGCCTGGTGTTGATCGGAGAAACCACGGAAAACTACCGATCAGAGCAGCAGGCCGCTAGAATTCTCCTCCAGACAGCGACTGAATTCGACCTAGCTGAAAAGCTAGTGTCGAAAATCCTGCCACCGTCAGGACTCGAACCTAGGACCTCCCGATCAGAGGCGCTGCAGTGGCATCAGTTGATGCACTGAGCTACCGCTCCCGGTTTCAAGGTGAATGTTGACAATCTTTCCCGTTCAATTTTGAACCCCGGCGTCACAAGTCAATCAACTTTCTTTGCGTTCCCGATGATGTTGCCCACTCCCGGGCAATTTTGTAGCTGCCTTAAGGTTACCGCCCTGGACAACCCCGGGAACATTGTCTGCCACATACCTGTTTCTGTGAAAACTAGGTTAGTTTGTAGAGGGGACTGTAACCACTGTCCATTTAAAAGTGACTTGTTACTCTTTATTACTATCTCTATCTTTAAAGAAAGGAACACGTACCGTGTTTTCGAATTATTAATCTATCCGCTAATATTACAATAGAAGAGTAATGTTTATTCAATCTCTTCTCGTTTTTCATATTCTTCGCTAAGCATATCTTTCGAATACAATCTGCTTCAGATTGTTCGTGAGAATACACGAACACTCCTCGAATCACAACAGAAATCGCGATTTCAGTGTTGTGTTGCAGGTCGCCTTCAACGAGGACCATGCCCCTCGCCTAACGCGAGAACAACTTTTGTGAGCGAGAATGTAGTGTTTCCCGGCGCGTAAACATTAGTCCCGTGAGTGTAGTGCATGTTGTAGCTATGAGTTGTGATGGTAGAATTTCGCACTTTAAATTTTAGAAAGTCGTATTTTGAAAACTATAGCATTTTGTAACAATAAAAATAAAAATTATCATTTTATAACATTTGTTGGCATTATTATTAAGGGAGGTCTCTGAGATAATAGTTATTTACGATATCAGTATCGTAACACATCTTATTACAATACGAGATAGGAGAATTATCAAACGAGGCCGTTAGACCGAGTTTGATTACCAATCGAGTATTGTAATAAGATGTTACGATACGTATATTGTACATTTTATCCACTTTGTAAAAACTCAAATATCTGAAATATTGACTATTTTTTCTTCTGAGAAATGTGGCCAACTCGTGTGAGGTATTTTGTTGATCGAAGTTAGTGGGAGGACATGGATGATTTCAGCATTAAAGACAAAAGAACGAGAAAAAGAGTCGTGTAAAAAAGTAAGCGGTATACGCATGTAAATTATTTGTTGCTTCAGAAAATATTATTGAGATATTAATAAGCATGGATGATGAACTTGAAATAAGAGCAACTTATGCTCTAAATTGTTTAAAACCAGAAAAGTCAAAAATGTCTTGCGAAAAAGAATATTACATTTTTGAAGAATGGTGTAGAAAAAAAATGTTTCCGATATTTCTGAAAAAGTTATGCTGGGATATTTCACTTTTAAAGTTGAAAAAGAGAAGTTCAATGTGGTGTCACTGCTCCATTCTACGAAGACCACTTCAGTCAATAAAAAGGATATACCTAGTAAGTATACGCAATTGTGCGTTTCTTAAGAACAAAGTGACGTGTGCACAAGAAATCAGGAAGTTGAAAAGACGATATCCACAGATTTTAATATTTATAATAAATAGACGTTCTTTGAAGTGTTGACTTTTCTAATGGTAGGCCTTGGAATATTACAACAATGAGTGCTATAATAACTTCTATTAGTACACAATTTTCGGTTTTCTGATGTTTCAGGTTAGAACATCAAAGTTGTTAAAAAATTATTTTGATGCTTTTTAGATTTTCCCATTAAAATCAGGAAGTAAGTGAAACTAATTTATATTTCGCCATTTGTGAACTTCAACAAATATTTAAAGAAGTAACATTAAATCCATAGAATGCTTCCTGTCTTGTATAGAACTTACATACTTCTGTATACTACTATTCAATGGAGAGGAAAAAGATTGTTTTGCAATTTGTAAATACCTCTTAAAACAACACAACATTCTTTTAAAATATCATGTATTTCGTTAATCGAAATAAGTTTATGTTAATACCCATTATTGGTATGTAACAGTATCCGTGGAAAATTAACTGAGTATATTTCAATGTTGGCTCCCTTCAACCTAATTTTTCTGCCAGTAGAATTAAACGAACTGAAAAATCAGCTTCTACACATTTGGCACCTTATTAAATGTTTTCAAACATCGATATGTTGTCCATGTCACGTCCCTACTTAGCGAACAACAAGGAAATCATAAAATGCAATTTAGCAATTACAACACAGATTCACGACCATTGCACTTTGTACGTGATTTCGCATTTCGTCCAGATTATCGGGTAAAAAAGGTCACAATCAAAGTTTAAAACACTCTTAACGATATTAAAATAAACAATTTTTATTTTATTTCTGAAAGAAAAAACAACCCATTTCATTCATTTGCCGCAACACGTTTAATTTGTCAACAATCGCCTTTAACGTCGTGGTTTAGCTTTTGTGTAGTTCTCCAAAGGAAACCTATTACCACGAAGGCTATTTCGAGCGAGTGAGGCGCGGCTGCTTCTTCCCAATCGCCATTTCGGCGCGCAATTAGCTCCGACTGCGCGACCCTGACGCCGCCGTCGTAACACGAGGCGGCGCGGCGGCGGCGGCGGCGGCGGCGGCGCGCGCGGGGGCAATCGCAGGCCGCATCTTTGAACGACCATCGACCCGCGCGAGTCGCTTTGCGTGCACACTCTCGGCCAGTTACCGGCGGTGAATCACCCGGCCATTGTGGGCTGCGGCACGACGGACGGCGGGGGCTGACGCTGGGCCGTCGCGGCAGAGGTGAAGACGAAGGCGAGAAATGGACGGAGGCGGAAAAAACAATCGGAGGCGGAAAAACAATCGAGGCGGCAAATCAGACGGAG
Source organism: Teleogryllus oceanicus (assembly GCA_964035755.1). Lineage (NCBI taxonomy): Eukaryota > Metazoa > Arthropoda > Insecta > Orthoptera > Gryllidae > Teleogryllus > Teleogryllus oceanicus. The sequence continues at coordinate 45,525,010 of CAXIVR010000009.1, forward strand.
GCGGAAAAAATAATCGGAGGCGCAGAAACAGACGGAGGCGTTGAAATAGACGGAGGCGGGAAAAGACGGAGGCGGAGAAACAGACGGAGGAGGAGAAATAGATGGAGGCGGAAAAACAATCAGAGGCGGCAAAACAGACGGAGACCGAAAAAATAATCGGAGGCGGAGAAACAGACGGAGGCGTTGAAATAGACGCAGGAGGAGAAATAGACGGAGGAGGAGAAATAGACGGAGGAGGAGAAATAGACGGAGGAGGAGAAATAGGCGGAGGCGGAAAAAGCAATCAGAAAACAGACGGAGGCGGAGAAACAGACGGAGGCGGAGAAACAGACGGAGGCGGAGAAACAGACGGAGGCGGAGAAACAGACGGAGGCGGAGAAACAGACGGAGGCGGAGAAACAGACGGAGGCGGAGAAATAGGCGAAGAAGGAGAAATAGGCGATGGAGGGGAAAGAGACGGAGGAGGAGAAATTGACGGGGAGGAGGAGGAGAAACAGACGGAGGCACTGAAACGGACCCGTGGTGGTAGCGGCGGAAGGCGGGTGACGGAGGGTAAGAGCGGCTGCAATAGGGACTGATCTTGCAATCCTCATTCGATGCCTGGTGGAGGACGGACAAACGGGCGCTCGCGAAGGGATGCACCAAAGACCTGCGATGCGTCACCGGCGCGGGAGCGGCGCGGCAGTAGGGCGAGAGGCTGCCAATTCAATGACACGTTTCTGGGGAGGATCTCTTCTGATGCGTTCACGCCACTGTTCGGAGGTAAATTTCGTGGGAATATATTGAAAATTGATTTCGAACCGAAAATAATTCCAAATTTCTTTAATTGGTACACTTTCGGAGTCACCACACCGGGAGCGGTAGCTCAGTACATCAACTGGTGTCACTACAACGCCTCTGACCGGGAAGTCCTAGGTTCGAGTCCCGACGGTGACAGGATTTTCGACACTAGCTTTTCAGCTAGGTCGAATTCAGTCGCTGTCTGGAGGAGAATTCTAGCAGCCAGCTGCTCTGATCGGTAATTTTCCGTGGTTTCTCCGATCAACACCAGGCGAATGCCGGAGCAGTACCCTACCAAACGGGCCACGGACCGATCTATCCTTCTTCCCTCACACACACACACACACACACACACACAAACATGCACTACACTACCACATATTCCGAGAGACCGGTCGGGAGCTTAGAGTTTGTCCCGGTGGGGCGGTGCCCCGCTGGTGGAGAGTCCTGGTTAGGGGGAAATCCCACTAGCCGACGGTAGGTCGGCGCCGGATCTCGCCATCCAGCGGGGATAGATCACTGACATCTCCGGAGAAAAACATGCTCTACACTAACGGGACTTAGGACCAAGGCAGTTGACGTGCCCGAAAACACGAAAAAATCAATCAATCAATCGGTCACCACAGATTTTTAATGAAGTAGGAAAAATTTCCATGTTTTTGGATATACCAATTTTTGTTCTGAAATAACAATAATAACAATAATAATAATAACAATAACAATAACAATAACATTAACATTAACAATAACAATAATAATAACAATAACAATAATAACAGCTGTTATTATATTTACAAAATTAGTAAATTCAAGCCTCACTATGATTAAATACTTGACAAATAATCAATTTAAGAAATAAAATTCAAGTTCGCGCGTGGCAGGCAGTAAAATAAATTCCTTAATGATGCTGGAATTTTATTTTTGAGCCAGTTTTTCTAGCTTCCGACTTCCCTCCCAACAAACTCTAATATGGGAATTCACCGTCTCTACTCATACAAAATTACTCAGTCTGATAATAATCGATTCTACATTTAGGCTGTGGACATTCATTCGACTTTACATGCAAGTGGCAGCTTCTTACAAGTTCTGAAGTTCCCAATGAAAATTATACGCTGACTGTCGATTGCACACAAATGCAGACAGCTTTCTAAATATACTCCACTACAATCTCAAGGTAAATGGTGGAAATAGTAATCAATACTGTTTATACAGCACAGTCTGCATTGCATAGTCCACACTTCACAACGCTTGAGGAAGCAAAGTACTGCGTGTGACTGAGTGAGTGTAAAGGAACTGCATACGTAGAAGAGATTTTACACAATAAAGTATGCATCATTAATTAGGCGTATTGTCTAATTGTTGTTTACTTGTAATTTATAAGTCCCCGCATTTCTGAATCATCTCCAGTTGCATATTATTTTTAATTATCTATTTCTCCTTTCTCCCACCTACTCCTCCTTCTGTCCTCTTCCTCTTTCTTTCTCCCCCTCGTCCTTCCCGTTCCCCGGACTCCTCCTTTCTCACCCTCCTACTGTATATTTCCTGCCTCCTTCTTCCTCCATCCATCCTTTCTTTTTCCTCTTTTCATCTCCTCTTCCTCTCTCCCTTCTTCTCCTTTTTCTTCCTCCTCCCTCCCCTCCCTGCAGTTCCGCGACGCCGCGGACGCCGCCGCCGCCGCGAGCGCCGCCCGCGACCCGCGAAGGGGCAGAGGGCAGGCGAGGAGGCGCGGGTCAAGAGCGGGGGCTGCGGTGGGGGCACAGGCCGCTCGCTGGCCCCTGGGTCACGTGACGCGCCGCCCACCGCCGCCGCACGCGCCGCACGCCACTCGTATACAGAGGCCCCGCTCACGCTCACGCTCACGCTCACGCGGCCCGGATTCCTCGGGGTGCGCGTGCCAGTTGCAATGGCCGGAACATCTCTACAGCACCGGTAGCGTAAATGCGACTCTGAAAGTTCAATGCGATGTTGCCACACGTCACTATGCACATGGCACTACTTACACCACATGGCGAATTCTCCAATACGCCGCGCCACTGTATACCTAGTGATTCGAAGTGTATAAGAACTATTTCATAATTTTGGTAATGCTCTAAAAACATTGAGATTTTTAAAGCTTTAAAACAGATGCGAAAAAGTAACTGTTTTGCTGACCGAGTCAGTAGAGAGTTTTCGCACCGCGGTCCCCGGTTATACGCTATTGGGCTGAATGACGTCATAACCTCAGGAACCAATCGCAAGGCGGCACAATATAACCGGGTGGCAATTACGTTTAGCCGGCACGCTTATTTCGTGCGATTTAAGCGGAGACATAAGCGTGATCGCGTATTTTTGGTTCACCATGAACTCTCGATTAAGATTTACTGTGAAAGATGATTTGTGCCTCTTGAGGGAAGTGCTGGGATCCAATCCCTATGAAGACGCCGCAAGGTGGGAAGAAATAACAAAAACTGTTGCCCAAATAACAGAAAAAGCGTTCTCCATGAGAACCCTCAAAGAACATGTCCAGCATCTGCTAATCTTATGGACAAAAAATGATAGAAGCAATCTAAGAAAGTAAGTGGTTATATTATATACCTACTTCATAATTATACTTTTCATTATTTGCGACCTGTTTGTGATATTCTGTGTGACCGAAGTGTTGGGATCTCGCTTCATGTTTATAGATAATTAGAAAAGTATGATAACCTAAATTGGAACATGTACTCCTATGTTCATACTATTGTTTATCACCTGAATAATTAATTTCCATTTATCACCAGTAATACAATGAAGTGAGTGGTTTTGAAGTGCATAATAAATATTGTAGGTTTTTAAATTTTGAAATAAATCATTGTCCAGTGAATTTCAATGAATTGATTCAGAATTCCTTGAATTAAGGATGATCGAGTAAGTACAACAGTCATTATAGAAATTTAAAATAATATTGAAGGTTTTTCATAATATAATTGGTTTTATTTTACAGTGAAATCCCACCAATCCTTCCACAAATAATCTGTAATAAGCATTATTAAAACTGTAATTCATTTATAATAACATATTCATGTTGAACAACAAAGTGACACAAAAATATAAGAAGATACTTATAGTTGTAAATTATAAGAAGATATTTTGTACTACTTATTGTTGTTCAACAATACTAAGTTCTAATATTTTTATTGTTTATTACAGATTGCCCAAGAAAGAATTGAAAGGAAAATAATGAAAGTAAAAACTTCTTTCCCAATATTTATTTATATAATATCTGTTTTACAAATCTGATTATTCTTCAACAAAACTAATCCTGAAATATTATAGATATTGATAAATTGTTGATTTAGTAATAGATTTATTTGTTGATGAAATGTTTCTGTATGTTTCAATTATTTGTTCATGAAACGTTTCATTTGTTTACTGATATAGTTGTTTGTAGAATCAATATTACTGTAAAATTCAAAATAATAATTTGTATGAAAACTAGATAACAATTACAGAAAAGGCCAAATTTGAAAATATTTTTACAGACAAGTAAATAAGTTAACAAAGAAAAAATGTGTTGAAAATCTTTCCTTCATTGCTAATGATATTAGTTGTTCAGTTTTGTATATATTGTCACTTTGCCTCACAATTTACTGAGAAATATTAGAATTTATGAAGATATCATGTATATGTTGAAAATTTAAATTTTTTTGAACAATTTCTAGAAAATGTGGTTCACAACTGTTGAACCGAAAGTAAGCTACTGAAAGAAATGTGAATAGCAATGAATTATTTGTATTCATAGCAATAGTGTTTCTGCTTAATATTGTTATTAATTATTTTTGTTTACTTCTAGATCTGGAACCGAGGAAGAGTATACCGAAAAAGAGCAGCTCCTACAGGAGCTAAGTGACTTGAGAAGGGAATATACAAAAAGAAAAGTACAAAATGATAGGACACTTGGAATAGTTGCAAGGGATACAGCTTTAGAAGCTGTTGAATCTGATAGCCAGGAATCACCTAGCCAGAATATAGGGATTGTGTCGCCATCTACATCAAGTAGTACGTACCGCAAGAGGAAAGAAGGGCAACTTTCGAAAGAATGTTTGCAGTTTCTGCAAGAAAAACAAAATAATGAAAAGGAACAGATAGCATTAGAGAGAGAGAAAAATGAAATAAAGCGGAGGAAAATTGAATTAGAAGAGAAGAAATTTGAATTAGAAAAGCAAGAAAGTCTGGCAAGATTGCAGGCAGAGAAAGAGGAGAGAGAGCATCGCATGGAATTGGAAAAGAGACAGCAAACCATGTTTGAAAAATTAATTGAAATGTTAAAGAAGGAGTAAATAAAATAAACCAAATAATCAGCAATTCTCTTTTTATTTCTTTTCAATTGTTATCATTAACCTTCATACAATATTTTTTCTAGTAATATTAATTTGTTGAATAATTTATTTAATCGAATCAATCCATTATTTATTATCATTCTTAGCAGAAATGTTGTTCTTTATGGATTTTTTTTAGTTTTCTATTAATTAAAAAAATAGAAGCCGCATTAACAAAACATTGTATCATTGAAGCAATAACTTCAATGACATTAAAAATATTTTAATCCTAAAACTGGGGTGATTTAAAGCTAAAAATTGGGGGGGAAAATAACATTTTTAATAAAATTATAACCTGATTCATTTCACTTATAATAGTTTGTAAAAATATTTTCATGAATCATCAATAATACTCAGTATAATCAAACAGTTTTCTTTCTTGCACACTGCTATTGGATGCTCAGATGGAGAATGGAATTTGTTAAAGCATATTAACTATATTTCTTCATTTATTAATCAGTTCTTTACAAAGTAATAATTTTACTTTTACAGTACTGTTAATTTAAGGGTAGTTGAAGCAATCAAGCTGGTTACAGGAATGGATAAAGTTAAATTAAATTCAAATTACAAAACTAGGTTTATTTATTGATTTTTGCTTCCTGCGTATTTGAGATAATCAAACAAAATATTTATTAGATCTTTTATTTTTTATTTGGGCAATGTTTCAAGATACTTAATGGCCTCATAACATTTAGTTTCTTGACACGACATAATATAATTCTTAAATATGGAATGGTGAGGGAACAAAGAAAATGATTTATGGAATTCATTGGTGAGTGAATGGTGACCATTTAGATTCTTGTTCGAAGATAAACATAACACGTTATAACAGTCATTTGCTCAAAGTGTTGATGTGAGGTTTTAATAATATAATATTTTAATTGCTAATTGTATATACTTGTTTTGAATGTGTTCAACAATTTTATATTCTGTTGCCTGAAGATGGGGCTATTAGTGCCTTGAAACATTGCACAAATAAAAAATAAATGATTAATTAAATAATCTTCATTTGTTTGATTGTTTCAAATACATGGGAATCGAAAACCAATAAATAATAATTAACAAATACACAATCATTTAAAACCTTGAATACAAAAAAATTGTCTTCTTTTAAATACAATAAGTAATCCTGTGAAAATGTTGAAGAAATATTTCATTATTTTTTAATATTTTTTCTATGGCAAATTAAAAAATTATGTATTTACTTTAATAAAGCAAATATGAGAATTAAATATGTGGTTTTGAGTCAAATATTCTTCTAATGGGGTGGAGATATTTGAAACATTTGTGCACATTGGCCGCCATACAAGCAAGTATGACAGTTTGTTAACAAAACAGCTGTCCTGTACATGTTTTCCACATCTTGCAACATCAATTTTTGGTTTTTCTTAAAATCAAGAAAAGCAAATTCCCTAACAATTTTCCCAAAACCCCATTCAACTGATAATCTGACACTGCTCATAATGCTATTAAAATGTGATTGTTCAGGAGTTAAATTATTTCTGGAATAGGGTCTGAGTAATAACTCTCTTATTGGATAGCCTGCATCTCCATACAAAACAAATGTTTCTCCATCAGGAAATTTTGCACATTCTTGTAGCTCTTTAAAAAAGTATTCCAGCATCTGCTCCTTCCAGGAAAACTACCTTTCAAACTAACAATTATTCCATCTGGACATAGAACAGATTGATACTTAACGCAGTGAAATCTTTTGTGTCCTGAAAATATATTTCTTGGTTAATCGATGGTCTGCATATTGGTCGTGCAGTTCCATCAATAAAGCCCCAACAGTTTTTCAATGGTGCACCACATGATGAAATCGCATTTGCATAACACAAAAATCTTTCCTTGTTTAACCATGTGAGATTTTTTAAATTGTCCAAAAGATGTCCAAAATTTCTGTTTATTAATTTCATGATACAAGAGCACACAAGAGACAGATAGGGGCCCGACAAACCAAATAATCGTTCGAGATCACAGAGTCTGTTAGGATAGGCCAGTCGTCTCAAATAAATGCAAAGTGCTTCTAAACCTGAAACAACATAAGGTAAGCATTAAGCAATAATCATGATGATTTTAAACACACTTCTTTGCCGGTACTGTGCATTTTCATTCATTTACCAGATACAGTACGATCCTGAATTTTCATTTCCGTTGGTATACCAAGTGCCACCATGAGCCTGGGAATATCATTTTTATGAAACCGAAAATTCTGAGTGCAATCTTCGGTAGGAATCGCTTCAAAATCAAATCGAGGAAATTCCAATGACCTGATTCTCTGACTTTTTCTTCTTTTCAAAATTTGAAGAATCATAGCATCCTCTACATTCTTTATGTCGCCAAGAACAGCAAGCATAAGAAGATCATCCATTTTCACTTTCGTTCTTTTCGACAATCACCTGTTCTCCTCGCTCTTCGAAATTATCTTGTTCCACGACTGACGAAAGTTGCCGAAAATTACCGGGAGCTCCGACGACCAAAATAAGAGATAACGTTTAAAGTAAGGAGCGAAAACAGAAGATGGCTTTGCACACTGTTCGGTTATTGACGTCACTAATACGTCACAGCAACACCAGCATAACCGATAACGTATAACCGGAGAGCGTGGGGCGAAAACTCTCTAGTGAGTCTTTCGCATCCGTAAGCGCTATGAAGTGCGTTAGAATGAGAAGTACCAAACAGTTCTAAATGCTGTCCAGAGAAGTCGCCAGCGCAGGGAAGGCACCGCATGCCAGCTGGGGTCCTAAGGGAGAGGGGAGAATGTGCATCTGGACGGTCGGTAGGCACCGCAAAATATTGCGGTGAATAGTGCTTTGGAAGTTCGGAAGTGAAGCTTCTCTCAAGTTTTTGTAAAAAAGGAGTGTTAATGATACAGAAGTTAGTGGTTTGTGGTTCTTATAGAACAATTATTAAGAACGGAATATCATAGTATTGGGATTTCAGAAAAGCTCGAAATAAAAGACAACGGTAGAGGTATCTTCCATAAAGTGCGATATACTTAAAATAATGTTCAGGATTCGCCACTGATCACAGATAAATTAAATCGCATAACATCAACACGTACTAACATGCTATGACACATCTTAATATCAGAGACATAACTAGAGGCCGGGCTTTTAGGTGCAAACATTTGCTAATTTAAAAATAGGTGCTAAAAATATTAAAAAGGTTTAGGCGAAAAAAATTAGTGCATATTTAGTACAAATATATTACATGGATTTATACATAACATGTGCAAATCCACATGAACTGCTGAGGGAAAATGGGTAAGTTACATTCAAACTACACTTTTTAAACAGATTCACAACATCATTGGTCTTTGTTATCACGTTCACATCATCACCGTTCTGTATTGTTCCAATTTCCGAAAAGGAAATCCTTTTAAACTCTTCTTTGCTTCTGTGAAAATTCGCCACTGTTCAGCGGCCGGCAGATGTCCCTCATCTATTACGTCAGTAGATGCCCCAAGGGCTTCTACTTCTGATACTCTATGCAACACAATTGCAGCAACTTAACGGTGTTCGTTTTAAAGCACATTTGACATTGGCAAGATTTCCGATCAAAAAGACAGCTTTTTCGCGGTAACTGGTAATGACGACAATGGGTTTCCTTCGCTTTTCTTCTCCTGATGTAAAAAAATAGAGGCCGGTTATTTTGGAGCAAAGTGCACAATTTGCATATTGTTTGATTTAACTAAACAATACACTTCATGTAATGTGTAAATTCAAAATAAGTGTTTTTTGTGTACGAAGATTGGGAAATAGAGAATAAATAGGGGAAGAAGGTGTATTTACGTGCAGTGGGGTGATTTAGGTGCAAATTAGGTGAACGGCAAGTTTCTGAAATGCTTTCCTTCCAATACCATACTTTGGTGAAATGACGACTGGCCCTTTGATATTACCGTGGGCAGTCAGACTTAATTTCGTCCCTTGTTCTTGCTAGGTGGTGAAAGGAGCGTAGCGAAATTTGACGGAAGAGTGGGCCTGATGGCCCGAGTCTTGCCACGTAAAATAAGGCATTAACTAACTAGCTCATCACAACGGCTTCATCACTATCTCTTGCAATGTCATCGCTCTGCATGACGTTCATTTGTTTACCGACTTGTCGAAGACAAGACTCTTTCAACTCTTCTTAGACTATCTCCTCAATATAGAGATGCCCCGCTCACGCACATCGCGTCCTTGATACGAGATGTACGTGCGAACTGCAGCGACGGAGACATCTTTACAGAAGGGAGCATATGACGGGGCTTGCGGCGGCCGCTTTAGAGCAAATTGGCAACGCCGCGAACAGCAGACCAATGCTATCTAGCGCATAGCGTTGGTGGACACCTGACAGCACGAGACAGGCGTACGGACAATAGAAAAAGAAGTAAGCGCCACATTCAACCCTTTCAGGACGGGAGGGAAAGTGCCAGGGTGGCGAGAGGAGAATGGAGCAAGATGACGCTGAAATAGCCGTTGGAGAGTAGCGATGCGACACGTTTTCAAAACATCGACGTTTTTATAAAAAACACAAACATCGATTTTATAAGCCCATGTTTTTTAACATTGGTGTTTTTACGTTTTCGGTGTTTTATTTGTAACGGCAAATTTCCCATGATCACAATGAAATAAAATGTGAAAGAATAACTCCAGGTACCCCTGTTAGGTGGTGTACTCGAACCAAACGAAGGCCTTCATGAAGCAGACTATCTCTCTCATGAGATGATCCCGAAGCCCTACCTTTTTCCAGGCCTTTCTTCATACTTTGCACGTGGAGAGGTGGTAAATGCATGAAGGGCCACCCCTTTCCTTCCAATACCATACTTTGATGAAATGACGACTGCCCTTTGATATTACCGAGGACGATCAGACTTAATTTTGTCCCTTGTTCTTATATTTTTTTAAAATTTAAATATTAATTACAAATAAATAGACACGGCCATTGTCAAATTAAATTATGTTGCGCAAGAGTTTAATATTTCAGTTACAGGCTTTAAAAAAATTAATGTTTAGAAACCTCAATATTTGGTAACATCGCGATACATTGTTACCGACGTCGCATCACTATTGGGGAGGAGTCTTGCCTCATATCCCGGGCATAATACCTATTAGTGGAAATGCGCAGTCCCATCGTAGGTTCAAAATGAATATCGTAGGTCATCGTGGGCACGCTCAGATTAATTCCGATAGCCGATCTACTACATCGTGAACAACCAATGCCACTGCTCATTGGTCACCTGAAAAATATTTCAGACATGTTTTTTTGAAAAATCATCTGGATAATATCATCGGCGTCTTCCGATTAAATACAGATACAACACATTTTGGAAAAGCATTTGCTTCATTATACTTGGTGATAAGAGATTTCTGACAATCTGAATGATTTAAAATACATTAAAACTTCTTTTCAATGAAAATTTTGCCAAAACCCTCAGTATCATGTCATATTTTAATCCCAGGTGAATTAGTCTATGTTAAATTCAAAGAAATTAATCCGGCTATTACAAAATTCTAGTCATTAGGTGTAATATCTACCGAATTTAGTAAACATGATTAAAGAAATTAAATCACTTTAACTAGCAATTATACAGACAAAAGTTAGTCAAATGAAGTTTCTCTAAAAAATATTACTTTGCCCAGTCATTACCCGTATTAGCTAATATGTAAGCTATAATAATTCACCGCGTATTCTAATTTATAAACTAAATCTTCATAATCTTAATTGTCTGGTTACAGTAAATGAGTTCACTGATTTTTTTATGCAAGCATTCTCAGATCAATTCGCCTGTCGGTATTTATTGCAAATTATTTGTAATTATTGATTATGCTTTTTGTTTGCGTTTCAAGGGAATACCCAACGCTCAACAAGTTCCGGCGCGCGCCGGTTTCTGCATCCCAACCAGCTTGTGGAATTAATTTTTCTGGTTGTAAATATTTCCCTCATACGTCTTCGTAACGGAGACCAGAAGATACATACAGTAGGTGCATAAAAATGTTATCAAAGCATACATAACGTATGCCTTCATATCAATGTAGTACGTTTCTCATGCACGTACATACAGGACACGTAATTTTAAATGTAAATTTTTACGCTCGTTTTCTCTTTCTTCTTTTTTTGTTCACAGCGTAACGACAACAAAGCGAGAGTCGCGGATATTCTTCGATAAAAAGACGGGTGAAGTATTCCGGCGCAATATTTTCGTTCGTTCTGCGCAACACCAGTTCCGTCACGAACCACGTGATTACAACACCGACACTTCGTTTGAAAAGCCAAGCCAGACGCTGGCCGTCATGTTGCATGCAGAGAGAGAAGTGTTGAGAAAACCTTTTGAAAGTGGCATAAAGAGACGATTTTCATTTGAGACCAACCGAAAATAACACGGCGAAGTTTAATTGAAAAAAATATGCAATTTTTTAAAACATTCTTCTTATACCATTTTCAATGACTTGTAACAAAGTGATTTTGATATTTTGTTGCATTTAAAAATTCCCGCTAATTTTGTGACGCAGATTGGTGTCTGAAGCTCATTGGCTGAAGTCGGATACGATGCGCAATAGCCGAGTCTTTACATCATGATCGACCTTTTCGGATATTTTGAACGCAATCCAAGTGTTGGATTGTTTGTCTCTGTCGTAGGTTTGTATAACCATTGCTTTCAATTCTCGTAGTTTGTCAAATTATTCGTTATTTAAGTGAACAGTGAATTAAAATTCATCGATTATTGTTCTTATAGTAGCGATTCCTTTAAATCTTCCCGCTCTTGCCCCTGCAAACCGATAGTTGGTCGAATTAGTATTTATTTTTCGTACGTAAGAATTTTCTTAGCTTCGCCAGCATTTCGAGACCTGCTGGGGCATGTGACCAATGGGGTTTGCAATAGCTACAAATTCTTTTGACCCACGCGAAATCAGGTTGTGTCTTAATTTGTGTTATAATAGTGTTTTTGCAGCTCGTATCGTCACCTGTACTATTGCCAACAATATGCCGGAATAAGTATAAATAAAATGTTTAATTAAGTGAATAACACGGAATATTCATTTATTCATATAATCACAATCACAAAGTATTTTCAGATTTTTAGAATTTTATAGCAACAAAAAAAAATTTTTTTTTTAGTGTTGAACGTAGAGTATATTAGCAGGTAGAGCTCTATTTAGTAATCAGTTGAGGATCATAATTGCAATCATCTACAAATGTTAGCACAAACTGTTACATTGGTCATCCTGCAGGATGTTAACCATGGTCATCCTGCAGGAGCGGTCCAATTGCTTCTAATCTCAGAAATGATTTGCTGTTTGCAGGACCACAGGGTTTACCTCGAGGTATCATTGCCATACTGCCATGATCAAGAAAATCTGAAAGTTCCATTTATTTTCGAAGAAAAGTTTACATCACACGCCCTTCTCTTTAATTCTACGAATCCTTTAAAGGCAACACTGAAGCTTAAGACTATTTTTAATTCTTAAGTAACTGTACTTTTTAGTCTTAGACGAATGCAGCGTTAACATTTAACAACGAACATGTTATTTTAGAAGTCTCGACCCTCCGGCAATTGTGTGAACAAACGCCACGAAAGAGAACGTCAGTATCGCCAAATGTTCGTTTTATGAAAATGAATTCCAAAGAAGTTGGTATAAATACTGTAACAAGAAGAAAATATTTCTCGGAAAGTAAACAGACGTGGGACGCCTGTCATTGTATCATTTATGCTTGTCTGACTTACTAAAACAAAGATCTATCAAATGGATGCGGTTTGTGTCATTCAAACGCCTCAGCAAAACCACACGCTCCCGGCTCCACTGCTTGATTTATTCCGCGAAGGGAGAGTAGGAAAGAGAGATCATTCCCGCGAGAGGAAATTCCACGTCTGTCCAAATACAAAACAGAAAGAAGAGAAACTCTTTCAGTTTTACAACGAGCGGCCCTGTCAGTGTCGATAACACATCAAATTTGAAATGGACGTAACAACGAGAAATACGTATTCATGTTTTGAAGATGCCTTGAAACGCTTTATGGTATCACTACACAATGAATATCAGTAACATTTATATTGAAAATTTCTTTTAATTCAATCTGCGTAAATTCTTTGATACTTTGAAATGTTTACTGAACTTGTTGAAACTGTTTTCGAATATCGTAATAAATAAATTGGCTTGTTTGTTAATACAGTACGTTGCGAACCAAACAATATTTATTTCTCTTTTCCTACCACGAAAAATTATTTGCAAGTAACACAATATTTTAAGCAATGCTGTTCGAATGTACACTTAGCAGAAATGTTCTGAAAAGTTTTCGTCAAACCTGAACGCTTCAATGTAGTGCAATCACTAGTGAAATCAATTACCTTCAATGTAGTAAATCGTTCAAATTTCAGTGTTAACATTTCTCTTGTATTTACAGCAATTACCCTCATTTAGTTGCAGGATCAACTGGAAAATATACATACTTCAAATACTTTAAATATAAAACAATTTTGTATTGTATATTTTTTTATTGCAACAATATATTGTAATTGTCAATTACAGTAAATTAATAATTGACATTCATACCAATTACTGAAGAATAACTATTGTAATGTATTGTAACAATGTGTATAAGCATTCAAATATGAAATGATAAAAAAAGGAAAATCTAACACAAAAAAACAGAAAAAAATTTTAACACGAAATATAATCTTTTTTTAAAACGACTAATTTTTCAAACAAATCATCAGACAATAAACCCCTAGTTGGCGAATGTATACAACCTGCAAAAGGAAAACACTCATTCAACTAGCGTTGATGAATATAAACTAAGCGTTAAAAGGAATAAACGCTTTCTTTATTGTCCAATAATTGTCCAGCAATTTTAATGATTTAGTTTCAGCATTTAAAAATGACGAGAATCCAAATTCAATAGCTGAAAGGAGCTTTATTTCTGCTTCAATGTAGTGCAATCACTAGTGAAATCAAACAAAAAGAAATTATCCTCGTTCAAAATTATCTTTCGTCTGTATTTGAATTTTAAGTATTTCTTATTTCAAATACACTTACTTTATGTTTTTAAATATACCCTTAAAACATACCCCCAAACACACAAATACAGCTTTTCAAAAACAAAAAGGTATTTCAAATACAAGTATTTAAATACTGCCCAACCCTGAATATATCCATACACTATCATACATCATGAACTGGTGCTCAGATAATTGACTTAAGAAATAAATGACATAATAATAATAATAATAATAATAATAATAATAATAACAATAATAATAATAATAATAACAACAAGTGTCTTTATTAATGGGGAGGCACAGGCCATAGGGCCTGCTCTTCTGCCAAACCACTACTATAATACGTACATCATACACAGTAATTATAGTACATACACCGTTCAACCAAACATGTATTTTTCTTTTCCACTGTCAGAGGAAAAAAATTAACTAGCGAGTTCATAAATGTTTCACCAGTGGACAAAAATAGTAATAAATGCAATTAATAAAGAACTGGGAGCAGAAGGAAAATCCGGATCGTCGGAATTCCATTATTCTGGTACAAACGAAACTTTATTAAAGCCTCAATTCTGTGAAAGCAGTCACGCTACCACAAAAAACTATTGCTTATAATGAAGCAAGTAATTAATGGATTACACACAAAAGCAAATTGTCATCTAAAAAAGAATCTTAACTTCAAGCACGCCATGTCGTTGCCCGGCCGCAACATTTTTTCAATGGACGTTCATCCACGCCACATCCAGCCAGAGCCGGAGCTAGACAATTGACAATTTTGGGCGCGGGTCAATGCTGAAACATACCCCGCCGAACAATATTAAAAGTGTGAAAATTTTATTAAAAAAAACTATGAGTTATTATATTTCAAAAATAACAAAAATTACAATGTTTAAGCCACAAAAAAATTTTACATATATTTAAAGAATAATTTTACGTAAAAGTATTTAGTGATTAAAAATAAATTTTTTAATAATATTGATTTCATAGAGTCCTATCTTTAAGTTACAAGTACAATTAACTATTTTAGGTAAAAAAAAATTAATTGAAAATGTTATGAAATATCAGTCGACAGCGACTTGTAAATCACGATAAACATTTTCTCGAGTTCGAATTTCTTCTTCAAATTTTTACTCAGTTTTTCCCATCGGCCCCCTTGACTTGCGAGAGCCCGGGCGATCGCCCGGTACGCTAGGGTTGCCAACCGTCCTCCATTAGGGAGGTCAGTCCTATATTGACGTCAATTGCCCTCTCATCCTCCTTTGTATTGTAAATGTCCTCATTTTAGTAATTTTTAACATTTGTTATCTATTTTATCACATGACTAACATCTGCTACGCTGTATCGTTTATTGTTTAATTTAGAATAGAAGACATGAATATTCTTTTTCTGAATGCTCTCACACACACACACACACATACACATACACACACATACACACACATATACACTCACCGCACGCACGTACGCACACCACACGCACGCACGCACGACGACTCACGTATGCATGATAGTGTCACTGTCTAGCAACTAAAATAAAAATGAGACGCTCAGACCGTGTTCATCTGCATTTTGTGAACGAATCTTTTCTCTCGAAACGCAAATGGCAAGAAGAAATAAATAAAAGAGTTGATGCGAGTGTAAATTTAATATTTATAAAAATGAGATGAAACGTTTTTTTTTATCGAGTGTCCTCCCTTTTACGTGAACACTGTTGGCAACTCTACGGTCTGCCCAAGCCGAGCGCCGACACTGCATCCGCTACAAAACCAGCCGGAATGACAGCGTCTGTCGCAGGCAACTAGCTGGCGCGCAGCGTGGCGGAAACACGGTAGCCTGAGCTGGCGGCGGCGGCGGCGGCATCAGCAGCCACCCGAAAGAGTGAGACGGTAGATAGAGCGAGAGAGAGAGGAAGAGAGAGGGGAAGGGGACGCGCAGTCGGTATGCGGTGGGGTGCAGCAGAGCACACCCGCAGAGCTAGGTGATGACTGCAACCACAAGCGTAGCAAAGCTAGTTTAAATTTTCAACTGTACCCGTTGTGAAACACTAGTTTCAACCTCCCCTTAAAAATGAACTGTCACAAGAGTTAAAATGTGTCCTCTGCAATTGCATACATTAAAAATGTGTGCGCACTACATAGTAGTTTGTTTTGGGCGGTTATGATTTACAATATTAATTGAATTTTGCTTTACGATGCGTGTCGTAAATTGTTACAAGTTTGAACATCGTGGAATAAATTGTCCTCTCCGACCCATTGGATCAAACTCTAATGTAGTTACAAGAAGAATCGGATAAGAAAAACGCGAATTTGTCGTGTTTGTGTAATTGCTTCTGTATCTATAGTTTTGGCTACGATGTGTGAAGTCTGTGCGTTAGCTATTGTTTCAATCTTCATAAAAGATAACACTATATAAATGAACTGTAATGGAAGTATACATTCTAAGAATAATCACGACAAACTATTGCACGCGTAAATTTCATACTTTAGTTCGGAACAAAAAGAATCGTCACAAAGTTTTGGAAAGATTTGTGGGGTATCACCTAATTCTTTCGTCCAATAGAGGATTATCCCATAAACAAACTAATCTAATGAAAAGGGTCCCTCGAAGAACAAGAATGAACATAAAGTCCTCGGTACTTGCAAAAGTCAAAGTTTTAATATTCATGTCAATTATTAAATACATTAAATAATTTCCTCAAAAACCTTCAATGTTAGTAGCATAGACGACTCGTTAACACCCTCGTTAATAAACCCTCGTTAACACGATTTCCAAACGACCGAAATTGGCATTAGTGTTACAAACATTCGATTATTATTATTATTATTATTATTATTATTATTATTATTATTATTATTATTATATGTCAATTACCATATTTCTTTGTCGGGTCGCAAAACTTTTGTTCATGTTAACGGCAAAATTTGTATTAAGCGAGTACGTGCTTACGAGTATTTGGTACCATGTATTTGCTGTTTTAATAAAAATACACTTTATATTAAATAATTTTGGTTTGACCAACCATCAAAATAGTGAGAAATGTATGTCTGCTGATTGTCTAAAAGACTAATACATTTCAAACAATTTTCTATAATTCTTTGCGTCATCAGTTCTTATTAGAGCTCGGACATGAAGGCGAAAATAGGTAGGCAAATAGGCACATAAAAACTTTTTTTTCGATTAGTTACAGTGTTTTTATATTGTAAGATATGACATTTTTGGCACGGTATACCACTTTTCACAACACTGGCAAAAATTACATTTCCGCCCGCCATGAATATCCTCCATGAATCCATTCTTTTAGCAATGTTCTTCTTTATACTTTTTCTATTAGCATTGAAGCAAGAATAGAAAACTTACTGATTTTCCACGTACCAGACTTCGAAAACAATACAAAACTATTAACGAAAATACTCCGCCCATCTTGTGTAATTCTTCCTTCTAAAAGCAAAAGACCCGGGAGCGCTAATTGGAAGACAGTTATTATTTTGGCACGAAAAAGATTGTTATTGTGTTCCAAAAACAATTTTAGGTAATCGTGTATAAAGGGCTAAATCGCCTAAAAATTGCATTCAAAGAAATAAAATACGCAAATAAGGCTCTAGCTATTTTATATTCGTTATTACTTCTATCATTTAGCTAACTGAATTAATATTATAACATTTTAACTTAAAATTGTTTGAATTTTTCTGCGAACAGGTGGAAAATTCAAAACTTGTTAACCACAAACATTATTATTATTATTATTATTATTATTATTATTATTATTATTATTATTGTTGTTGTTAGTGTTATTAGTATTGTTATTATTATTATTATTTTTATTATTTGTATTATTCATATTATTATGCCCCTCGGTGGCTGGACAATGTGCTACCTTCCCTTGGTGCAATACCGAGTTCGATTCCCGATCAAAAACGGAACTGTACCTTTCCACTACAATCATATCAGTTTCTACAGTTGTGTGACGAAGAAAACGTCATGCAGGAGTTTGCTAGATACGGCGAAGGAAATACACGTCATGCTCATCACAGGTCTTCCTTATTCTCAAGCGAGCAAATTACGTTAGGCCTAGGCGTGAAGACACCGTTGGCTACCGGCAAAGTGCGACAACAAAGTTGGACAAAACGACCCAATTGCCAAATACGACCCATGATGAAACCCCATCATCATCATCATCATATTATTATTATTATTATTATTATTAATATTATTATTATTATTATTATTGTTGTTGTTGTACAAATTAATAAAAATCAAAGCATAATCAATATACAATATTAACTTAATACGAAACAATTTAAAATTCATAATTTGCAGGAAATTTGGCACTTTTATTGTCCTTTCTATTGCCACTGCCTTCTGCAAAAGTTATTTATAATATTAGTAGTAGTAGTAATATTATTATTATTATTATTATTATTATTATTATTATTATTATTATTATTATTATTACTTGAAGCGAAACAAATGTCTGTAATTCGTATATATTACGAGCGGCAAATAGTTCATCCTTCGCTTCCGATTAGTACACTTTTGGTCATAAAAAACGCCCCCGTCGATCGCCCCACCGCGGTCACGCCCGCCGCGCCGCAGCCGGCTCCAGGCGGCAGCCTCCGGCGCACAGGCGGCGCGAGCGACTGCGCGCAGGCAGGCCAGCGGCACCCCCGCGGTGGCGGTGGCGGCGGCGGCGGCGGCGGCGGCGGCGGCGGCGGAGGCGGCGAGGGCGGCGCGCGCATTGGGCGGGGCCGACGCGACGGCTGCGACTACAAGCGGCGGCGGCGGCGGCGCCGCTGCCGTCCGGCGGTCGGGAGACGCCTCGCCCACGCGCCCTCACGCGTGCACACGCACACACACACACGCGCCGCGCGCCGGGCGTTCACTCCACCCGCGGCGGGGCTCAACGGCCTGTCCCCGGGGCTCTGGGAGCGGACCCGCCCCTGCTCTGCCCAGCCTCGCCACGCCCCAGGCGCCGGGCACGAAACCCGCGGGTTGTTGACACTCAAACTAGGCGGTACAATAACCTCACGCGGCTGAGATTCCGATGCAGCTCTCGCAAGCCCACGTCGTTAGACCTGACAGCACGTGAGGGAATGATATGTTATTTTCTATGATGCGTTTGTGTCTGCCTATTGACGGGAAGCAAATGGGATACGGGTTTGGAGGCAGTTTAAAGTTAAGGTAAACATCTCATGAATTTCACATTATAACAGTAAATTATGCATTTCTGCACGTAACACACATGATAAGTCTTCAATTTATTGGTCACAACGTACATGCATAATCTCGCGAACAATACAAATAAGTGACACACAAACCTAAAATAAACACACCCACTTCTTTGCATCCTAATTCATGTTTTTTTTCGGAAAGAACTGTAAAAACGCTTCAACAGTGGCGTCCGGCGAGGTCATGGCGCGCGACGAGGCACGCGGAAGAGCGGCCGGTGAAAGCCGGCGCACGCTTGGCGCAACGCTCTCCCGACGACAACGGGGGCCCGTCCGCGCCGGCGGCGCGAGCGCGGCAGCGGCGGGGCGCGAGCCGGCGCCGGCAGCTGTATTGATCACGCGGGGCGGGAGCAGCAGCAGCAGCAGCAGCAGCGGAGGCGGTGGTGGAGGCGGGTGGAGCGTGGCGGGGGGCGCGAGCGCGGGCGGGGCGCGGTGTGGGCGTGGGTGCCGACGCGGGCGAAGGCCGCGTGCCGGGCGGCGAGGCGGGCGGCGCAGCGCGCGGCAGCGGGAGCAAGCGGCAGCCTGGGCGGCCTCCCACGAAATGGCGGCGCGAGCGCGGCGCGGCGCGGACCGGTCTCCCCTCGCCCGCACCCCCCTCCCCCGGCCGACGGCCGACGACGTCAGCCACCGCGTGGAGGGGGCGCTGCGGGCGGCCGGAGCGAGGGGCGGGGAGGGGAGGGCTCCTGCGCGGCGTGCGTTGCCAGCTCTCTCTCGCTCCTCCAGCAGCGGGCGAGCCGCCGCTGTCCCGCTTGGGGGAGCGAGCGGGCGGAGAGGGCAGCCGGCTTGGAATCCGGTGGAAATGGACCCGCGCCGCATGTGGCCGTGCATCGGAAATCGACTGGTGGCTGCGCCCGCCCGCGGGAGGGGTGGCGACGTAACGCGACGCGCCGGGTCTGTCGGGCGACACTCCTTCGTCCCTCGTACGACATCTGGGGTCTTTTTGGACCCCACCGTCATTAATTTGTACATATTTTTCTCAATATTTGCAGCATACAGTCTTCTAGATACTATGCATTTGGGATCTTCTATTAAGGAGGTATCAAACCATTTTCACGTATTTTCGAAATTTTATTAGAGAGTTATTAATGTTTTTTCTTACGTGAGTCCAGTTTGATCTAAGGTAGAGTCTTGTTATTTTCCCATTAGCATATAAAATATCTTGTCGTGAACTCGACCAGATGATCAAAAATTGTTTCTAATACTGTCAATATTAGATTTATCTCGAAATATCTTCCACAAACTCCTATAAATATTTCTGAAGCATTACGTATCAGCAATGGAGAATACATATGGTGAAAGTTATTATGTAGATGAAATATATAATGTGAATAAATTATGTTTATGATGTTATTGAAAATAACCTTAAAAAGAAGTCGTGTATAAAATCAATTATTTACACTCATTGTCAGTATATTGCCGTACACATTCATGTCTTCCACTTCCAGTTGTCAGTAGAGTTTGCGGTCCAAAAAGATCCCAGGTATAGTACTTGACAGAAAGAAGTAGACATGGTACGCGAGAATTAAGCCTCGTGGGCACTGCGTCGGGACTGCACAGACGGACGGCACGGGACGGGACGGACGGTAGTTTTTGTACGCGCGCACTAGACCGGGACGGACGGGTCGGAACGGACAGTTGAGGACAGATTCGGAGTCAGTTTGTCTCCTTTCTCCGTGTCAGGGCCAGAGCTAGATAATTCTGGGCCCGGGAAATACTGAAACGTAGTCACCCCACCCCACCCCCACCCTGAAAAAATAAAAATGGGAAAGTTGTATCAAGAAACTATATGAGAAAGTTTATTTCAATAAATAATCGAAAATTACAACACAAACTAGAAAAAGATTTTTGGAAATATGTTCTAAATTATAGTTTTAAGCAAAAGTATTAAGTAGCCAAATAAAGGAATTTCCTCGGTGATCTTAAAACGCTAAAACTTTTTGTTGAAAAAACTTGTTAAATACATGAAAAAAAAATTTACCTATTTATTGTTAGTGTCATTTGATTCATTTCATTAGTCCTACCTCATAAGTAATGACTATAATTAACAATTTAGGGTAAACATTTAATTGAAAATTTTATGAAATATCAGACTACTGAACCACGACTTATGAAATTACGATAACGATTTAGTCGACTTCCAATTTTTTTTTTTTTTTGAGGTCTGCCCATACCCAGAGCCGGCACTACTCCGTGCTTTGTATTTTGCGCGACGGCTTCATTGTGTTAAGTAAAGAAGCACTCGCTTTATGTTTATTTGTAATAGCTGGAACAAGAAGAAAAAGAAAGCCAGGAATTGAAGAAAACCGAATTTAGATTCATTATATAAACAGAAAGAGAATGACAAAAGGGGAATTTCATGTATTATATCCCAACTTGGAGGAAGATGAAAAATAATTTCAATACTTTAGGATGTCTCATGATAAATTTGAAGCTCAATTCGATGTTTTGAAAAAATACAAAACAAAAATAAATATTTTGGTAAATACTGTAAGTGTATGCAATCATACTGAACTAGGGGACAGAATAATTGTATTAATTTATTTGGAAGCTTAAAAAAATAATCGGCAGAGACAAGATAAAATAATTACTGCAAAACAGACCAAAGATAATTTACATCGATTAATAAGCCAATTTATAATTCCAAAATACCCCACAATTGTTCACCGGGCACAAATGTATCCTTTGTCTCTGATGTTGTACAGCTTGTTACAAATATTTAATACTTTTCATTTGGCAGATGGTACACATTAATACAGAAAGCTTAGCTATCCATCTAACCAACTAAATAACATTTCCAAATGTTGTGTAATACTCGTAAACTAAATAACACTTAATATAATGTGCAACTCGGGAAAATTCTGGATTAAAATAATTAAATTGGATCGCGTTCGTTCCACACGCTTCACATAATCTCGCAACTGAAACGGAAGAAAGGTCGACCCGACCAGATGCGCGAGCCGATGACGTCATCGGTATATATATATATATATATATATATATATATATATATATATATAATCCGTATCTTATTCAACAATTTGGAAAGATTTCGTAGAATAGACGTGCAACACTCATGGTCAGCTGTTTCAGTCCACAAAAGCACCAAACGATACAGTCAAAATCTATAACTATATTCGTATTGGAATGTCACGGCACATGTTTTTAAAGTAACAAATAGAGATGTTTCGTACTTGCAAGAAAATGTTGGTCAGATTTTTGGATATTAAAGGAAGTTATCATAAGTACCTTTTTTATAACTAATTCAAACATGTGTTGTGTGTATCTCATGAATCCATTTATTTTCCTATTTTCTCTTTTTATACTCAATTTGAATTAATTTTAAAATTAATATCTATAAATGAGATATGACATACGGAGCCATTGAAAATTAAGTTCGCTTTGATTTGGAGGGGTGATAGTGTAGATAGATGGGCAGGGAGAGGGCAATTGCCTGCCTTCTCGTAATTTAGTTACTATCGACAAACTTCGCAATGAATTAATATACGTTGTTTATTATTATTATTATTATTATTATTATTGTTATTATTATTATTATTATTATTATTATTATATTTCCTTAGTCATCGATATTTCCTGACCTATCTTATTATTACACGTACGAAATAATATTAGAAAATCGAATAAAATATTTTATTTTTTAATAAAAACATTTCTGAATTTTAATTTTTTTAAAGTGTTGAATTGAAGATTAGTCTCAACGCTTTTAGATGAGGTGTCACCAACACTAGCTACGCCTCTGGAGATGGTTCACAGAACTGCGAAGAAAGAGGAGACGGGTCAGGAGAGATTTCATATGAAATGATCATTTCCACAAATATAAATCTTACTGTGAGCTACCGAAGGAAACCCGGATGGAAATAAGAATTTTATTTTCAAATCTTACATTTGCCTTTTGTCTATAATCATAGATATCTAGCAAATGACATATCAGTTTTAAGAAAACTGTATTAAAGAAGAAATTCAAATTGAATTGTACATAACAACCACATTAAAGTGTCGTTGGTAATAAATTATATATGTAATACATATTTTTCAACAAACATATTAACTTGAATGAGAAGGGTGGTCCCTCTTATCAAGATTTTTAGTATTGGGAGAGTACATAGAATCAATGAAAAAATGAAACTATCCTCATAAGCAAATGTTTGATGTATATGCGGAAAACGTAACGGAAATAACCTCACGCTCACATAATCAACTATGCTGCTGATTGTGAGAATGACAGTTGCACGGAAGTATGCAAGCACCTCTTTTCGTGAGTCATCTGTGAGGTCCGTGAAGCAACCTCAAGGTAGTAAACCTGAACGTAACTTTGGGACCTAACAGACCTAATTTTTCCTAGTTGTTTGTACCGATACTTCTCTAGTAAATCAGATTACCTCCTTTTAATATATCAGACAAAAAAAAGCAACTACTGGCCTGCAGCAGCAAAAACGTAACTGAACAAAATGCATGCACACTGCTCAATAACAATAAATAAATCACTCGGTGTAACACTGCAATAAATCAGTCTTCGCTCATACTGCAATAATATAGAGTAGGTAGAATACATACAGTCCAACAGTTCTTTACACACCACAAATATCACGAAAGTTGCTCTTTCATAAAACAACACGATAATAGTAGATATTTTAATGAAGGATTTACTGAGAAATTCAAACGATCATTTGCATTTTTCAGTTAAAATCGATTTCAACCAAAAGCGATAAAATCTGTTTTATTGCTTTTGGATTTTCACCAAGTTCCTGGATATCTAACGAAACTATACCGCTCTCAAATGGACGGACCCTGAATAGTTTCTTTCAATTTCATGGCGTATTGGAAGTCAGATTCCTAGAAAACAACAAATAAATCAATAAATGGATAATTGAAATAGTTGAATATCAGAAACAGAATGAAATTCTGAATGAGAGGATTGGATAACCAGCTATCAGCGGGTTCTGGGTTGCAACAGTGGCGAACGTGTTTTCATCTACATAGAGCTGTGAATCTGAATATATGGAAAATGCATTAAAACGCTTAATATTATTTTATTGCCGGGCAATACAATATCTATATTATTGATCTAAAGGTTAAGGACTTAACGAATATCTCTACAAGAGATGGCACGTTTTCATTGAAGTATGACTGTTAGGAAAATTTCCTACGTGTGCTTGTCGATGTGTAAACACCAATTGCTGTAATTGGATGATATAAAAAGTGTCTCTATATATTAGTAAAACGAAAGACGGTCTCTCTGAGATTTCGAGAGATCTTAAGGAGGTGGTCTCCTGCCCTGCTAACTCCACCTCAAAAGCAAATGCATTTGGGAAATTACTAAACGCTTTGAGTGTTTGCGAAGTGGTCTATTCTTAGTATTTGCAGCGCAGTTATGTGGTGATTATTTGTGAGATAAGTAGCTGTAAATATCGCATCTTGCTGCGATTGCGCTGAGTAATGACTAGCTGAGCGGGTCAAGGAACAGCTGGCCTTGCGCGGGTCGCGGGCAGCCTCCGCCCACGAACGCAACGGGCAAGGTCACTCTCACCCTCGCGCTCACTCTCTTTGCCCCCCCCCCCCCAAGCGAGCGGCGCGACGCTACTAGTCACGGAAGGAAGAAGATAGGCGCCGATCCGACGATTTCAGGGAAGAAGTTGGAGGCAAACTCTTGGTTGCTTCCTCTCTTTTTCTTCTGCTGCTTTTTTCTGATTTTTCTTCTTCTACTTTTTTTTCTACATTTTCTTCTTCTTCTGCATCTTCTTCTCCTTCTTCTGCATCTTCTTTTTTCTTCTTCTTCTTTTCTCCATCTTCTTCTCTCATCATCACCTGCATCTTCTTCTTCTTCATCTTCCCAATATTCTGTTTCTTCTCCTCGAGAGTCTGCTTCTTCTCCTCGATAGTCTGCTTCTTCTGCATTTTATGCTTCTTCTTCTCCATCTTCAGCTTCTACTTCCGCAACTTCTGCTTCTCCTTCTTTTTATTTCTTGTGCTTTTACTTTCCCTCATACTGCTTATATATAAGCAGTAGTATTATAGTGAACGTATTGCAATGCAGTAGGAAAAAATGAGATTTTTTGACAGAAAAAAATACTTATTGCCGGGCCCTAGTAATTAAAAAAGTGGGTAAATCTTGTTTCTATATGGAGTAAATTACTTCCTCTAAACCATTCTCAGAATTCATGTTTTGGGAACCCTTGTTACCGAAAAATTGATTGATGCAAAACGTCTGTCCGTTTGTCTGTCCGACTGTATCAGAATAACTCTAGTGTTTAAGCCGTATGCAAGATTTTCATCAAAATCGATATTCCAAAGTCAATCTGACTGATGTCACGGTCCAGTGGATTTGAAATTTGATTTTGATTTTTGGGGGCAGTTCACCTGAAACCTCAACATTACAAAGTTATCAATTTTCTCAAAAATTGTTTCAGATTTTTTCTTTAAACTTTTTCCTCTGATAGACACGTTAAAAAAATTTTTGCAGGTCGCATTTTCGTTGAACTCCCTGAAAATTCGAAAATTGGTTTTTGAGGAGTTCCTGCAACAACAGAACTACATGAAGATAGAATTTTATTCTTAATGAAATTTGTCCACCATAATCACCAACAGATCTTGCAATAAGGTCAGGTAGAATTTTTCGATAATACTAGTAGTTTTTGCGTAATTGTGTGTGAAACAAGCATCATTTTCTCAAAAATGACTCCATTTTAAAACATATTCTCGTATGTAGCAAAGAAAGGTTGTATAGCAATGGTTCTGGTCCCATTTTCCGCGAACTCTTTGTATTTTCGAAAATTATAAATTATTCGAAATTGCAAAATTCAAATTTCCCGTGCTTTGTTTGAAGAGCTGTTAGTAAATTGGCCATGCAGGGATACGGAGATTTGAAATTCTTAGAAGACTGCTGATTGTTGGTCAGTCGACATGAATGCCGAAGAGTATCCTAACAAAGGGGCCACGGATCGCATGCAATCTATCCTTCCTCTTCCTTGTTCTATCCTCACCCCTTACATTGATTGATTGATTTTTTCGTGTTTCCGGGCGCGTCAACTGCTTCGATCATTAGTCCCGTTAGTGTAGTCCATGTTTTTTTCTCGGGAGATGGCGGTGTCTTCCCCCGCTGGATGACGAGATCCGGCGCCGACCTACCGTCGGCTAGTGAGGTTTCCCCCTAACCAGGACTTCCCCACCAGCGGGGCACCACGCCAGTCGGGACAAGCTCTAAGCTCCCAACCGGTCTCCCGGAATATGTGGTAGTGTAGTGCATATTAGTGTAAGTGTGTTTTGAAGGGGAGAGGATAGGGCCAGGAAGAGGAAGGACAGATCGCGCGCGGTACGTGGCCCGTTTGTTAGGGTACTGCTCCGGCATTCGCCTGGTGTTGATGGGAGAAACCACGGAAAACTACCGACTAAAGGAGTCGGCCGCTAGAATTCTCCTCCAGACAGCAGCTGAATTCGACCTAGCTGAAAAGCTAGGTGTCGAAAATCTTGCCGCCGTCAGGACTCGAACTTAGGACCTCCCGGTTAGTGGCGCTGCAGTGACATCAGTTGAAGCACTGAGCTACCGCTAACGGTTTCATGTGTAAGGAAGACAGTGAGCGACATCCGATACACAAGCGCCGTTGCAGTCACGCCTCTAATTCTCGGAACAGCTCGTCACACCGACCACGGCTGCACTTGGCGCCGTACTGCCCGTCCGAATCTTGCGGATTGAATTCTCGGGGAAGCATTCCGGGCGGTCCGTTCCGCCGCTGGGCCGGGCCGCCCGCTGGAAATGCTACAACTGTATACCATGCGAAACATGTCGACCGCGCCGCGCTATCCGGGGCGCTGGAAGTGGCCTGCTTAAGACGGTGTCGGATCTCACATTCCAGTGGGAGAGGAACTCTTCCACGTGCCAGTTATAACATGAATTAACCATTTGGGAGTAATAAAATTATTATTTATTTTTCTGTCAATAGATTTTTCAATTTATCATAATTTCAATTGCTCCTTTATTTTAAAGAGAGAATGTTTGTTAGGATAACTATTTTACATCAATATATTGCAGGTTATACATAATAGTAACAGCAACGTTTCCGAAAATAATTATGTCCATCTTCAGGTTTAAATGTCAAAACAAATAATTAAAATATTTTAAGTAATTGTCAGATAGATAAAAACAGAAGAAGAAACGTTGATGTTACTATTATATATCACAGATAGTAATATATTGGAAGAGAACATCCTAAAAATCTTCTCTTTAAAATAAATGACCAAAAACTGTCTAATAAGTTTGGGAGTAATGACTGACGAAGTTGATTCACATGAAGCGCAAAATACTCTCCATTGACAACGAATGATGGCAATTTCATTTTCACATTTTTCATTATCACCTGAGATTGAGAATGCCAATCTGGATGGCCGAGGTGGCCAATGTGTGTGCCTACTCAGCGTCTCGGACCGAAGGTCGCGGGTTCGACTCTAGCCGTGGGCGAGGTTGTTCCTTGTCGTTCATGTATGTGTGTTGTCGCGCAAGGTCTTGTTAGTCTGCTGACCACAAAACGAGGAGCCCGCATGTGTATCTAGTATAAAGGTTAATATGAGTCCCCATGAGGGACAAACCAGTACATATGGGTACACGGCACGGAGAGCTGAAATCGGCATCCCCTGAAGCTGGAAAAAGACCCAGAAAGAAAAAAAAACTGAGATTAAGAATGAAACTTGTTTCAATAATAGGAGTCGGAAGCGTTCGGGATTTATAATCTGCCTAGTGCAGTGTCATTCAGCAAGTTGCTGCAACTTCTACTAAGCTACTACTGCTAGTAATAATAATGATAATAATAATAATAATAATAATAATAATAATAATAATAATATTTACAAACGTTTAAGCCCTCGTTGTGGTTGTCGAAAATAATTTACAAAATGATCGATCTATTTCAATTAAAAATTTAAATAGAGTTTTTAGACCATTTTTTTGCTAGATTCATGTTATTGCTAAACAATAAAATATCGGATAATTTCTTTAGATTTCTATGAAGGATGAAATACTTGTGTATTAACAAGACTTAAAAGGTAATTTCCAGCTAGCATGCAATAGAATTCGAAGACCGTTAAGACTAAGGAAAAGAAAAACATTTCTAAAAATGCATTCAAAACTCTCTCTTCTTTGGAAGCAAAGAACGGCACACAAAAACAAAGAACATAAGACGATACAAGCTTCAAAAATGAAATGTTTAAGATCAATGACTGTTTTACTTACGGTCGGTTTAAGAAATTTTTTAAAAGTATATTTATAACATCCAGGCCAAAAGGAAATCAGCGTAAAGAGATCCTAAAAGACTAACATTGTGAACGGTTGGCACCTCAAACTAATGGTCATACGACAGCACATACTTTCTCATATTAATGGTTGAAATTGATTACATTATCCCTTCTTTTAGTACACAATAAGTAGATTTCCTATTAATTCATATTCATTGTTAAGGTTATTAAAATAGGTAATGTTTCTTGTTTAATGTGTCTAAATGTATTTGCTATTAAAAACATGTTGACATGTGCCATTTAAATCAACGATCAATAAGGTCGTTGTATGTATAAGACTGAGTTGTGTGAGGATAGGAGATCGGTTTATCGCTCAGTCTTAAAGATGAACACGAGGTTTGGGTGCGGAAAGAAAAATCGCATAAAGTTCGTGGCCCGTTGATTAGAAAACTTCTCCAGCATCTGGAATTAACTAGAGGAAACCAGGGAACGACGGATTACTGCAGCCCGCGCCGCCCGAATTCTCGCGTATACAGCAGCCGGTCTCTTCTCACAATCAACTATTTTATAGCTGTCGATACTCCGCCATCGCCTGGATTGTAACCTACGACCTTCCGATCGATGAAATTTTAGTTGCAGACACCAATGTATATATACCTTCGCAGCCGATGGCTTATATGTCACACTTCTAAAATATCTCAATTTCGTTCAATAAAGGAGTTTTTTTTTCATTTCTCAGACCGTGGCTACCCAAGTAAAAACTGCCACCTCTCGGATTCCATTCACCGATTTCCACCAGCAAAGGAATCCCCCGCTATTTCAGCCAGGCGGCAATCTCCTACGCGCCATTTCGGCCTGGCAAGGGCACAATGGCCCCACCCGCACGTTGGCCCCTCTATTTCCGTCTTCGATGGAATTAAAAGGATCCCCCCCTGCGTCTATTCGCGGCGCGAGGCCGGAAGGCGTTCTTTCATACATGAGTTATTAAGTTTTCTCCGCGCGCGTGTGGACAAAAGGGTTCGGCGCGGGGCGAAGGTCGCCGGCTCGGCGCCGTTGTCGCGCTCTTAACGGCCCATTGGCCACATTCTGGCGCGCGGGCGGGCGGCGGCCGCGGCCTATCACGCCCGGCGCGCCGCCCGGGGCGACCCGCCCGCAGCCCCTGGCCGCGGAGAGAGTACCCTATCACGCGATCCCCGGCGGCGGGGAAAGGCGAGGCCGGTCGTGGCGGTATGTCGCTTCTCGTATCCTTGCTTTTCGTAGGTGGCGAAGGGGTCAATTGATGTCACTGCGGTGCCTCTGACCAAGAGGTTCTAGGTTGACTGAATTTTTCGGGATTCCGGGCGCGTCAACTGCTACGGTCATTTGTCCCGTTAGTGTAGTGCATTTTTCTCTCGGAAGATGGCGGTGATCTTCCCCCGCTGGATGGCGAGAACCGGCGCCGGAGACAAGGCGCTGACCAGGATGTCCTAGGTTCGAGTCCTGACGGCAGCAGGATTTTCAACACTAGCTTTTCTGCTAGGTCGAATGCAGTCGCTGTCTGGAGGAGAATTCTAGCGGCCGGCTGCTCTGATCGTTAGTTTTCCGTGGTTTCTCCGATCAACACCAGACGAACGCCGGAGCAGTACCCTAATAAACGGGCCACGGACTGCGTGCGATCTGTCCTTTCTCTTCCTTGTCCTATGCTCTCCCCTTACACATACACTTACACTAACATACACTACACTACCACATATTCCGGGAGACCGGTCGGGAGCTTAGAGCTTGTCCCGGCTGGGGCGGTGCCCCGCTGGTGGGAGAGTCCTGGTTAGGGGGAAACCCCACTTGACGACGGTAGGTCGGCGCCGGATCTCGCCATCCCGCGGGGGAAGATCACCGCCACGTCCCACCATTAGCATACACTACACTTACGGGACTAATGACTTTAGCAGTTGACGCACCCGGAATCACTAATGAAGCAAGCAACCCCTGTGTACGCTTCGCCCTTGTCCGCGCCGTTGGGCCGCGGCCGACCTCGCGCTTTGTGGCTGGGGCTTTCGAGACAAAGCCCGCGCGATGCGGCGAAGGAGCTTCCCGGCGGAAGGGCAGACACATCGCGTGTATTGATGATGAGATATCACCAATTAAGAGTTATCCTTTCGATGGGAATGAATGATAATCATTTTACTATAACTCCTCAACAGGCTAGTAAGATACTTGGTAACCTGTGAAAGTGATCGTGGATGGTAACCAACATATACTATTCTTCTTCTTCTTCTTCTTCTTCTTCTTCTTCTTCTTCATCATTATCATATGTTTCTGTTTCTTCTACTCGTCTATCTTTATCAATACTTTCGTTTTGTTTCTTCTTACTATTCCCAATATTTGTTTAATTTTTCCTTTAGTTCTTCTGTTTCTCATTCTTCTCCATTTCCCTTTAGATATGTTCATCATTTTTCCTTTAACGCCATCACTTTTAATTTATAACTTTTTAAATGAAGACGTTATTTTTATGTTAGTTCTTTAACATTTCTATCCGCGACAAATGATACTCACGACAATATACGCCATGACATTGAGTCACTACAGATGATGGTACGTGTCTTGCTAATTTATCTTGATTATCAAGTTGATAAGGGCATTTGGCATTTAAACTCGGAAGTTTTAATTTTTCGACACGGAATTTGGTTAGGGCCAACAGAATGCTGGAACTTTTTTAGTTTCCATCTCTCTATTTGTAACTCGCATTTTTCTCTGAATTATGAGTACATTTCTATGTGGGGAAGTGCTGGAGATCCATGTCAGAATTACTACGACGATTCGCAGAATAACCTTTTCAAAATTAATGTAAAAGTCAATTTTATTTCATTGATTTTAATTAGTTTCTCAATAGTCACTGAAAAATGTTTTATGATATGAAATTACCCGTTTGGGATTGTTTGTCAGACCATCGTTTTATGTTATTTTAATAAAGGAATTGTAGATCATCGTGTGTATATGACGAATCATAACTGAGATAATGTTCGGTTTGTACCAAAAGATAAGCCAAAAAAATTGCTTTATTCTCTATGATTTTAGTATGATAAACTACTGCTGCGCCAGCCACAAAAGAATTAATTGAACATTTAGCAGAAATAATAGGCATTATTGGTGCCATTCCGGATTAATTTCTCTCTGTTCGTATACAGCATTTTCATGGCACATTTTAGAGGTTATGACAAGTAATTTTCATTATAATGAGGTCCATTAATTTAATCACTAATTGAGAACACCCATTTCCATGACAATTACATTTTTTTGTAATTTCACTAAAGGTCTGGTCTATTTATGGAACAATTTGCGCTCCAATAATTAGTTATGGACAAAGATTTATACTTATGAAAGATTCATTTGTTATACACTGTCCGGGCGAATCTCTATACCCTCTTTCTACTAGTTTCAAAGTACACTCATCAAGCTTCACGATTACCTTATATAATTGCGGACATATAAAAACTGGGGAACTGTATGAACTTGTTGATGTTTCCAGTTCTGCTCCGTACGGCACACGAAATTTGTCAAAGGAAATCCAGTACGTGCTGTAGAGAAAGTCATTTAATTTTATAATTTGTTTTGATTTGTCTTCTAAAAAGTTATGTAAAGATAAACAAAGACCCTGATTTGAAATTTGAAATAAAAAAATTGCGTCACTTGAAATCACAGGAATGCTTGGATTAAACAGCATGTAACAGAAATTGTGACAGTATAAAATGTGAAATCTGGTTCCCGACAAAATTTCTTTGAAGAATTAAGTTTAAGTTCCAGAGAAGACCCGGAGCGGTGGCTCAGTACATCAACTGATGTCACTGCAATGCCTTTGACCGAGAAGTCCGAGGATCGAGTCCCGAAGGTGGCAGGATTTTCGACACTTAGCTTTTCAGCTAGGTCGAATTCAGTCCCTGCCGGAGGAGAATTCTAGCGGCTTGCTGCACTGATCGGTAGTTTTCCGTGGTTTCTCCGATCTATGAGCTATGAGGTGAATGCCCGAGCAGCACCCTAACAAATGGGCCACGGACCGCGCGCGATCTTTCCTTCCTCTTCCTTACCTTTTCCTTACTCCTTATACACACATACTCACACTAACATGCACTACACTATCACACATGCCGGAAGGCCGGCCGGAAACTTAGTACTTGTTCCGGCTGGAGTGGTGCCCCGCCGGTGGGAGACACCTGGTTGAGGGAAAACCCCGCTAGTCGACGGTAGGTCGGCGCCGGATCTGGTGAAATACCACCTCCATTTCGCGATGAAAAACATGCGCTACACTTACGGGACTTTATTACTATATTACAGGACTAAATATACTTATGGGACCTCAGTAGTTGACGCGCCCGGAATCACTAACAATCAATCAATCCAGAGAATGTTGAATTGCGGTTGCTAAGTCCCTGAGAAGAGTTTGGCAACTGACGCATGTAGTAGAACGGAAGAATCTAGTCGAAATTGTCTGGCGGAGAATCGAACACACAGCGCGTGACGGACTTAACGAAAAAAATCTATTGGTTTACAGTATTGTAATAAGCTTTCCCCGTAATTTGGGTGCAATGTCTGAACCGTATTAGCGTAGCGTCACTTTGTCTTAGGTAAGGTAAAGAAATCTTGAGAAGTATACTAATACATTATGGAACTCTGAGATGCCAATATAAACAACATTCGAAATTTCCTTGCTGTTACGTAAAGGAGTAATATTAGCTGATACCTATCGTTTAATATTTACGAGTTTTATCTCATACATATTTCAAGTCAATTATACAGTCAAAATGCAGCAGGTAGAAAACAATGGAGACTTCAAAGGAAACATGCCGCGTGTTGAACTTGATAT
Source organism: Teleogryllus oceanicus (assembly GCA_964035755.1). Taxonomy (NCBI): domain Eukaryota; kingdom Metazoa; phylum Arthropoda; class Insecta; order Orthoptera; family Gryllidae; genus Teleogryllus; species Teleogryllus oceanicus. Next base: position 45,558,409 of record CAXIVR010000009.1, read on the forward strand.
AAGGAATCAATTAAGAAGCACTAAACTTTCACTAGCAATAAAAAAAGGTTTCTGTTTTTTTTTTACAGATAAAGGCGAAGGAGGGCGTTGTTAACCTTCAGTATTGTCCACATTCAAATGAGAACACGTAAAAGCTAAAGAGATTTATTTAACCAACTTCCTACAAAGAGAGGCGGCATATGAACAAATGATACGTGCTTTTGGAGGAAACCAGTATGACATATTATTTATGAACTATGTTTATGCTACCAATACGTTTTAATTAATGGTTTAATTATTAATTAAATAACACTTGAGAGCTGATGCTTCAATGATGATAGAAGTGACGCTTGAAAAACTGGTCAGCATTGCTTAAAAGCGTAACTCATGTAGTTTAGCGTCAGTATAATTGAAGGTCGCTGATAACCTGACAGTTAATGTGACGTTTATATAAAGCAATAAAAAAAGATTTCTTGAAAAAAAACGCATATTAGCCATCACGGTGGAAATGCAATCCGAGTCACACGACTTGTTTAATAGCCTGTTACTGATTTATCGATCACGTATACATTGAAAACAGGACGTCCTAGGACCCTAAGTTATTTTTTATTATTTCTTTATTATTTTTTAGGCAGATGACTTCACGATATGTTCCTCACGCCAATATACAAAACGAGATATATTAGGATCTTTTACAACATTTTGAGAGGTTCAGTGTCAATTACGTAGCATCAAGGTCACAATATGGTGTGCTGCATCATGTCATGGTGTCATTGGCCCTTAGTCTTTTGCACGTGAGGCATGACAGTGTAATGACAGCATCATCCGATCGATGTGTTGATGTGCTCCAAACATTCTTTACACTGAAACTGTATGATCTTAATCGTAACATTGAAAAGCACCCAGACGGAGCCACGTATCACATTGCTCGACAATCGATGGCAGCCCTTCGCCAGTTGTTTGGAAGACTCGAAATTTCACGCAACGGTGACATTGCGTGGCCTCGAGATCTCCTGATCTACGCGTGTGCGTCTTCTTCCTCTGGGGATATCTTAAAGGCAAAGTGTATCGTACACGTCCTGCAAAAATCCATGAATTGTGGGAATTCTGATTGGATGTTGTTGACGTTCTTATAAGAAGAAATAAAAGAAGTCATCTTCGTCAACATATCAGCTTTATTAAGATAGCCGGCTTTCGACGGCTTTGCCGTCATCGTCAGTCTATAGAATACAGAAAGATACAAAAAAAAATTTATAAATAAATACACAATAAGATAGAAAAAAATTAATTAAATTACAATTGATGGATAACTCTAAAATATTTAGTTACAGATGGATAAAAAAAAGGTAAGGGGGGAGTAGTAGCATTTCAAATTAAACAAAAAATCAATACAGCAATTAATTTTTATAATTTTATCTGCTACATGTTCCTTAATTTTTGCAATCATACAATGTGTCTTTCTGTATTGATTTTTTGTTGAATTTGAAATGCTACTACTCCCCCCTTACCGTTTTTTTTGATATATCTGTAACTAAATATTTTAGAGTTATCCATCAATTGTAATTTAATTAATTTTTTTCTATCTTATTGTGTATTTATTTATAATTTTTTTTGTATCTTTCTGTATTCTATAGACTGACGATGACGGCAAAGCCGTCGAAAGCCGGCTATCTTAATAAAGCTGATATGTTGACGAAGATGACTTCTTTTATTTCTTCTTAAAAATCCATGAACTGGAGCAGAACATTGAAAAAGAAATCACTGCCATTCTTCAAGATTTTCTACACAGCGCATTCCAGAATTTTCATAACAAGCTATTAGTGTGAACGCAGAATGGGAGCACATCTTTCCGATGTAAACTTATATTAGTGATGCTACAGAATGGCACAGACTTTCTTGTAGTAAAATGTTCTAATTCCCTTGGTGGGGATTGACTTTACGATCTTACCCTATTTTCTTACCAACTGCAATCTATCGCCGCCCAAAGTACATTTTTTAAGAATTTTCTCAACTTTTCGGATTCCTAATAGTAGAACCGAAATATTACTTTAAGAATAATAAAGACGAGTAAAACCTCGTCCTAAATAGCAATTTTCATTGAAAAATTTACAGCGCTTTCAGGAAAATGGCACTAAAATATTACTGTATTAATGCGAAATTTGACGCTCTTTTTCACAGAAATCTCTTGAGTTTTCAAACATCTTCATTGCAAGTAATATAAATCACTTTGACTTGCAAGTGCTAAAATGTATACAAATAGCTGGATACGTGCGTATTAACGGCGTGAGTGATAATTCAAGAAAAATATATTTGTGTAATTTTTGATAAAACAAAGTAATACATCAAAACGAATTTTATGTTATATTAAACACTGGTATTAGCACTATCTGTTGAAAATTTAGAAGAAAAAATTCGGAGCCGTTTTTGAGAAAAACGTGATTTGTAATTTTTAAAAATATTTTTTTAAATTAAATTTTACAATTTTTTTAAATTAATTTTTTTCGTTAATGAATTATTTGTTTTACGTATTTCTTCGTAAAAATAGCGGTGTTTCAAAATTTCCCATTTCCCTGCGCCACCATATTACTAATTTCTAGTTTGCGCAGGAAATTAAGGAAACTACGCCGCCCTCGGCCATGTGAAAGGCATCTATGGTTTCGTTCAATACCCAGGAAATCAGACAACATTCACAAACTTATATTACTATTTTCGAATATACGGATAAATTAATGAAGAACAAAATTGCCTCCAGTCATGTGACCGGTTTTCTATGGTTTTATAATATACATAGACACTCGAAAAAATGCAGAAACAAGGAAGCGCTTTTGATTTTAAACAATGTATGCATATTTTTCCCCATTAGGTAGTTTTATTATATTTGTGATTAATGGAAGAAGTAGAAACCATCAATACGTTGCTGTAATCATCTTTCATTCACAGCAATGCAATGCACTTCGATGACCACCGGACCTTCTTAATGAATCGTTAAACTTATCCCCCCTCCTACTTCCCGAAAACCTCATACTGGGGTAGAAGGACGAGAGGATGTATGTGAAGCACAAGTAATGTGAATCCCATGCTTGCTCATGTTCCATAGACTCCATGCGTCAAAAACTAACAAATACTTTTACAGATCATGGTCTTATCATTTTGTTGGACTTGGTGGGTGTTCCCTTTACCCACCCGCTGCCGAGGTGGCTACACAAAACTACTCTTCACTTGACCACCAGCTCCTCGTAAACAACATTGTATATATGACGAACGTAGTTTATATTTCGAATGAAACTAGTGTACGTACAATGACTTCTGTAGAGGTAGAACGTTCTTTCAGCTTCTCCGATTCTAGGTTAATTCTGATCAGTGACCTTCTGAGCTCGGTAAGTACTGAGTTAGAAGAATTTTAAACACTATTACGAATTTTTATTTTACCTTTTTATTTTATTTTAATTAATATTAAAAAAATAAATACATTTAAATGTACTATTTTACTTTTTTATTCCAATAAATTACGCTCCCAAATCACCATCATATGCACATGGATTATCCGAAAATCGAACCCGGGCCCTGGCATCTATTTTAAACTTTTAGAACACACCTTAACAATATTGATACAATCGCAATTTGAATTTTTAATTCTGAGTCTCATTGCGTGTGTAATATCAGACGTCTGTCGCTTTTACTTCGTAACCACCTAGATTACTTACATTAACGAACAATGGTCATTATCTTGAATCATTTGGCTCGTGCCCATTACGTTGGCCTCGAGAAACAACAGACATTTCGCCTTAAAGTTTCAAGATAAATGATAATGAGTAGAAATGCCACCAATTCTTTTCGTTCTAAACCGGACATTAAATTTTCTGCTTAGCAGAAGTAAGCGAAAGATGATGAAACAGAAATTAGTGGTAAATTCACAATACTGTATAAGAAAATGGGCGAAAAGAGCAGAAAGACGGAGGAACCAAGGGGTCGAAACAAATACATTTCAGTACAAAAATATATGCAATTCACCTTCTCAAACAGAATTGTAATAATTTTTCAGTACAAAAAGACAAGATCGACGACATAACTGCTAAATGAAAGTGCACCGAGGAAAATGTTACAGAGAGAACTATTAGTGCAGCAACAACACGTATTTTCTCGTATTAAGGAAAACGTTTACGTAATAATAATAAGGCACTTTCTGGCTTTCTAACTATTCAGCCATCACCCGAAAAGTACCTGCGGTGCATATCTGCAATTGTTTCGATAGCCAGGAAAAGAAATCATTTTTTAATAAAAAAATAAATAAATACTGCATTCGCAGCACAGTATAAGGATAAGCAAGGATAATTTCATGCAAGATTGTCTTGATTACATCAAAATGAGCTTCTAATTTTTGAATACATCTACAATAATCAGTGGTCAAATATATTTAAAGTAAAAGAAGTGTATAAATTAAAAATACAATAAATAGCCTATGTACATAACTACGGTGTCATTATGTAATGTCCATCTTAGGAACCATAACCTTCTCCGGTGCATACACATATATTCTTCCCTATTGTAATATAGTTAAAGGTACCATTTTATTGAACTTAGAAACATTGTGACATTAATGTTAAAATGTTAAAATCAAAATATCCATTTCAAATTCAAAGAATCACGACATCCATCAGATCGATTCTGGAATATCAATTTTAGTGAATGTTCTATTGATGATTTAGTAGGACGGCCGTAAATCAATTTTTCGATATCAAGGACCCACAAAACGACTGCACAAACGTGAAAGTGAAGTAATATACTACGTACTGGAAGAAGATTTATCTTTTTTAATGTATCTGGTCCTACAATAAGAATGGTTTAGTCGAAAAAAACGCTATTTTACCCGAAGCATTGCAATACACGATCAAAGAATAGCGGGAAAGAAGGAAAAGTTGCAAATGGAAAGCCAGAGAAAAAAAAATCTTTAGAAAGGATAGTGCATATAAATAAAGGGTACCTACATGAAAACTAATGAGATATTAAGAGCACAGTGATGGGAAGATAGCATGTTACCGACGGAGAGAGAAACACGCATGTTGACAGTGCACTTTCAATGACGAGTCGTTGAATGTCCTTTACATGGCCGTGCACAAACAGACCGTGCCTCAGACATAAAACCTGATTGCGCGGAGGATAACGGTTTTGAAGGCTCAGTATCGTGCAACAAAATTGACCCGTTGCGCAATGAGTTCAACAGGAAGACAAGAGGGGTTTTCAAAGCAAACCACCGGCGGTAAACGGAGATCCTCGTGACGAGCGAAGGGCGAGATGGGGCGGAATGAAGTGACACGACAGGCCTAGGGATCAGGAAGGGCGAAGGAGGGCGGGGCGGTGGGGAAGTCGACAGATCGTCGTCAAAGATTGGACGTGGAAAAGGAGAGCGTAGAACAGGTGGTAGTGTGGGCTAGATGGAGAAAGAGGGTAACAACCAGACCGAATGGTGTCAGTGCGGGTTACAGAATGATGAGAACAGAGTGATAATAACCGGGACGCTAAAGAACAGGATGGCGGGGACCAGGAAGGAAGGGACAGCAAGGACTAGGACGGTGGAGAGCAGGGCGGCGGGGAGCAGGGCGGCGGGAGCAGGACGCTGGGGACCAGGGCGGCGGGGACCAGGGCGGCGGGGACCAGGGCGGGGAAGCAGGGCGGCGGGGAGCAGGGCGGTGTGGTGCAGGGCGGCGTGGAGCAGGGCGGCGGGGAGCAGGGCGGCGGGAAGCAGGGCGGCGGGGAGCAGGGCGGCGTGGAGCAGGGCGGCGGGGAGCAGGGCGGGGGGAGCAGGGCGGCGGGGAGCAGGGCGGCGTGGAGCAGGGCGGCGGGGAGCAGGGCGGCGGGAAGCAGGGCGGCGGGAAGCAGGGCGGCGGGAAGCAGGGCGGCGGGAAGCAGGGCGGCGGGAGCAGGGCGGCGTGGAGCAGGGGGGGGGGAGCAGGGCGGCGGGGAGCAGGGCGGCGGGGAGCAGGGCGGCGGGGAGCAGGGCGGCGGGGAGCAGGGCGGCGGGAAGCAGGGCGGCGGGGAGCAGGGCGGCGGAAGCAGGGCGGCGGGAGCAGGGCGGCGGGAAGCAGGGCGGCGGGAGCAGGGCGGCGGGGAGCAGGGCGGCGGGAGCAGGGCGGCTGGGAGCAGGGCGGCGGGAAGCAGGGCGGCGGGAAGCAGGGCGGCGGGAAGCAGGGCGGCGGGAGCAGGGCGGCGGGGAGCAGGGCGGCGGGAAGCAGGGCGGCGGGGAGCAGGGCGGCGGGGAGCAGGGCGGCGGGGAGCAGGGCGGCGGGGAGCAGGGCGGCGGGAAGCAGGGCGGCGGGAGCAGGGCGGCGGGGAGCAGGGCGGCGGGGAGCAGGGCGGCGGGAGCAGGGCGGCGGGGAGCAGGGCGGCGGGGAGCAGGGCGGCGGGTAGCAGGGCGGCGGGAGCAGGGCGGCGGGAAGCAGGGCGGCGGGGAGCAGGGCGGCGGGAAGCAGGGCGGCGGGAAGCAGGGCGGCGGGAAGCAGGGCGGCGGGAAGCAGGGCGGCGGGGAGCAGGGCGGTGGGGAGCAGATCGGTGGGGAGCAGATCGGTGGGGAGCAGATCGGTGGGGAGCAGATCGGTGGGGAGCAGGGCGACGGGGACCAGGACGGTGGGGACCACGGCGGCTGGGACCAGGGCGGTGGGGACCAGGTCGGAGGAAGCAGGGCGGCGAAGAGAAGGGCGGCGTGGAGCAGGGGCGACATTTAAAGGCGGAGTTTGATGGGGATCGCGGGGGTCGGGGACGGGCGTAAAGGGGCGGGTCGCGGTCTGTTGAGGAGCGAGGAGGGACGAGGTGGGCGGGGCGGCTGCTGGATGTTATCGCGCCGCCGTTAGCGGAGCGGCTCAAATCGCCTTCTAAGTGAGTGGGCGCCCAAGCAAACAGCGCGCCCTCGGCCTTGGTGCGTGAGCCGCCCCGCCGCGTCGTCGGGGCTTCGATCGGCGACCGCCCGGCTGCGGGGCGGAGGGGAAGGAGGATGTGCCTCTCGGGATGGAGAACGAGGCACGGGGCAGCTAGCAACGGCTGCGCAGGTGGATGCACTCTTGGGGTTTAGGGGCTGTCGCCAAGTGGAGAACTTAGTAAAAACATGAGCCTTGTAATTAAGAACAAATGCTTTTATTAAAAATTTAAATTTGTGATTTATTTTCAAAACGTTTGGTGATAGCAATATTTTCAGTAATATGAAATATTTGGGGAGGCACATGCTAGATCGACAGTGATAGAGGCACTTCTCAGAATCACATCTTACTGGCTAATTTTCATCCTCTCTCTTATAATTTGTAGAAGAAATAAAAGACAGCCGTAATAAAATAAGCATACTACATCCAATGACAAGACTGGTTGTTTTAGTGTATCTCGTTGCTGTCTATAAACATAGTCTTATTTAATCTCTTTTGAAATGATGAAATACTTGAAATGATGAAATAATGAAATATTTGAAATGATGAAATGTTCAATTTGTTCAATGAAAATGTTCAATCCTTATGTTCAGTTTGGTATAAGAGTACAAAGATAGGGCTCTTCGAATCTTTTAGATACATAAATTACTCCGTCAAAACGTAAACATTTTTCAAACCCAAACTACTTCAGGCACTTTGCTACTATCGAAATTGAAGGTTGTTTATGATATCCTAGATTCAAGAACCGATCCTTTATGTGTTAAAGAAAGTAGAGTTAAAAGCGTATCAATTAGAACGCGAGAGATATGATTTCGTGTAAATTGGTTTTACCATTTTTTTTATCAGAAAGTTACATAGGAAATGGTTCGGTTTCGAAAGTTATTTATAGACGTTTCTTTGAAGTACATTTAATGTGGTAATTTCTACTGATACCAAATTCTCCCACAGGTGCACCAGATGTCAGGTATCAACCGTGATTTCTCATATTCCTACAATGTTCCCTACGGTCTGTTACTTAACCATCATTTACAAACACTCATTAAACTCACAAATTGTTGATTAAATGATGGGTAAAACGTTACAGTACGTTTAATTAGAATTTAGGTGTTCTAGAATCGTGTATGTACTTACATACATGATTACTTCCTCGTATACGTACGTATATACGGAGTAAAATACGTGGTCTAGACGTAACAAAGTAATATACTGTAACCAACCGGTCTGGGGGTTTCATATTCAATAAAAGCCATAAATAAATTTCTCAATACATTTAGTTAGAAACTAAGGTGATGATAATATGGATGAGGACATGCGAATGAATGAATTTTACAAAGATTATCACAAATTTTTGATAAAGTTATTGCGGCTTCCTATCTTAATTGAAACTATCGCAAGCAGAAAACAGAAAAACAATTAGTTTGCCGCTGCAATAACATGCCATATTGGTGGCATTTACGCTCTCAGCTTCCTTTGATGTAGTCTTTCCGCACCTCGGTGGGGAAAGGAGCTGACGGTGACCCGCTTACGGGTCATTCAGAAAAAGGTCTTACTGTGTTGACATGATGACGTTGTCCTTCGTCGTCTGGGTGCCGGTGAAGCCTGCAGCATAGCTGGCGGCGTTGAGATGCGGGCCCGGCTCTTTCTCATTCAGCCAAGCGGGGCGCCGGACGACAGCGCGAAACAATAGGGCCCACTTTAGCGTGTCGTCGGCGACGTAACGCTAACGTGGCGATGATATTGGATGGCGACGTATTCGCTCCCCGACTCAGGCGAGAATGCGGTCAATGTGTCGTCTCTAAGCACATGTCACGGCATGCCAAAGGAATGATGTCCCACGCACAAGTTTATTATCGAAATTCAATAACATAAATGCGTCTTGGAGGCGTGGTCCCACGTTTTGGCTCGAGATGCAAGCCACTGTGAGTGCACTTTGAAGCCCAAAGTGGATTGAAGAAGTTCATCCACGGCACGTAAAGTCTTATGTGAGTCACGTTCGAATCACATGTCAAGTATGAACTTAGTAAAAGCTCGAAGAAGTTAATCGTGAAGTGCCAAATTCGAAGTTCGAGCTAGAAGTGTTTTTGGGGCCTCACACACGTCAAAGCGAAGGATTTGATCCCCTCTTCTTATCCGAGTACCTCACCCTGATTGCTTAGAATCAGCTATTGGGAGCGGTGGCGGGGTGACACTCGAACCAATGGTGCGTTAGCTCATGCGGCACATAAAAAAAATTGCCGTTGCATTTTTGGTGCGAACGTTTGCTGCGCGGCCCCATGCAGGGCGTTGCATCACGCCTCGCGCAAAGAGAGTACTTGCCCTTGTTCCTACGCGGAAAAAGCGGCGGCGCGAACTTTTTTTAGATGATACATTTTTTACCGCTGGCGCTGGGCAGGGCAGGTCCATCTAAAAACACAAAGCGGTTGCCTATCGAAACTATTTCGTGGGCGCCTGTGCAGCGTGGCACGTGGTCGGCACCTTGGGTCTGAGTTGCAAAAAATGGTCGGAGGCGGCCAGTTCTCTGTGGGGGGGGGGTGTAAACCATACGCCGACTCTGTCGCGGCCATAGAGTAAAGATGTATAGATATACCTCTTTAGTCTATGGTCGCGGCGGTCGGGTGGCGGTCGGAGCGACGGGGGTGGCGGCCGGGCCGTGGTGGCGGTGGCCGGGGGAGGGGGGAGAGACAGTGGCCGGCGGGGATGGGCGGTTAGGCCGTGTCAGGCCGGTCCGCTGCCGAGGGTAGCACAAGCTAAGCCGCGGCGAATATTTTGATTATTACAATCGAGGATGGGGTTTATCATGTCCGTTCACGGAGGATGTACGTACGTACGGAGTAATATACGTAGTATATTGCTTTTTCGTATACGGAATAATATAATATAGATAAAATTATATAATGTTCCCGAAAATCGATTTCGAGATTTCCACGGAAAAACACTTTTTGGGGTACCCTGAAACCAAAATTTTTTTGGTATGAAGCATTTTATTTTCAAAACGTCTGTCCGTCCGTCTGTGAACACTACTAGCGCCTAAACCACAGTGAGATTTTTTTCAAAATGCATATCCCCCGGTCGATCTGGCTCGACTCGAAGCTTTGCCATTTTGAAAAACATTCTTTAAAATTTGGGTCTTCTTTACACGAAGCCCCTTGGACAGTTTCAAAAGTTTCTCAAAAAAAGACTACAATTTGTTTCTTGAAAGGTTTTGAAAGAACGGAGTAAAATACACTTACAAAGATGGGCTGGGTCTGTTTTTCACTGTTTACTGTGAATTTTCGAAAACTTAAAAAGTTTTAGTTTTCTCCGGCGCCTTCCTACTCCTACAAGACTGAAAATATTTTTTTCCTTCTAGTAATTTTAATTTTCCTTCGTTCTTTCATTAAGGTCATGTACATTTTTTGGCAAGTTTAGCAATTTTGGCGCAATATTGCTTGCAAATACATGTACAATATATATGCAATTTTAAAATATTATAAACAAGATTTCCTGGAAAACTGCTTCAAATGGTTTCATTAACGTTTTCGTATGGATAGGCTAAATGTAATACACACTATTTTTCTTTATTCTTTTGTTTCTTCAGAAATTTCACAATGTAATTTTTTGACTTGTCTCTCACGTCGTTGATATTTACATTAGAAACAATTTGTTCTTAGTATTGTGTTTATGAGTACTTATGCTTCGAATGATGTCTTATAAAGTTTCTCCAACACTGAAATATTTTCTGTGAAATTGATCTCAAAATTCTGCGTTTTTAGAAATGCTCAAATGCAATTTTCTCATAAAAGGCTTCAAATATTTTCGCCAAACATTTATTGCAGATAGTGCTCGTTGCCCTCTTTAAGATGAAATAAAATTAATTTTGCTGCATTTTATTTATTTAAAAAATTACAATGTATTTTTTTAACTATCTGTCACGCCTTTAATATTCAGAAGAGAAGAAATAAAAGAGGTCATCTTCGTCAACATATCAGCTTTATTAAGATAGCCGGCTTTCGACGGCTTTGCCGTCATCGTCAGTCTCGCTGCTGTCGGCAAAAGTCGAGCGACTGTGCCTTTTCGTCGACTGACGACTTTTGCCGACAGCAGCGAGACTGACGATGACGGCAAAGCCGTCGAAAGCCGGCTATCGTAATAAAGCTAATATGTTGACGAAGATGACCTCTTTTATTTCTTCTTATAAGAACGTCAACAACACCCAATCAGAATTCCCACTTTAATATTCACATTTCCAGCGATGTGAATACATTACTGCATTTATTAGTTGAAGTGCTTTAAATGAGTTAATAAAGATTTTCGAAAAATCAAAAGATTTCTGTGAAAAAGAGCTTCACATTTCGTATTTACAGTAACGCTTAAACAGCATTTTCTTAAAATCGATTCCAATTTTTTTAACGAAACTTTCGATATAAGACGACCCTTTTACTCTTCTTTAATTATCTTAAAGTAATATTTCAGTTATTTTATTAGAAAAACTGAAAAACAAGAGAAAAATTCTGTGCCATTCTGTAGCACAACTAGTTGTATAACATAGAATACATAATGATGAACATGAAATACGTTAATGATGTGACAGCAGAATTTCATTCATAATCATTTATTAAACTACAATTTGTTAGTTTCCCTAATATTAACCAAGCTCCTTGAAGTCCAACACAAGATATTGCGGCACCATTCGTTGGAGGGACTTGCTTATAAATGATTATTACAGGGTCCATTTAGGAAAATACTGACAATTAAAGTGTATAAGTAAAGTGAGTAAAATACTACGCATTTTGTGTTACATTTAATTAGGGTTTCAGTGCCTTCATATTATGTATTCAAAATCGTGTAACAATGTATCATATAATTAGAATAGTATATTTTAATTTCAGCATTTCGGACACTATAAATAATTAAATTTATATGAAATGAATTAGTTATTCATCCATTTAGACGATGATTGCGCACAGTAAAGTATCCTCCCCCTCTCTCTCTCTTTCCAAATATAGCAACAAATTCCTATTCTAGAAATCAATCGACTTCGTGATTTTAAATCCTAAACCTACCACTGTGCATTTAGAATTTCGATAAAGACCTAAGCAGAGGCCTTGCCACATTAGATTTATATTATCGGAATCAAGAGATGAGAAGTTCACACATATATTTACTTTACGTAACCCGTATTTGTTACTGATGAGTGAAATGGATGGTCAGAGACTAGAATGAGTTTTCCATAAGGAAATGTCTTCGGAGTAAATAATTATACGCTATCTCAATTAAAAATATAGTTTATTGACAATTAATGTGGACACAAAACCAGATACAGATGATAAGTTAATCTAATATATTACACATCGTTTTTGTGATCTGTTAAATGCAAACTATTAACGGCGGTATAGCATGATATGTGATTTTTAACCTATATAGAAAACAGAATAGAAATCTCAGTTTAAAACCTTGGACATTAATGAGAAAACTCAGAATATATTTGCTGTAGTATATTAGTCAACCTGTCACTCACTTATTCCCGAAGTCCTTGCCGTTCAATGATAATTCATATAAATAGTTTTCTTATCAATGAACATCACCCAAACGGCTAAAACCTCGGTACTCCATCTTTTCTCGTGAATTGACAGAGATGATTTCTCTCTACCTGTCTACCTTGTCTTCCAGAGAATCAGACTATTATAATCAATTCATTTGCTGACCGTTGGGGACATTTCATTCACAGACTTTGTACTTTAGTTCGTTACGTTTATGAGTAAATGATTTAAAAAAATACATTTTCGTAATTTTTCAAAAAAACAAAAGGATTCAGAAAAATGACGGTTATATCATCTCATAGAGTACATTGAACACAAACCCTACCGAAAGTTTAAAGAACACATTTGGTGCCGTTTTTGAGAAAAAATTGAAAAAGTCTGGAGGGCTTCATGTTCCCCCAAATTTTGAAGAATGTTTTTAAAAATGACAAAGCTTCAACTAGAGCCACATGGACAGGGGCTTCCTCAATTTGGAAAAACTCCTACGTACGGTTTAGACCAGTTTAGGTACGTATGGTTAGTAGTGTAGTATAGTTAGTAGGTACGTATGGTTAGACGGACAGACGAACGGACGATCGGACGGACGTTTCGGCGTCAATTGACTTTTCGATATCATGGATCCATAATACAGAGATTCTGGCCACACCACGTGTTAGAGGATTCTTTCTTCTTAATTTATCATCAGGATTTATCAACGTTTTCGTTAGCAGGGCCCGCCGTTTTTCGCTCATTGTTACATAACTTTGTAATACGTTCATTACTACGTATAACAGAAAGTAATATTAATATTAATATTAAAAATATTAATTGTATAATTTTAAATATATTTTGGTTCCTTACGCCAAAGTGGGGCACCTACAACAGTAAAAGTACAATAGCAGCAAACAAACTAGGTATTGTTATTGAGGATTTGGAGAAAAAATTGTGTCTAAGTATTCGTTTTGCTGTGCCATGCAATCAGAAGGTCGTAACTAAGGAGAACATACCAAGGAACAAGCACATATTTGATTTTATTTCTTTGTTTTTATTATGTAAAAATGTAATGTTTATTGTCAACCGCTTGTTCTAAATTGATTTTAAAAAGGCACATGCCAAATGTGCAAAAGGTAAAGCTAAAAATAAATATTTATAAAATATAAATGTCTTATGTACCTCGTATGATTGATCCTATATGGTCCAATAATACATGAAACGAGTCTTCTATCTGTAACAATAATAATAATAATAATAATAATAATAATAATAATAATAAAATGAAGAAATGCGTAATAAAAATTTGAAAGTGATGGACAAGAAGAGTGGCGCGTAAAGGGGAGTGGCCGAGCTGTCGGGCGGGGTCATTGGCAGACGGCGCGTGTCGTGCGCCAGTGGTCGATGCCCTCGACACGACACGGCAAGGGCACGGCACGGCTCGGTACGGCACTGTACGGAACGGCACGGCACGGCACGGCACGGCACGGCACGGCACAGCGGGCGCAGGGCACGCCAGAGGGCGGAGGGCCCATCCGGCGTCTCCTAGCGACGGCGCGCCTCGCAGGGCATCGATCCCGGGACCGCGACGCGCCCCGACCGCCCTCCGGCCCGCCCCCACCCCGCCCCAGCCACCGCCCCCGCGCCAGCTGCAAGCCATTCGTCATAGTGTCGACTTAAGCCACGGAAGGAGACCCACATGAAATATTCACGACCAAGGAAATCGCGATAACAGGTATTTAAAATCTATTCTCCGGACTAGGGATCAATAAAAATTAATCATGATAATAACGATATTAATAATAATAATAATAATAATAATAATAATAATAATAATAATAATAAGAAGAAGAAGAAGAAGAAGAAGAAGAAGAAGAAGAAAATATGACGGAAGTGTAAAAAAAGGAGACGGATGTGTGAGGAAACAATAAAATTTGTATTACTTGACCTCCGGAGGCGTAAATGACATGGGAAACTCCTCTGTGTCAGACTCTTTTCGATATTTTTTTACAAAGACATAAGAGTTTGAGTAACTCCTACATCTGTGTTCATTTTCTTCTTCTTTCTAGGGTTTTTATCCAGCCGACAGCCGGTTACCCTTTACGTCCCGATAGGACGCATATTCGACCATACACTAGACACCAACACACTTGCGGACTCCTCTGATCTGGGGTCAGCAGAACGCGAGGCCCTCCGTGACAATACATACACACAAAGACAAGGGACAAACAACCATGCCCATGGCGGGACTCGAACCCACGACCCTTCGGACCGAAGCGCTGACTCGGTACTCGCTCTTAGCCACCTCGGCCATCCAGGTCGACCTGTGTTCATTTTCAGATATTTAAACAGAAAATGTTTTCTTCGTTACTTACTATTAATAAATATAGCTATTATTCCCCAATTTTCCCTCGATTTCCCATTTTTTCTGCAAACACATGTAAACTGAATTACAACTCCAAATGATTAATTGCGTTAATATTTAGAAGAGTGAAGTAAATGCACTTTATAAAATATATTATCATCTTAAGATAGCACATGAAGTTGCTAACGTTTGCCTTACTCTTTTATTCTCATCAAACGTGGCCGTAAATTGTTTATTATCTACTGGCAATTTACATGAACAACTTTAAAGGGACTTGACGTTTTAAATATTCTACTCCCAAGAATTACTTTATTTTCCTTAATAGGTAATTGAGTAGCAGCCTAATTATTTCTCCAGTCTTTAGCTTTTCTTCTTGTCGTGAGCCAAATTTCCATTGTCTTCTAAAAACCTTAATATCCTGATTCTTTTCAACGATGCTCTCACAACTGGTTCTGGTTTCTCATTCATGCTCCAATTATCGTGATCATCCACTTCATCGTCTCATCACATGACCAATGTTATTTTCATGGCAGCCACCATTTCTTTAAAATATATCGCATACTTCAAGTAGAATTCTTCATTAAAAAAAAATATAATATCTGTTTTATGGTGCCATAAGTTCTTTTTCCATTCTGTTGTAGAAACTTCAAGCTCAAATTTCGCACTAAGCATTTTCTATTCACATTCTTACATTTTTCCTAAATTGCTTTTCTGCAAATATCACTACTATGTAGTTTCTAAATGACAATAAAAAAGCTACAATAAAAACAAAAAAGTCTGATCCATTGACTAATTTCTTTACAAGATTAATTTGGAAGTGTTTCTAATTTATTTTTTCTTTCTAAAAAAAAATTTTTTAAGTCACTCTATAATAAAAACAAAAAATAAGAATACACATTACTAATGGATTTGCGATATAATATGATACCTGTTCTTTCTTCACAAATTCTATTTTCTTTTATTTGGAACGAATATTATTATCCTTGGACGTTTACTTGGGCCCTCATTTAGCTAGATGAGAGACGAGTTGGATTGGTTATTTTGACGACAGAGCTATTACATGAAATGTATAGTAGTTTTTATTACAGATTATTGCTATTACACCATGCAAACATTACTGTTTATCAAATTGTGTCAACAAAGCTCGTTGTTATCATTTATTCTTAAGTTAACCATTGTTAGTAAAGACGTTGAGGGTAGTAATTCGGGGCTCAAGAAAACGTGCGTGTATAATAATAACATTCTAGAAAATATACTACAAATTACTTACATGTCTAGAGTACTTGTATAACAAAAATCTTGGCATTAAAACTTGAAAAGCTTAAGAACAAAAAAATGGAACCTCCATTCTGGAACCAGGTCTACCGAAATCAAACTTCAAAAGAAGAGAAGAAGTCGTCATTACAAGATTAAGGGTCGGTCACTTTAACCTAAATTACTGTCATCTGTTCAAAAAATCCAACCCTGAACCCTGTCCTAAATGTAGCGCTACCGTGTCTACTTCTCATTTTATTCTTGACTGCCAAGGACTTGTTAATATAAGGAAATCATTAAACATAGAAGGCAGCTTATATTCACTGTTCAAATCTGAAGAAGGTTGTAAAAAAATTTTGAAACTAAGTAAATTGTTGAATGTAATATAATATTGATGCAATTTTTGTTATGATATATTGTTATAATGTTTATGGTGTAATGATTCAACTATTTGTAACCTTGAAATGTAATGTACTGATGTAAACACAATGAGGTCGCTGATGACCTAAGCTGTTATAAAGCGACCATAACTAAACAAATTAAAAAGAATTGATATTGTTCAACTGTTCTACAGTTATAGAATAATTACATATCTTTGGTGGCAGACTATGATGCACATCTTCCCAACACCCTTCCAAACACATGAAGTCTGAAAGAAAAATGTCTTTCTTCCTTCCTCAGTGAGATCTTACGCGATGATGTATGAACTAACCCCCACTGAGCTCGAAATAAGGTCATCCAAAGAAATATCCTCCCTCTCTGGCTGAGCTCCAGAATCCGCTTGCTGACGTCATTGCTACCCTTCCAAATGGCATCAGAAATTCATCTCTTGTCTCATAAGAGATTGAAAACAAAGCACGAGAAATGCGATCTATACTGCGACGCCCCGTGTGAGGAATGGTAAACAGTTGGTTCCCATAGGGCCATTTTTTAGTTCGAGAACAAGACTGCATTGAGATGTTCCCTTTCCAAGAGAAAGCGAGTCTGGTCTGTTCCTCTAGACCAAAGAATTTCCCTAATGCCTCACAGCTATTAAGTTAGGAAGTGTGCATGTTCCACAAGTTTATCATAGGTATTTGAAAATAAAACACATGCATTTTGAGATTACATTCGGACGATGTTTTCGTAATAATTAACATTTCAATAAAAATGAGAACTGAAGATTTTTTTAAATGAATGGTTATTTACATAACGAATACAGAAAATGAGTTTTAGGCGTACGAATTAAATGTTGACAGACGAGGTGACGATATGGGTCAAGTCCGGAATTTTGAAAATCAAAGGCACTTTCGTAGGGGTTACTACATTACTTTTTTGTACAAATTTAAGGTAATTACAAGTAAATAGAATATCATTCATACTATTGCGAGACGGAAACCATGTTGATACATATCGCATCAGTGTTTTGTTTACTTTGTTATAACCCATTGTTTCAATTACTTTGCGGTTCTTGTTTCGCAGAGAACTGCTTTGCTGTACCCGCACCGCAAATTCAATGTTCCTAGCTACCTTCAAATGAGAATTGAAATGCAACTGAAGAATAACATAACTTTCAGTTAGGGGTATGTACTTACAATTGACACGGGATATTCTCGTTTCGTTTTGTGATGGCAAATGTTGCAAACATTCTTAAAATTACGCGATGCATACCTTAATAATTCGAGTAGTTACGTATTGATTTATGTTTGCAACGAAAAAAATGAAGATTTCCAGTGATTCTGATTGCATTTAAACCCTGCATCTGGAATGTAATCGTTTGTCATTGCCTCGAGAGAGTTGTGCTATTTTTTCCATAATTTTACCATAAGGTGTAACAGAGAAAGGTGCTCACTCTGGTAGTATTCGCTTCACCGCGGTGCTAGATCCTACTCTGGATGCAACATTATTTTGAATAATTACGCACGAATTAGTTATGTTGAAATTCGTTTCTTTTTTTTTAATTTATTTCTTCTTGTTCGACAATACAGTCTTTCAAGGGTTTTAAAAAACATAAGATTATTATATGACAGTTTTGGATTGGCCATCCATAAGGTAAGTGGGGTTAAAAACTATGACATATTTAATTATTTAATGTTATTGTTGATTAAGAAGAGAAAGGAATATGATTATGTTAAGGAGCTGAGGGTATAGTGGTTTAAGGGGGTTTGAATTTGTCTATGGGAAATCTTGACTTTATGCGTGGGTGGACCACATTTTTCCCATGTTAAAAATGATGGTACTTGGTGAGGTATGCAGATTGTTCTAAAAATTGTTAACTAATTTATTCTATGGTTTCTTCTAATTTTGTAATTTTTAATTCTCGATGAATTTGTTCATTTGTAATGAACCAGGGTGCATTTAGAGTATTTCTTAGAAATATATTTTGAATTACTTTGATTTTATTAATATTGCTAGGAGCTGCACCTCCCCAGATTGGGCATCCATAGGTTATAGTAGGAAGGATTATCGATTTGAATATTAGCAGTCGGCGTTCGCTTTTCAATGTAGAGCGCTGGTTTAATATTGGAAATAATTAAGAAATTTTTGCTTTTTCTTTATTTGCAACAACATTGATGCGCGGTTTCCATGTTAACCTTTCATCAAATTCGTTTCTAAGATCGAATTTGTATCTAATTCATTTATCTAATTTATCTATTTTATCTAATTCGTTCGAAATTCGTTTCTAAGACCATATTAACCGCGAAAGCGACTATTAGAGAGTATGCGACGAAATGAAGAAGATTAAATATTCTTCTCAGTAACGATTTTATTTCTTGTCATTTACTCTTCCCAATAAATGATCCTTTATACTTGCCCATTGGATAAAGGAAGATTCAACAGCATCTCGATGTCAAGAAAATGACAGTTAAAGAATATAAAATAAACAATATATTGTTACGTTTCTAGGTGGTGAATTAAAAGTCTCGTATTATTTTCACAAAAACGTTTATTTTGTTTCTTAACACAATCACTGAAAACACTTGATTATTTATTTACACTACACTTCTCTTCCTTTATTTACACTACACTTCTCTTCAGTTATTTACACTACACTTCTCTTCAGTTATTTTACACTACACTTCTCTTGATTTATTTACACTACACTCCTCTCGCACACTCGCACAGTCCTAAGCACTGGTCACAGTTCACTGCACTGATCACAGTTCGATGCACTGGTCACAGTTCACGTTCACCGCCCTCAGCACGCTGCACTGACCACGGTTCACTTCGCCACTCAGAACCTTCCGGACGCCGCGACTGTTCTGGAGTAATCCGCCGGCAGGTGATGCAACCCCCCCGCTCACGGGCAGCTCGTGGTCGCCGGCAGATGACGTAACCCACAGGCACCTCGGAGTGGCGCCGGGGGATGACGCAATATTCGTTACAATATGTACTGCCTGCTACATACTACCGGAAAATAGAACTACTCAAAAACAGACGGGGAAGAGATTCTGATTTAAAATTTCTTTTCACAGCAAGATGTTTTCCATAAATTCATCATTATCCTTTATACCCCTCGTGTTCTATCCCTCGAGACTACTAAATTATTCAGCCTTACTGTTTTCAATTTATTTGATAGACTTTTACATCAGAAATTATATTAAATTTTCTCTGATGAAATCATAATTAATGTTTCTTTTTTGGGTTTTAATATATATATATATATATATATATATATATATATATATATATATATTGTGACGTAACCGAATATTGGATTAAAAAATAAATACATTTATTTTTGTTATTACTGTTCAGAAGCGTGCGTGCCCCAACCGGGTGCGACCTAAATCACTTCGCACGGCCATCTACGCCGCTCCTTAGCGTCGCCGAGCAAGGGGGGGGTGTAGTGTTTAGATAACGCCTCCGAAAACCCCTCAGGGACCACCGACCAGGCTCCACGCGGGCGGGCGCGGCGACCGCTCCGTGTTTGTTTACAGGAAGTGTGCGAGAGAGCGTTCTGGAAAATTCCATCAAAATTACCGACAAGACGCGTAATCTGATTGGAGCAATATTATTTTCGGCGTAGTAACTTTCGGCCAGTAACACACGTCTTCCAAAATTTCTGAAACTTCAGAACATTCATGGAAATTGGGGGAAAGAGGTTCGTGGGCGCTGAGACGCGCTGAGGGCAGACAGAAGCGGGAGGTCTTTGGACAGAGGCGCGGGGACGCCCAAGTCGTGCGGACACAGAGGGGGGACGCTCATGTTGTACGGGTGTGGGACGCGGAGGTCATCCGAGTTGTGTAGGCGCTAGGATAGCGCGAAGTAGCATGATTAGAGTGCGATTTGTGGTATTATCGCACCGCGTGTCATTAGATTGAAAAAAAAAAAGAACTTTATCTAGTAATGTTATTTGTTTCTCTGCTCGTTTACGCCCGCGCCGTGTATCGCAAGTTACGCGATTACGAAAATTACGATCTGTCGTCACCGATCTGTCGTCACCGCTACCGCCGACGTCCCAGCTGATGTCGTGGTCAACTCTACTCTCTTGAATGGGAGCAGGCTGCGTGAGGGGAATCGACCCTCCGCCTCTAAAGGGCGTGCCGTCCAGAAGAAAGGAGCCCAGCTGTGTTGCCTGTTTGGAGGCCGTTCACCCTAGCGCGTCCTCCTGCCGCAGCGGTGATTCTAATAATCTGTCGAGCCCCGACAGACAAAACAAACATTCATTACGCCCTTCGGACCTGGACTTGTCAACATTCAGAAGGTGCAGGCCGCGCATTGGCCCTCTTTTTATTTGTTAGCGCATTCTTTTTTGCTTTTTTTGTTTTAGTAATTTGATCATTAGTTTTAAGTTTGGGGAAAAAAAAAACAAGGTTTAAAAAAAACTGAGCTCAGATAATAATTCAATTTACCATTTTTAATTTCTCATTAAATTTATTTTTTTGTCTTTAAACTTTCTTTCAATTGCCTCTGTCATGCCACGTCCGCCCACAACCTAAATTTCAGGTTCACGTCACCTGGGGCTAGCGGAAATTACAGCCAGGTAGGTGGGGCGTCTCAAATGGTTTTCCCCCAAGTGGGGCTAAATTGTATCTTTGATACCCCAGTAAAACGCCCTCAATTTAATTTGTCTTAAAATAAATATTTTTTACTTTTGAATTACTGTATTGCTGCACGACAATTAAATTTGAATTTTTTATAATATTAACAAGAAATGGATGGAAGGACGTTCTACGAGGTTAAATTTTATTTGTGGACTTTTAAGATTTTCAGTTGGATTTGTATTCTTTTAAGTGTTACTATTTTTGTCTTGTGTTGTGGAAAAATCTGTGGCGTTTCAAGAAAAACTGTGAAATCCCCTAGTTATTCAAAATGCTGGACGAATCGGTGTAGACGTGGAGGTGATGACAGCTCAGGGGATCTGCGCAGGGAAATCACCTTAAGTGATCTCATCGAGTTCTAACGAAACAAGGAATTATGAAATTTAAAAATCAGATTAAAGAAGACCAGATTTGGGAAGTATGGGAAATGGACGAAAAATTAATTTCGATTTTCCAGAACACAAAAAAAAGTGTCAGGAAGATTTGATAGATTAGATAACTGTTAGATAACCAATCAAAACTTGAAAATTGAAGAGAAGTTCGACCATGAATCGGATCCTGAAAATCAACTCGAGGGTGGTGCGGAGAAATTGGGGAACACCGTTGAAGCTGGTCGGGATTGGGGAATTAGGACCGAACGAAAGAAAATTTAAAAACCTACAGTCTGAAATTCCCCAGAAATTACAGCATGCGACAATAAAATAGGAGGCGTGTTGTGGGGTCAGTAAATGAAACATTCCCGGGTTGGCCGAAAATGAACAGCAAATTCCTCCGGTTTTGGAAACAAAACTTCACTCTAAGTTAGTCAAATTCCGAAAGTGGAGAAAATTGAAAAGATGGGGTGATAGTAAGGAGGAAAGTTTCAGGAAAGAACTAAACTAAAGAAAGAAATAGATAAAAATGTGATTAATCTGGTAAAGGAAGAAGTACAAAGAAAGGGAAATCACCCAAATTTACGAACGCGTCTGCTGGTTCTGGATTAAAATTTTCGTGGGCTCCTCCTCAGAATCTTTGCTTTTCTGGAAATCGGACGAAACCCGAAAGTTTTTTGGATCGTGCCGAAAATTATATAATTTGACAAAGGCGGTACCGCCTCACTAAAACCAAGATTTATGCAGGAACTTTTCGGGTAACGCCGCACATGGCTCCTGCTTCACTTTTCCCGCAGACTTACGAGGATTCCGAACTCGTTTTCTTTCACGTTACTGGGGAAGAGCGACGTTACGGGGTTCAGAGAAAATTCTCGAAGTAGAGGGGATAAGCAGAAACCAATCATATTTGATTACCATGGAAAAATTTCGGCTATTAAACTATGTGATCAAACGACAGATGATAAAAAGATTATCGGCTCCAAACCCGCACACTTTCCTACTTACGTCAAAACCTTATTAACAGTGTACGATTTGAAATCTGATCATTTTCAAGAATTGCTGGCAATTTGATAGAACGGTCAAACCCTTATAAAGGTTGGGAAATCACGGTTTTTCGCCGGGAAGATAATCGGAACAGGCAGTCGCGCCGTGATGATCAGGGTCGAGGAATGGGGAAAACTCCGTCCGCCCCCAAACCCCAAATGCGTAATAATACCACAACTAGTAGGAATGGACATCGATTCCCAGAAGACGAGTCCGTCAAACTAGAACCTTTGGCTTTCGGGTATCTGGGTTTCAAAGGAATTATCTCAGAGATACCAATATTCAATACTGTGTCAGTCAATTTGCCTTTTTTACCTAAACGACGACTTGAATGAACCTGTCAGAGAACAGGCGAGAAAATGTCCGGTTGTGGAGTTTCTTTTGAAAATCTTAGTTTCAAACTTTATAGACACTGGGAGTGAAATCAATCAATTTCTAGAAGTTCTACTCAAAACTATTAAGCGGCGCATTCCAACCAACTCTGCCACTAATTTAAAAGTTTTGATTGGGGAGGAAAGAAAAAGTAAACCAATTTACTATGAGCTTTGCTTTCTTTAAAATCGGAAATTTTTATTTGATGTGCCATGTTTGATCATAGAGGATCGAAATTTCGACTAATCTTGGGGTTGATTTTGCGGAAAATAATGGAGTAGTGGGTTTTTTTAGGAATCTTGTGAGCTTCGGTGAGAATAGGGAAATTTTAATCAAGGACGACGGGGAAGGCAAAAAAATCGGGATTTCATGCGCGTCCTGGAGTAGGGGATGACGTGAGTGGGGTCATAACCGTGTGCCGCATAATGACTTTCTGACCACGCGGTCCAGCTGCAAAGAATGCTTTTTCAAATATGAAATGTTTTTGATCTCCTGACGTCTTTAAAGACTTTTGCTTTCGAATTCAGGTCACCGATGATTCACCTTAAAATGAAAAATTATCATTCCAGTCATGAGGAAGTAATCAAACTGTTAAAACTATGCTAGCGAGGTATAATTGAAAGATCTGTAACGCTTATTTGGGAAACCCCATTGTGTGGTAAAGAAAAGACGGGGGTAAGTTTTTTGATGCTCGACGGATCAACGAGGTTACTATCCCAGAACAGGCACCTCAGAACACTGGTGAAATTTTTTGAAATTTAATAAACAAAGATTTTTTCGGGTTTAGATTTTCAACTCTTTGGAAATTTCAATTCCCAGACGACAAGAAAATTCACGGATTTTGTACAACGGGTTGACGTACGTCTGGAAAGAATGCCAGGAAAAGGAAGCCCTCGTAAAGAACCTACCACTTTCATGGTGACAAAGTATTTCAGGACCCTAGAGTTAGTGATCAGCCTGCTGTTATTCCTAATTTTTCCTCTATTTACGGACCATTTGTATTGAACGATTCCAGCCCCCAAAGTATGCCTCTTAAAGACTTGGATGGGCTCCCCGCAATGAAGTACAATTTTAATTTCGACCATTTAAAGGTTAAACTATTTTGTAGATTTTATTAAAAACCCCTGATTGGCAATCTCGACATAATTCTTGGGACCTGCTCCGGCACAGTTTGCAGTCTTCTGTCTGAGAAAAAATTTGGGAAAAATTTTGATTTAATTATTTTATTTCGATTAAATAGTAGTTAATAGTTCTTTTGTTTATTTAAAGTAAAGGTTGCCAAATTTTTTCTTGAATATTGAATGTTTTTTATTCATTTTTCTTTAATTATTACCAGTTATGAATCTAATATTCGGGAACGTTTTTTTTTTTTCAACGAGATAAAACTCTTAATTTTCCCAAAAATTTAAAAATTTTTCAAAACTCCGATTTTTATCTCTATCGAAGGAGGGCAAATGTGACGTAACCGAAAATTGGTTAAAAATAAATACATTTATTTTGTTATTACTGTTCAAAACGTCGTGCCCACCGGTGCGACCTCACTTCGCGGCCATCTACGCCGCTCCTTGGGGTCGCCGAGCAAGGGGTGTAGTGTTTAGATAACGCCTCCGAAACCCCTCAGGGGCCACCGACCAGGCTCCACGCGGGCGGCGCGGCGACCGCTCCGTGTTTGTTTACAGGAAGGGGCGAAGGGGGCGTTCTGGAAAAGTTCCCTCAAAATTACCGACAAGACGCGTAATCTGGTTGAGCAATATATTTTCAGCGAGTAACTTTGGCCAGTAACAAACGTCTTCCAAAATTTCTGCAAAAATTCTGAGCATTCATGGAAATTGGGGGGAAAAAGGTTCGTGGGCGCTGGACGCGTGAGGGCAGACAGAAGCGGGAGTCTTGGACAGAGGAGGGGGGCGCCCAAGTCAGGGCACAGAGGCGGGGACGCTCATGTTTACGGGGGTGGGACGCGGAGGTCATCCGAGTTGTGTAGGCGCTAGGATAGCGCGAGTAGCATGATTAGGTGGATTTGTGGTATTATCGCACCGCGTGTCATTAGATTGAAAAAAAAAAAAAGAACTTTATCTAGTAATGTTTTTGTTTCTCTGCTCGTTTACGCCCGCGCCGTTATCGCAGTTCGCGATTCGAAATTTCGATCTTCGTCACCGATCTTCGTCACCGCTACCCCCGACGTCCCAGCTGATGTCGTGGTCAGCTCTACTCTCTTGAATGGGAGCAGGCTGCGAGAGATCACCCCCCGCCCTAAAGGGCGTGCGTCCAGAAGAAAGGCCCCGCTGTGTTGCCTGTTTGGAGGGGTTCACCCAGCGCTCCTCCTGCCGCAGCGGTGATTCAATAATCTGTCGAGCTCCGACAGACCCAAACAAACATTCATTACGCCCTTCAGGCTTACTGGACTTTGTCAACATTCCCGAAGGGGCAGGCCGCGCATTGGCCCCCTTTTCTTTTATTTTTTAGGGGCATCTCTTTTTTGCTTTATTGTTTTATTTAAATTTTATCATTAGTTTTAGATTTTCATGAAAAACAAGGTTTAAAAAACTGAAACTCAGATAATAATGTCAATTTTACATTTTAATTTCTCATTAAATTTATTTTTGTCTTAAATTTCTTTCAATTGACCTCTGTCAAGGGCCCCGTCCCAATCCACAACCTAAATTTCAGGCTCTACCCGTCCTAGGCTAGCCAGCAATTACAGCACAGGTAGGTGGGGCGTCCATAAAATATATTTATATATATATATATATATATATATATATATATATATATATTTTATATTTTTTCCCAATTGGCCCCGTTTTTTTTGAATGGGGAATTTTTATTGTCTTGAAAGATGACTTTTTTTTGATTTTTTCCCGTTTTGCATTCCCCTTTTGGGAAATGATTTTCTCCTAAATTTAAGTGTTTAAAATTTAAATTTTTAAAAATTAAAAAAAATTTTATTTATTAATTAATTAAAATTTAAAAATTAAATTTAAAATTAAAAGTGAATCTCAGTAAATTAGGAACATGGGGGAACTCCCCTAGTTTGTAGTACCTTTTTTTTGAAACCTTAACTCCTTTGTTTAAAGAAAAATTTGTCAACGTCAAAATCACCCCTTGCAAAATAACATATTGAAAGATTTTTCTTGTTCTGTTCATCCCTTCCTTTTTTGGAAATTTTCCTTGCCGGGAGATTTGGGATAATGGAAATTTTTCTTTTTTAAGTCCCCGATCTGCCCCAAGGAAAATAGGTTGGGTCTTGAACCCAAAGTTTTCTGATCACAATTCTTATTAAAAAAAATTAAATAATTTTTAAAAAATCACTCCTTCCCAAAAGTTTGCAAAAATAAAAATTTTTAAAATATGACTGAACCTTTCAAAGAAAATTTTTTTTCAATTAGTTCTTTATGGAATTATGCTTTTCCCAAATTTGATGTTTCACCGAAACAACGATCTCAAGAAAACTACCGTACGGGAAAAGGACATTATTTACATTTCCCCGAATATTGGCAGTTACTTGCGGTCCGCTGGACTTTTTAAGGCCCTATTTTCTTCCCGCCTAAAAAATTTCTACATTTTGTTTATTAACAACAATTTTCGAATAAGTAATTTCAATGGGGAATTGAGGGAAAAATCAAAAATAAAACCGGAAAGGTGTCTCAGGCATCCTGATCCCCGCAGGTTTTGCCGGGGGGTCCTGTTTGTTCCCTATTGGCAAGGTTTTTTACCTAATGTCACAAGCTAGTTCATCCCCCCTCAGGAGGTGAAATATGGGTGTGCTCCTGATCCGCGTTTTCCTGTTTTTCAATGGGGGCATAAATAACAATCGGGCCCACCGCGCGCGGGTTTTTTCCCCTTTTCCTTTTCTCCTCTTTCCTCAATTCCATGAACTACATACCACCCTGCCGAGAAATCGGGCAAAAAGAAATTTTTCCGCGGAGGGCTCCGCTAGTGGGAGATATCTGATTGGTGGGAAATTCCGTTAGCCGAGGGTAGGTCAGCGTCGGATCTTACCATCCAGCGGGGAGAGATCACCACCTCCTCGCGAGGAAAACACATGCACAACACGTATGGGATCTTATCAGCTGACGTGCCCAGAATCACTAACAATCAACTCTCAACTCAATTAATCAACGCTCTAGGTAACCAAACAATCAATCGAAAGATAAATGTATTTTTATGCTACAACATTTTTATACTTGGAAGGTTTTCAAGCGGCGTATTGAAACCGCAGCTAGCGCAGCCAATTATATATATTCGTATGGGTTATCTTGCGGGGAGATTGCCCGTAGGCAGTGTTCCGCACCTGAGTTTGGGACCCAGGCTTCCTTCGAATCCTACCCCGACGCGGGTCTGGGGACTCTTTATCTAAGCAGGCGCGCCCCGTGGGCAGTCCCGTCTTGCGCCTGGGATTTGACTCTCACTTTCTCCGCCAGATGTCGGGCTCAGTTAACTATATCCGAACTGTCTGGTTGGGAGAAAGTGGGATCTCTTTAGGGCGGGATGTTGTCGGAGGGATTTAATTTTGCCGGGCATCCTGCCAGGGTTCTTTTACATGCCACAGAGTGACATGGCTCTGTTGATTTTCCCCCCTTGGACAATCCGGTTCCTCGGCCGGATCGAACCCGCGCACTGGGGTTCAGAGGCCTGTAGCTAACCCTCACCCACTGAGGCCTAGAGCGCAGACAATTCCTGGAACGCCCACCCGCCCTGACCACTCCTCCCAATATCTGCATGAGACGACGGGGCCTGCTCATGCCAGCGAAGAAGGCGTGCCCCTCGCCCGGAAGCCGATATGTTTTTATTTTTATTTATATATTTTTTTTATGCAATCTGTAACATCCGAACAATAGGTAAATCTTTTTACCAAGCTTACAGTGAACATGAAGGAATTGGGCATTCAGAGACCTTCATGGATTCATTTTCTTTTCTAAACAAATATAATTAGTATACACTATTAATATAATATCACATGACACGGGTATGATCACATACCTTGCAATTAATGATCGAACCAATTTAAGAGATTTATAGGATGAAATATGCATAATCTTCTAAAGTCTTGGCTACTGTCTAGCAAGTTTAATGCTGGGTAATTTCGGTGATTTTATAGGCGTTGTAATATATTTGGAAAGTGACGAGGCGAAGTAGACGAGAGATGGGGCAGGTGCTGAGTGAAAAAACGGCGAAAGTTTGGCATAGCATGGTGAAAAATGGCAAAGCGGATGGCGGTAATTTTGGCATGGCATGGCATGGCATGGCAAGGAAATTCTCCCATTATTATTAGGGGCGTCATACGGTGTAATCAGTACACAGACGAGAGTGGTTTTAACAGCACTCTTTAGCCTGAATCAGTGAAACCACTGATTGACAGTGACTATTCACTGATGTGGGAGTTATAAATCTGCCACCGGCAATCAGTGAATTGAACTGAATGAATCAGTGAAAAACAGGGGCCGCTTTTTGAATCAGTGAAACTTCACTATTTGAATCTGTGAAACGTTCACTATTTGAATCAGAAAAAATTTACTATTTGAATCAGTGAAATCTGTGAAACCAATTGAACCAGGGAATTAAAAAGCTGTTCAACCCAGTGAAAGAAAGGGCCCTTCCCCTTATTTGAATCGGGAAATATCCACCCTTCCCCAAATATTAAAGGGACAAACCCAAAAATTCCAAATACTGAGAATCACTGTATCGTTTTAAACAAATGCTTCAAAAACAAAAAATTTTAATAAATACAATAAATATAATAATTTTATATCTGTATTTAAGTTTTTCCCCCTTTGATACCAATAGTAAAATTTTTGGGTTTGTGGTATAGTACGGGGAAAAGGAAATAGTGTAAAAAAAGTCAAAGTTAATTAGGCCAAATTTTTTAAAAAGATTTTAGGGAAAAATGATCTTCTGGAAACACCAAACATATTAACTTAAAACAAATACAATAGAAAAAACCCATTTTATAAAAAGATATTGAGTCAAATCCTAACTCAGAAAAAATTAAAATTAGGTAATAACAGACCTGTATTCTTTTCATATAAACCTTTTCTGTTTTTTTATTGTTTTAAACAATCAGTAAAAAAAATTGTCCAATGTTAGGGTTTATTTCCCCAAGTAAATTACCCTTAGAAAGAGTTTGTTACATCTTTTATTTACAAACAATTTTTTTAATGAAAAGGAATACTTAAAGAGATATGTTGGAATTAAAAAATTTTTAAAAAGGGAGATACTTTTTTTTTTACGTGAGATAGGAGAACACAAGTCTTTTTTTAAAACCAAAATGAAACATGAGAAAAAAACCGATGTTCGGGAATTTTAAAACTCACTACAGAAAAATTTGGGCCTGCAGTTAACACTCTTTTTTTTATGACATATTTTGAAATTTGGGGGAAAATAAAACAAACCCCAAAAAAAAGATAAAAATGTGAAAGAAAGGACTTTATAATTTAAATATATAAAATACATTTAAGGGTTTTTTAATGTGAATTTACAAAAAAAATAAATAAATAAAAAAAATAAAATTTTAAATCTGTAAAAATTTTTAAAAAAAAATAAAATAAACATTTAGTATTATTACAAGTATGGAAGTTTTAGGGAAACAATCCCCTTCTAATTAAAATTTTTCTAATTAAAATCAGCAGATTCCCAAAAATTTAAAAATTGGGAAATGAAAAGCACTGCATGCCTTTGTTTCATGTACATATATACATACAATATATTATAACTTTATATATACACATATGGGGTTAAAGAAAAAAAAAGACTTTTGTTTGTTTCAAAATTTGAATCTCCATTCCAAAAAATGACTATCCTTGAAAACCGCAAGGGAGGCACCTTACTGATTTCAAAAAACAGGAATACAATTGATGAATGATGACCCAAACACAAGTTCTGTTTAATTAAATTTGAGGAAAAATTTTTTTTGGGGTTACCAGATGAACCCAAAACAAAAACCTTCAAAGGGCAAAAATTTGGAAAGTCGGGAAAATTTTGGAATTTTTACAACTACTAAAACTTCAAAGTCGGGACAAATTTGTTTTTTACAACTACACATAGAAGAGACTACAAAAAAAAAGGGGTTAAAAATCTCCCGAGTTTTTGGATGAAAAAGAAAAAATTTTTTTAAAGAAAGTTTTAGAAAAAAAGGCAACAAATTCAAAGTAAAAGATTTGAAAAAAAATTGCCAATGTTTTTTATTATAAATATATTTCAATGGATAAACTCAAAACCAGCCAATGGATAAAAAGAGGGAACGCTGTTTTTTTGGAAAGAAATTCTAAAATTTTTCCCCTTTACAGATTGGTACTGGGGTGATTTTGAAAAAAACAGTAAAAATCAAAAGGGAAAATTGGAAAAAAAAGCACGCATAAAAGAAATCGGGGCTGTTCTAAAAAAACACAAAAAAAGGGGGGTAAAAGCCAGCGGCATTTTTTCGAAAAAAGGAGTAAGTCAAGGAAAAAAAAAATTTTCCTTAGTGCTTGACAATAAAAAAGGTTTTGATATAGGACATTGGCTATTTTGGGAAAAGAATTTTTTGGGGACCTAATTTAAAAAATTTTTAAAAAATTTAAAAATAAAAGCAAAAACACATTAAGAACTGGGGGATTTGACATTATCTGTCCCTATACAATTTTAAAGAAAAATAATGCTGGGAAAAATTAAAAAAAAGGAGGGCTTTTTTAAACAGGCATCCAAAAATTTGAATGATGAAAAATTTAGATAATTTTTAAAAAATTTAAACCCGTGAAATTAGAAGAATAAAAAAGGGTCGAAGATGACAGAACTACAAAAAAATAAAAAAAAAACTAATTTTCTAAAAAGAAATTTTTTATAAAAAATTTAAAAAAGAAAAACTTCATTATCAAAAAGAATTTAGTAAAATAACTAAAATATGTACACAATACTTATTTTACCTGGGGAAAAGGGGATGATAAATAAAAAACCCCTTCTTTACAGCCCCAAAAAATAAACATAAAACAAGAAGATTTTGGGAAAATTGACATCGGCTTAAAAAATAAACTGGGAAAAAAATCAAAAATTTGTTAATGTCACACCCAGGTCAAGCAACGTAAACCCCTTTTTAAAATAGTTTCATAGATACCATCCGAGGTTACGGAGGATCCCCCAACAAAAAATACCCACCTACTGGTCGACCATTTCACAAAATATGCTTATATTTTAACATCAAAAAAACAAAACGTAATTTTTAAAAATAACTGAGGAAGTAAAAAAACCAAGAATTTCCCGATGGTATAACAGAT
This sequence comes from Teleogryllus oceanicus, assembly GCA_964035755.1. Lineage (NCBI taxonomy): Eukaryota > Metazoa > Arthropoda > Insecta > Orthoptera > Gryllidae > Teleogryllus > Teleogryllus oceanicus. Next base: position 45,589,461 of record CAXIVR010000009.1, read on the forward strand.
CAATATCCAGGAATAAATTCAAAAAGAATTAAAACAATTCCAAATTAAAAAAAAATAGATTTTTTCTGCCATAGATGCGGCAAAAATTTTCCTTTAAAAGATTAAACCAGACTTTTGGGGAATAAAATAAGATGTATTATGAATGAAACTGACAAAAAGGGTGTTATTTCAGGACAACTATTTGTGAAAAAGCTATGGAGAAATATGAGAAGAAATACAGTGACATAAGTCCAACAAAATAACCCCTAGAGGGGAAAACCAAAATAACCACCCCATGAATTAAAAAAAATGCACAGACGAAGATTTAGAGAGAGAAAATAGAATTTAAGAATACAATAAAACCTCATAACGAAAAAAAATATTCGACCCCAAGGGGAAAAAATTGGTAAAAAGATTTGTTAAAAGAACATGAAAGTCATCCGAAAATGAAGAAATTGATGAATTTAGAATTCCAAAACACACAAAACAATCTTTTGGGGCAACCCCCAAATCAATACCAGACACAGAAAAAAGAACCAAAATTTTTATGATATAACAAAACTTTAAATCCAAAGAGGGTTTTGATAATTTAAAAAATTGGGAAACATTGTTCATTTCCTAGGGGGAGGGATGCCCAAAAAACCCCCGAGTTTTTTTTTTCAAAAAATACCAAAGGGTATAATCATTATACACTGCTAAAAAAAAAAAATTCAATGTTTAGATGCCAAATTTGTTGTAAATATTAATTTAAAAAATAAGTCAAATGCTGCCAAGGGGGAAAGGGAAAATTTTATTTTTAAAAAGGGGATGTTAAAAACCCAAACCCTCGCCCGAACAAAAAAAGAATATTTTTCATCCTTTCCCCCTATCAAAATTGCTGGGCATTTTTTTTAAAATTTTTTCCTTTTTAATTCCTCCAGACAAATTAGAGCCATCCTAAAAAGAAACATAGATAGGTCAAAAGTTTGGAGGGAAAAAAATTTTTACTTTTTTTTCAGATTACATACAAAAAACATCTAACTGGCAGAAAATTTTGAGGTCTGGATAGGGGGAAACCCCAGGGGTGGAAATGGCTTTTATGTACCATCTGCCTCCCCCCCCTACTTTCCAAAAAGCCTCCCATTAAAAAGAGAAAAAAAATTTTTTAGTGACTAAAAGCAAGGGAAAACTGATCAAAAAAACAGTATTACAGCAGTCTTTGGCAAATTAAAATACCTTTTTAAAATATTTTACAGTGTTATAGTCCCCCGTTATCCCCCCACTTTCTCTTACACCCTTTAAAACTCCATTCCTGGACTTGCCCCAAAACCAATTGAAAAAAACCCAAAAAAAAGAGAATTTGTTTCTCCTGCTGTGGTTTTAATCGGGGCATTTTGGACTTTTTCCTTTATAAAAGAAATTATAAATTTCACGTCGATATTTCACCTTTTCACCAATCAATTACAATAAAAACCCTTTAAATTACATAAGAAGTTTCGGGTTTAAGAAAAACAAAAAAACGTGGGATTTACCGGGTTTTAAAACCCATATCTTAGTTTTTTAAATGTTTTAATATAAAATAAAACGTTTACAAAAACAACAAGACGAGTCACAGAAAAGGAAAAATTCCTAACGAATTTAAAAAAATCTTCGGGACACAGGTCAGTTTTCTCACAGGAAACTTCTATTTCACTCGTGGGATTCTGCTTCCATATCCACACACAACAGACTGTTGAACAGAGCACTTGGACAATCAGTCGGCGGCGCCACTGACAACTGCTGACAACCAGTGAATGCTGGCGGGCATTATGAAAAGGTTCACATATTCACTGATTGTCAGCGAAACTACACGTTTCGACTGAAGAAATCAGTGACTTTGCGCTCACTGATTGAATCAGCGACAATTTCACTGATTCAGATTCAGAGAGCAGGTTTCTTCTCAATTTAAACCGTAGTCACAAATAACCAATGTACTGTATACAATTAACTAACTAAATAGACCCCACTGCGAGGAGAGATATTTACAACGACTACCACACCGCAACCATACTACCTAATGTTTCGCCGTGCGTAGTACCGCCTGCCCTGAGACCGACTGCATGTCTCACTAGTCACGACAATAACTGCCGGCTTCTTGCGCCGCGTGCACGTTCGCACCTCTCACGGACGACCTACGCTGCCGCTGCCAGTATCACAAGAAGAAAGAGCTATTGTTCTCACGGCCCTTAAATAGCCCTCGCGACGCTGCCCGCCGCCTCAATTGCCTCCGCCCTAGCGATGCGCACACCCTGTCAGAAAAACCCCCCGGTATTTTAGCGACACGACGCTACACTAGTCAGAGAATTCAGTAAAGTACACTCAAAAAATACTCTCTTCATAAGCAATCATACAATTATCACCAACTTCTCAGGCTTAAGAACCTGTTGAAATAACTGTGTTTTCTCGGTAGCTTAGTGGTTAGACTGAACGTAAACCAGGATTTCTGGAATCGAATTCCGGTCTGGGTGACAATTCTTTGAATGAATTTATTAAACAATCATGTTTCTGAAGAGTTAATCCAAAATTTCGAATGGAATGCTATTGGATTTCGTTTACTACCAGTACACAATTCTTCATTATGTGACCTCTGGGGACAGTACGATCTGAAACTCTCGCTGCCGGGAGCTGAATGAGGAGATAAGGAGATTATTTAATGTACAGATCTGAATTAAAATTTCACGATGGATTTAGGAAAGGAGGATAGACGGACTGTGACAAATAGATGCAATAAACAGTTAAATATATGTCTCTTAATCTCATAAACTGTGATATTACTAATTTTGTAGACATATTTAAATTTAAAAGAAAAATGTATTAAAAACTATTATTTACATGTATTTCGTTTTTAATTTTTTCCGTTATGAACAGTATAAATACTAAAATATTGTTCAGACTAGACTTTTACATGGAATTAACACGCAGGTCTCTCAAGAGGTAAAGTTTAATGTTATATTTTCATTTACACAAAACACTGGTCAATTTTTTAATTAGCAAACATTCATATGATTTATTTTGTGTCATTGTAGTACACTGAGTTCAGACTTGTTTATGGATGATATGTTTAACTCTGATGAAACATAGAACAGAAGAATTATCACTTAACAAAAATTCTTGTTTGGTGGAGAAAGCCTGGGCGGCGAATAATTAAATGAAAACAAGTATGTTCGGATTCTTAGTTTCGTAAGTGGGCGTTTTGACCGGAAATAGATGTAATACTACTTCAGATGTAATACTAATTCAGACGCCTTTCTTAGCATTTTCTGATCCTAAACTTATCCAATCAATAAACAGTGAACGAGAGTAATAGTTTCCATCCATGAATGCTAAAAATATTTTAAAAATATATACTTTGAAGGTTATCCCACCAAAATGAGATCAAATTGCAACAAAATAACAATTTTAGTACTTTGGAAATTTAGCTTACCCAATTAATGCCTTATAATGGAATAAATCGCGGCAGTAGTCTGCTGTTGTTTTTGTTTTCAATCTGTCACATATATTTACGTACGCGCACACTTCTGGTGGATAAAAATGGTCGACAGTCTTACCCATTTTTTTTCGGATGCAGTGTAGTTCGTTTTGTTGCGACACTGAAACTTTTCATACGGAAGTGAATGCTTTTAAAACTCACAAAACAAGTGAGGTTACGTATTTTTCCAAAGTTTTAGCTCGGGCAGCAATATGCAATCTCACAGTCATAAATAATTTCCTACGTACAAAATAAGTAGAAAATAATACTTTTTAAAAACCCGCAAATAAATCGACATAAAAAGTGCTAGGAGTACTGAATTTTGCACGAAAAGAGACGACCCTTTCAAATAATCAGATATTCTATTCGAAAATAAATATGTGGTTGCATAAACTACATTATTTAAATGCGTTATGAAATAAAAGTTTGTGCTTTGTAATAAATAATACAGGAGTACACTTATCTCCCCGGATAATAATCTCTTTCATACTAAGTAGTGTTTTAACATTACCGTTTCGCAATCGAATTATCCGAAGACAATTATTTGTAATTGAATCCTGTTATGGAAACTTGTTAAATAATAACAATTAATAAATACATAAAGTATTACTTCTCTAAAACGTTATTTATGTTCCACCAAACGTTACAAAAAGACGCAGTTATATTAGATTAACCAACTTCATAATTGTGAAAACGAACATAAATAATTATTACCAGAAAACATATAGTATGAAAACATTGATTGTTAAAGCTATTAAACCGCGAGCGGTAGCTCAATGCATGAATTGATGTCCCTGCAACGCCTCTGACCGGGAGGTCCTAGGTTCGAGTTCTGACGGCGGCAGGATTTTCTACACTAGCTCTTCAGCTAGGTCGAATTCAGTCGCTGTCTGGAGGAGAATTCTAGCGGCCGGCTGCTCTGATCGCTAGTTTTCTGTGGTTTCTCCGATCAGCACCAGCCGAACGCCGGAGCAGTACCCTACCAAACGGGCACGGCGCGATCTGTCCTTCCCATTCCTTGTCCTATCCTCTCCCCTTACACACACACATACACACACACACACTAACATGCACTACACTACCACATATTTCGGGAGACCGGTCGGGAGCTTATAGCTTGTCCCGGCTGAGGCGGTGCCCGCTGGTGGGAGAGTCCTGGTGAAGGGGAACCCCCACTAGCCGACGGTGGGTCGGCGCCGGATCTCGCCATCCAGCGGGGGGGGGGAGATCACCGCCATCTCCCGGGGAAAAATGCACTACACTAACGGAACTAATGACCAGAGCAGTTGACGCGCCCGGAAACACGAAAAATCAATCAATCAATTAAAGCAATTAACTTTCTTGTATAAGAATGTGTTCATTAAATTGAATTTTTGGTTTCTCCATGTAATCCATCCTTTGCTATATATTACATAAATCAAATCGTGTTGTTGGCCGTATCAGAAAATGGAATAAGTCTCGAACGAGTGTCGTTCGATATTTGAAAACTTTCTGGCTGTTTGAGGAAAGCAATGCCAAGTGACCTCGCTTCCTTAAAATTACCTTGTTTACCTCATTAGTACGGTGGTGGTGCACTGAGGCTTGAACATACCTTCCGACAGATTAGTACTACACATACATACATACAAACGCACGCAGATGCATACACACTTATATTCCTACATACAGGAGTAGACAACTACAGATGAATACTAATAATAAAATAAATAAAATAAATAAATAAAATAAATAAATAAAGATGAATACTAATAATGTGATTAGAGGCGCCGCTGAATAGAGATTTCCCTAAAAAAAGTATAATAATCCTTACAAAGATGAAGACAGGACAAGGAAGAGGAAGGAAAGATTGCGCGCGGTCTGTTTGTTGGGGTGGAGAAACCACGGAAAACTACGATCATAGCAGCCGGTCGCTAGAATTCTCCCCCAGACAGCGACTGAATTTGGCCTAGCTGAAAAGCTAGTGCCGAAAATTCTGCCGCCATCAGGACTCGAACCTAGATCTCCCGGTCAGAGGCGCTGCAGAGACGTCAGTTGATGCACTGTTGTCACCGCTCCCGGTCAGTTTGGTAATCTTATGGCTCTTCATTAAGAAGGAAGATATTAATCCGGCCCTGCATACATCCACTGCTCTAGTCGTATGTCCCTCTCCCTCCCTCCCTGCCTGCCAGTCTCTACAAACGCGCAGTTGTTTGGCCGCATGTTTAACAAACACTCTGCGGAGAGAGCGAGTTCGTCTTCATTTCCCCTAGTGCTCTTCCGGGCGGCGGCCAGCAGGCGGCGCTGTTAGCGCGGGCGTTGCAAATGGCGCAATTCATGACAATCTTCCGTGGTTTGGCCCCCTCCGCGCACTGACGTCTGAGGAGCGTCACGCATTTGAGGGGGTTGTTCGCGAGGACGCGAGCGCGTTTTTTTCTCTTTCTTTCGTACGCCCTCTGTAGGGAGCGTAATCTACGAAAGTGCTGCCTGTGGATATCAGCACGCCCTGGCTTTCAGAGGCTGCTGGGCGGCCGCTGCGACCGCGTGCAGTGCGACGTGTTTCTGATATGAGCGGACGAATTTTTTTATGTAGGTAAACTTTTATTTGCTGATCGTTTGTAAGTTCTGTTACGTTAATTGTTGAAAACGTTCTCTATAACCCCTTACTGGCGTTGAACGTGTAGTGGAGTAATCCATCTTCAAAAACTGTTGGCCCCGATACATTTATAGTGCGTGAAATTATTGTTTTTTTGCGCAATCGAGAATTTTTGCCGAAACTGGTTGAGGCAAAATAACAAAGGATATCATGCAAAGACAATTATTTTGCTTAAAAAATATAAACATTTCTTATTTGTAAAAAAAGGCTTTGATTACAAATCATTATTGTTTCAACTTTACAATTCACATGGTTATCAAAACAAAACGCCACCTTTGTTCTCTCTCTTTGCGCACAAGTTTTGTTTTGCATTGTGACATGACGTCATCACACAAAAAAGATTGGGCACTGTGACGTCACGTTTTTCGGATGTGATAAGAGAATAACCTCACGTACGTGTAGTTTAAGGTAAAACGATGTAGAAAATTGAGTCGTCGTCCGCGTGGTTTGAGGAATCGCGCACTGTGCATCGCAGATCAGCACTCTTCAGCAGAGGGTTATCGGGGGCAGAGATCTCGGCTCTTTGCAGCCCACGAATTCGTTGTTCAGTGCACGGAGTCGGCCTCTGGGGCAGCACTGTAACTGTTTTTCACTCCCCATCCTCATTCACCGGTTGAGTTCAGCTAAGATCCAGCATTGCCATTGTAGCGACTCTGATCAAGGAGTTTCTAGGCTTCGAATCTCGATAGTTGCGGATTTTCGATACTAGCTACTTAGCTAGGTCGAATTGAGACCCTTTCTGGAAGAGAATACTAACGCCGGCTGATCGATAAAGCAGTCCTGGATAGAGCAGCTTAACGATAATGTAGTGAAAAAATATTTCTAACAGAATACAAAACTGTTCTATTCAAGATATAAATATCGTAAAAATGGTATGGGATTAATACATCTCTAGGCTTATGAGCGTATAAAATGAAAATAAAATCTATCAAAGGAAAAATATTAGTAAAATTTTGTTAACACGTTTGTGAATTTGTATATAAACGTGTACTCTGTACGAATTAATTTCAATTTTGTTTGAACCATTTTCGTCTATGAGTTCACGAGAAGTGTATTTTGTTATAAAATTGTCACAGAGTTCGGAATTCAATCCTAATATTTTAAATACTGAAACGCACCGCGTTTCCACCCAAAGAAACGGCGAGACATCAAGCACGAACACGGCAGAACGGTTGCAAGAGGGCGCTCGCTAGCCACGAAAAACGGTTACGGGCGGCGAGGTGTCGTCGGCTGGCCGACCGTGGGAACGAGGCCGCGAGGAGTCAGTGTCTGGCTGGCCGCCGGCGAGGAAGGACGTATCTGGGGCTGCTCCGCGATCGAAAAGCAACTAGTATCGCGAACGAACGAGTGCAGAAAGATTAATTGACGGACAATTTGTGCGTGATAACAATCAATAGTCGATCGGACATATTGCCAAAGTGATAGCTGCTATTTGGAGTAACACAGATCAAAAGACGTCAGTGGATCGGAGGGTGGAAAGGAGACGTACTTCGGAAGCGCAGCGCCTCACTCAGCTGGTCCCAAGTGAAACGACCCGGCAAGCAGCGAAGGGCGCGAGGCAACCGAGGGTCCCCGAAGCCGCCGACGCTCGTAGTGGAAGAAGTAACGGTAAATATTTCTTCGATCGATAAGATCGAGAGACTAACAGTGATTCTGGGTTATATGAAAGAAAAGGGTAAAGACCACCATAGATATTGTATCATTAGTGATTTGTATAGAATTAATAAATAGTTCAGTTTATTTTGTTCACGGAACAGTGGTGTTTGATTAATAACCCCGAGCCCATTCACGAGAAAGAACACCTGTCCCTTACAAATAAATTTACTGAGAACAAGCCGGCCTACCCGGTACGTCACAATACATATTCAAATATCACTTTTATAAAATATTTCTTGGTCCTTTTTCATTGTGTCGCAAAGGTTTTTAATTTGAAAAATTACGTTTTGAGTTAAATTACATTTTGGAGTTACACAAGAGGATTCTACCAGTCCTGTGCTTTCTAATACGGTTATGGATAAGATAATGAATAGCATAAAATAAAAGGCCAGGTTATGAAATGGGAAGTAAAAGGATCCCAATAGCATGCTATGCAGGCGATGCCGTACTATTTGCAGATTTGGAAGACGATATAACCATGTGGTATTGTTCTGCAGTTTTCGATTGCCTATGGAGATGTCTTTGTATATCAACTGAGAAAACAGAATCAAAAGTAATGCAAAGGATCCAATAGGGTATACATTGATGGTGGGTAATAAAATAATCCAATAAGTCATGAAAATCACATATGTAGAAGTGGAAATTTCAAGCACGAGCGTCACTTATAATGAAGTTAAGCAATAAATAATTAACCTTCAAACAATAAAATCTCCTCTGAGTGACAATTTTGAACAAGTCTGTATCATATATGACACCTATTGCATATCATCGGTATTTCAATGAGTTAATTGATTTTAATTATCAGATACATATCTCTTCACATTTAGAAAGCGATATATTATGCCAATAAATTAAAAAATCCACAAAATGTTTGCATAAATAAAATTTATTTGCAGAAAAAATAAAAAGGATCTTGTGCCTCGTCAATTTTCTTGTAATGCCAGAAAGCCCATTTCCATGGCCTTTCTGATGGGCCAGAATCTGTGGATTGCTGAAATTCCTTTTTCCTCATCGTGGTTGTAATTTAACTTTGAAGAATTTTGGGAAGGGATTTGTTCATCATTCTCTTCTCTAAATGTAGTTTTGTGAAAGAGAATACTGGGTGTTCCATAGCAAAAAAATTCCTCATTGGTCAACGTGTGGTTTTACGAGTCGTTTTTAAATGACACAATTTATCAAAAATATCTTCTCCGCCTTTGGTCGTATTATAAAATAAAATTATGTCAGATTTTCCGTTTGGGAACAATGTAACCTGTAGAGTGCATGGATGATAATAAAATCACGTTCCTCATGCGATTTGGAGTGCATAAAACCAACATTCTGTTAGGTTCGTACACTAATGACGATCCAACAGGACGCTTTGCATTCAAAAGATGTTGTGGGATTTCAGTTTTATTCTTTCTCATAGAACTTCTGAGATGAGAACTTTAAGAGCAATAACAGGTAAAACAAGATGACATGGAATAAATAAGCAAAGTATAAGGAATCAATGTGGTGTAACGGACTTAGTTAAATTCATAGACAAAGAAGGAAAGGCTGAGATGAACACGTTTCCAGGACAGATATTATAGCGCACCAGGAAAGTCTCTCCGCAGTAGCATTTTCATGGCGTGAAACTGAAATCATGTTGGTAGCACGAGCTGCGGCGTATAACAAAAGAAAACGTCAATCGCCAACTCATCACAATCATAATAGATACTGGAAGTGTTGTCCCCTTCACTTGTTTCCCAGTGATCTCGTTGCGACCATCATACTACTCGCGCAACTTTTCTTGAACGATGGATTGAAGAAATGCGGGCGGAGTGGGGGTATTAGTTACAAAGTCGGTCTCTAGAGTATTTACAGCAATGCCAACCTATGAAAAGCAAAGTCAAACACGCTACGTGTGCGGCCTAATGATGTATCTTATACATCATTGGTGCTGCCAGATCCCCCTGGGTAAGTAACAGCAGGGTCTAGATAGACGTTTTAGGTGCCTCCTTGAAGGACCTGGATCTACCTGAGCCATTTCTTTAGGTAATAGTAATAAAGCTGAAAAGAAGTTCTCGACTATGAAAGCAACTAGCTTTGGCTAGCTTATGTTTCGCGCCAACGAAGTTCTAATTGTTGGAACGTTGTCACCAGTGCTCGCTGCGAGCTTTTGCCTTCAACTGTTTATGGTTGAAGGGAGGGAGAAGCAAGATCATCGTTCAAGAAAAGTTGCGCGAGTAGTAAATGCAACTTTTAATGGGAGGCCCTGATTCTGCTGAGTGCGGGGAGACTTTCCTGGCGCACTGTAGTAGGTTGATAAAAATAGCAAGAGATTCAAGACACTTAGGTAAGCGGAATCCAGGAAGACCAGTGAAAAGATGGATCGAAAGTTGGGCATTTACATCTCCCGATTCATCATAAAGGTGAAGTGTGAAGAAAAACGGGTTTTACATACGCAGAAGAAGACATTTTTAATGAGCTGAAGATGAACGTGAATCAATATTAAAGTTATTTTGTTGTCAGATATTAGGGCTTTACATTAATTATTACGTTATTACTCAACTTTCAATTTCAGCCGTGTATTTTTACCGTTTTATTCAGCAAAAGAGGGCTAGCATGGAACTGTAATTTCTAGAATTAAATGGAAATTTCCCGATCACGTTCAATTCAAAGTTATATGAGGAAGTAATTAGGGGTTCGCGCTCGGTTCTATTTACACATCTCTTGGGAGAAAAAAGTTTTAAAAGCAAAATATATTTTCATTCATCTCCATTAGTCGCACTTCATTTTCACAAATTCCACGATGATCATAAATTATCTACATTGATTTTCAAATGTACCTTGAATAATAATACGCAAACAAGTAAATTCGCTACCGAAATATTTTCGAAATGCGAATTGTGTGATGGTAGTTCCAGGAAACTGGATATTTAGCATTTTGATGTACAAATATTTGGCATTTTAACACATTTTTCGTTTAGTTAACTAAATATGCTCGTTAATTTCATGAAAAATAGTTGAACATCTCTTTGTTAATAGCATACGTGCAATTAAAATTCAAACGTGCAATTAAAACGACACACCTACCAAAATTCAGAGACGGAGCCAAAACGTGTATTTAAGAGAACACAACCAAGGTATTTGCAGTCGGCCATGAAACATGAACAAAATTCTTCATAACATATTACATACCTACAACAACTACATATACACAACGAATGAATAAAACTAAATTGGGAAGTAAACGTTAAGCTAGCTGACTGATGAAACAACATAAAATATTTAACGTGAATAAATTAAATGTTCTGCATGTAAAACATTTGATCTTAGGATTACGAATGTGAAAAATGTAAACATCAGTTGTGTATACGAGTTTTGAAAAGCAAAATCATAGCAAAACTGTGTTAGAAGTGACTAGTTCTTTACCCAATGTTTTTACATGTTGGATTCTCTCTCGTACCTGCCTTTACTTTCCAAGGAAGTAATGTTTTCTTGCCTTGGTCAGCTTCTAATATTTTATCCGCATTATGTTTAGTACATGTATGTGCATTAGTAGTTACATGTAGTACGTTTAGTAGTTTATGTTTCCATTTGCAAATATTTTGTGGAACCAAAAAATGCAATGTCCACTGAAACATATCTTTTTCAGAAGCACTATTACGTCATGAAATGCATAGCTCGGGTGGAATAGAAGGGCTTGAATTTTTTTAAAATTTGAATTATTCGTTAATGGAAACGAAAAAATATTGAATGTAAAACGTGTAAAAAGGGGTATAATTGCACTTATGGTATAGAAGAAAATTCGCTCCTATAATCGCTCATTTTCCTGAACATACCACTCATGCAATTATACACCTCTTTATAGACGCGTTTCGTTAATTAATATAATTTAACTTCCATAAATTCGCCATTAAATATAAAGACATAACGACCTACATTGCACAGACGGGTACGGCAGCAACATCTCTTCTTCTGGATGTTACGAAACGTTATTGGTTAGAATTTCGAGTAAGACATTGTTTTTTCACTTTGCGATTCAGGTTTGGGAAGAAACCACCTCGTATAAATAATAATAATAATAATAATAATAATAATAATAATAATAATAATAATAATAATAATAATAATAAATTGTCTTTATTTGTGGCGAGGCTCAGGCCTTGAGGCGTGCTTTTCTGCCTATCCATATTAATGAATTTACAATTTTAAAAATTACGAGGCGTTCAGATGTAATTAATTTTAACTGACATTTTATGTCGCAGCGGAAAAAAAATCAATTTGTGGTTACCATCTACATTAATTTATCTGTGCGAACCAAATGAATTTATAGTAATTTTTTGTTTTTTTCTTGAAATTTTGCAAAATGGAAAGACATGATGTAAGGAACATTTTTAAAAAAATGAGATAAAAAAAGAGCTCCTACTTATTCCACTTAGAATCAATAATTCTAAATTCGCCCGAAATGTCAGTTGTCATCACCCGATATGCCTCAATTTTCAACAATAAACAAAAAGGGGGGTATAATTTACATTTACGTCTGGGATGCAATACTAGGGATCATCCCGGCATACGCCTTAAGCGACAGAGTAAACCAAGAAAAAACCTCAATCAGGATGGCGGATTAAGGCCAAAACATTGAAAGCAAGAAATATCAGGGTTGAGAGTAATATCACATTTAACATGACTACCTAGTGGAGACAAAACATCCATTTGGATGGGAACTAATGAATGAAAATGTAGTACCTTAGTGTTATTTATTTACTTCTAATAGTAGCCCCGTTATGTGGGAGACTTCATAAACGAGAAATGTGAATGTGAAGGTTTAATGATTCGTTTAGTAAATTAAAAAAAATCGGTATTCTGCTAAATAAAAGTCTCCTCATTCTCCTCGTTTTACTTTTTCCTCACTTTGCTTCTTTTTATCCTCTTCTGTGGTGTTTCAGCACTTATTATTGTGTTATGACTTCTACAGGATGCGTTGCAACACGAAAGCGTTCAACGAATAAACATCAAGCGAATGGCATAATATAAATATTGAGAGACTATTCGCGATGCGTCACTATTATTGTCATGCATTTTTATATCATTTGGTAAAGTTTAGATGTCATTAAAATGCTCAGGTATTGAATAGATGATAACAATAATGACAACGTGCTGTATGCTGACTGAGCAGCCATTAAACGCCATTACGTATTACATCACAAGTCAACCACCTCTAAGAATTAAAAGATAAAACATCTGATGTAACTCTTTTTTTTATCCACAATTTCTGCTACTGGTAATATCTTGCCATTAGAATGCATCTACTACTATAATTCAACTACCTACAAGACAAGCATCCAACGCCATTTTTTTCAATTGTAATTTCTTTTCGGTGTGCCGCTCGGTGTTCTCGCTCTTCGTTGCTGCCTTCGTCCCTTTGACCCTCCAATGTCAGCCTTGACTCTTCCCCGTGCATATTCGCATATGTTGCTTTCCGATGTCATTTCATTTGAATCCGCTATGCAGCTTATGTTGCGTATTGCGGTGGTGGCTGTGGCAACGACATTAGCGGTCGGTCGAAGAGACGATGGTTTCGACGACGAGAAGAAAATTACTGTCGGAACGGTCTAATTGATGGTGACGACGTTCTGATGTTGCATTCTTGATGATAGGATTTGGGTAAGTATTACTGACCTGTGGTGGAGTATGAGGTGGTGGTGGTGGTGGTGATGGTGATGGTGGTGATGGTGATGATGATGGTGGTGATGGTGGTGTGGTGGCCCAAATTTGGAAGGCAGGGGGTGCGACCCCCCGTTTTCGTTTGGCGGTTGTACCCCCCTTAAAGCGGAAAAGAATTTTTTGAACGCGCCCAACGGGATGGATTTTGGGAAAATGAAAATTTTAAAACCCGGTGCCCCAAAAGCCCAAACCCCCGAAAAAAAATGGGAATGAAAGAAAATTTCCGAAACCCTTGGCCCAAAATACCCCAAAAATAAAAATTTAAAAAAAAATTTGTAAAGAAAATTTTTCCCCCAGGAAAAAAAAGGGTGACTTTATAATTTGTTTTGGCCTTTAATTTTGAAGAAGATAATAAATTTATGAATTTATAATGGAAGAATTGGGGAATTAGTTTTGAATAAAAGGGAGTAATTAAAAACCATTCATTTCTTTTTTTCCATTTTTTTTTTACCCACATGCTTTTCGTATTTTAAATACTTTTTAAATTGGTCTCATAAAAAAAGGGGTGATTTTGGATTCATTTCCTCTAAAATACCCAGTTGGTCATTAACTGTAATCAAAAAAAAAAGTAAAATTTATGGGGACAAAAAAAAACGAACGAGAAGAAGGGCGTTTTGGGGAAAACGGCTTTTCCTCCCCAGGCCACGACGTTTAAGGCCAAAAAATCGGGGGAAAAGGAAAAAGGAAAAAAAGTGGACTGCTCTACGGGCCAGAACACAGAAAGGTCTTCTAAAATTTTTTGTGGGATGGGAGTAATTCATTTTTAATAAGAAAGCTCATTCTTATCTACCCGTAGAAAAAAAAAGGGGGTTAACAGATTTCCCCCTTTAAAAGATAAAAACGAAAGTACTTTTTTCCGCTTCTAATCGTGAAACAAATCAATTTTTTTCTTTAAAAAGGTTTCAAGATCAAATATTGAAATTATAGTGTTTAAAAGGATTTTTAAAGTATAATTATAATAAAAAATAATTCTCGGTTTTTAGAGAGAAATTTTCCCTTTTTTTTAAAGTAATTTAAAAGGGGAAAAGGAAATTTAACCCAATTTCCCTTCTTTTTTTAAATTAATATTTAACAGTCCTAATTTCAAAAATTTGAAAATGGGGGGTTAAAAAAATTTAAAGTAAAATTTGTTTTTAATTTAAATTAGTTTTTTTTTCAGTCAAAAGTTTTTCTTATTTGTTTTTTTCTTTTTAACCATTGTATGTATTTTCAAACAAAATTTTTTGGGGTTATTCTAATTTAGAAAAGTGTTCTCCCCCCGAGTTTTTTGTTTTTGCATCAATCCGCAGCTTACGCCCTGCCCCCAAATTTTTTTTATTTTTTTTCCCACTGGGACGTCTATACTGGGCTAGTCGACCATCTGGTAAGTGTTCCCCCCAAGACTCCCCAGGTGGTTGCTGGCCTTAGGTTTTTACCGCAGGGAATGGCCCCTTTACCCCCATAAGCGGGGCTCGATTATTGGATGCATTTACGAAAACTCGATTTGGGAATAACTGAGCCCAAAAATTTGGTGTTTTAAATTCGTCTTAAAACCCACGGTTCCTAAAATTTCTGACTAGGTTGCAAAAGTAAAAGTGTTTAGAAAAGTTTATTTAAAGTTATTTTTTTAAAAAGGATATTTTTATAGAAATTTTATCATTTTAAAATTTGTCTAATTTTTCGGGAAAATTTTTTTGTGGGGAGGTTGGTTTTGGAAAAAATTAATTTTTGGGTTTGGGGTTAAAGGGTTTTGTGGAATTTTTCCCAAAAAAAGAACTAAAAATCAGATGCGATGGAAACGGGGACGGGCCCCGGGTGATGAGGGGGGAAAAACGACACGGTAAATTAGGAGCAAGGGGAAACTGGTGAGACGCCCCGGGCAAGCCCGAACAAAATTTGAATCGGTTTGGGGAAAAGAAACCTCGAAGAGCTTTCAATGATCAAAGTTAAAAAGGCCCAATTTTGCAACAATTAGATGAAATTTTAGGGCAGGGGGGGAAAAACGGAAAATAAAAAAAGGGGTTTTTTTGGAAAACTTTAGGGGGAAAACTCGGAAATAAATGTGGAAAAAATTGGAAAAAAACTCGGAAAAAATTTGCTTTTAAAAACTAAACTGGGGAGAAAAAGGGTTTTTTTGGAAACCAAATTGAAAAATAACTCCAATAAATGCTTTTGGAAAAAAACTGAGAGAAAAAGGTTATTTGGGAAAACCCAAAATTGGAGAAAATAACTCAGCAAAAATGCATTGGAAAAAAAAATTCATGGAATTGACACGAAAATTGGAAAATAATGGGAAGTTGAAAAAAATTTAAAAGCACAGTTTACAATTAGGGAGCAGGGGAAAGGGTCAATTTTAAGGGAGGTTCAGCAAAAATTGTTTTTGGAAACCCTTGAGAACTTAAAAAAAAATTCAGGAGCTGGGACTTAAATTTTAGAAAAAAAAGTGGATCAATAACAAAGGTTTAAAACTGGATGGAAACACAAGGATCTTTCCGCCACCCGACAGGCAAAATTAAAATTAGAAAAAGGGGTAAAAAATTTCCCAAATTTTTCGAACAATTTGGATTAAATTAATAAATTAGATAGTGGAATGGGCTCTTTCTGAACGGGATGGCGTTCAAACATAAAATTTAAAGCATATAAAAATAAAGAAAGTAGAACTAAAAATAAATTAAAAAATTTACCATCAAGTGGAAGTTTCACCCCACGTATGTTTCTTTTCCCGTTCCCCTAATTTCGGTGATGGGAGATGAAAATCCATTTTATTTATGGGGGGTGAAAAATTTCCTTTCTTTTGTTTCCGGACAGTAAGAAAACTCAGATGTTTATCAGTTTTTGCGGGGTAATGCAAAATCTGGGCAGATGGTTTAGGAGAGTTTCCCAAAACGGGCCCCGACCAAAGAAAATTTTTTGAGATTTTGGGAAATAAGGCCCAAATAAATTTTAAAAGTTAATGAATGTATGGTGTGGAAGAAGGTACGATGCCCATGCAGGAATATCAACGGAGAAATTATTTTTAAAATTATGTACTAAAAACGATACCGGATGAAGAAATTGTCTGTTTTTTACTCTTTTTCCCCTCGCCCAAAATTTGCTAAAATCTCACCAATTCCACTAAAAAATTTAAATGAAAGCTAAGTTGTATGATCCCCTTTTAAAATGAAAAGGTTTACAGAAAGAAAGGGCAAATGCTAATGGTCAGTAAAGGGTCAAATAGCAGACAGCAAAAACAAAATGAAAACAAACCAGAAACGGGAGCTTAAACCAAACATTCCCAAAAAAACCAACTTTTTAGACAAGACGGACCTCGTCGGGGGGATGAAATAAAAAATTCCCTATTGATAGGGGGTTTTCCCCCAAAAAATACAGGACCAAATTACATCCCCGGGCCCAAGGTCAAAATTAAAAAGGTTTGCGACCGCCACCCCCCAAAAAAAAATGAAACAATCTAGTAAGAAAAGAGGTGGCGTATTATCTCAAATTAATCTCATTTTGATGATGAACCGTGGAACGAAGAAGAAAAAATCAGATCGGATCAGGAGGCGTGTCAGTTAAAATTTAAATTTAAGGGGGTTGACACTTGGTATTAGTGACCGGTTTTCAACTTCCTCCCTAGCTGAAAGTTTGTTATGAAAAAGAACAAAGGGGGTGGTTTCCTACTTTCCCTCGTGAAAACTTTTTTGATGGGGGCAATCGGAAAAAAACAAAAATAACAAAACAAATTTTTTTGGAAATGAGATGGCAAGAATAAGTAAACAAATTTGTTCTTGTAGCGTGGGAAATTTTTTATCCCTCCAAATGGGGGTCGATTTCATGAAACAACACCCAGGGTTTTATCAACAGGGGAAAAATACTTTCTTTTTAAAACCCGATAAAACAAGGGGTCTTGAAATTAGTTATTCACGGAAATTTCTGGGAGGCTAATTGTTTGGAGGGAAGATGTAACCACAAATTCGTTTTAGTGTACGGGGAAAAAGATAATCTCAAAGCATATCAAAAAAAGTTAACAAGTATTTTAGGAAACAAAAGGGGTTTTAAAAACAAGAATCCCGTAAAAAATTTTCAATTCAAATAAATTTAAAAGATAAAACACCATTCCAAGGGTTCCCAAAATTTTTTCAGAAAAACAAAGGAAGAATTTGGGTAAACTCATTTTACCTGGTCAAAATGATATCATCATTTAAGTCCAAAAACCCCTTATCCCAAATCCGATAGTGCTCGTAGAAAAGTAATGGGAAGTAAGGGTTTTGTTTGTCGGCATTAATCCCAAATTACCCTTTCCTTTCAGAGAAAAGACCTTGCGTTAGAGGTTTAAACAATCAATTATCCCCCATCAAATGGTTAAGGGTTTAACCAAAATTACCATCATTGGAAATAACCGTGCCCTTTTAATGAACAATTAAGGGTTTATTCCCAAAAACTTTCTTCAAAGTCCCTTTGGGCTCGGTGGCATCTGCTCTTGTACAAGTTAGACAATATCATTGGGGAAAAGATGTCCCCGATGTTTTTTTCTTTTTATTATTAAAGTGCTTTGTATTCTTGAAAATTTGGGAAAACCCTGACCAAACTAAAAAATTTTTTTGAAACGTCATTTTAAAATTTTACAACTGAATTTGGAGAAAATAAATTTTTCACTAAACAAAATTCCTGGGTTATGATGGGGAATTAAGGGGTCAAAATAATATGGAAAAAATGCGGGGAAAAGATAAAGTGCACCGCCAAAAAAAACCCGAAAAAAAAAAGTTTGTTGGTTTCATCCCAAATTTTTACCCCGAATTTTTTCCCAATTTCGCCATGCACATTGGGGAAAAATTTCTTTTGTTTCGGCCCCTAGATGGAAATGGACGAACAACATGAAATAGCTTTCAACAATTTAAAAATGTTCCATGGGTCATTTTATGATAAACATCCCGATTTCCCCAAACCATTCTGTTTCAGAAAACAGGGAGCAATCTTGGAATGGGGGCCCTTCTATTTAAAAATTTATAACCAAGAAGATTACCCCGGGGGGGTGTATTTTAAAAAACCCGAAACTCGTTTCGGGGACAGAAAAAAAGCTAATGCTTTGTTTAATCAATCACCGATTTAAAAAATACCTTTTGGGAAAATCATTTCCCTTATTGAAAAGATCCCTAAACTTTGTTTTTTTAAAAAATGTACCCGAAAACGATCGTCTACTAAGGTGGATAATTTAGTTTAAAATTTTTCTTTTGGGTTGGGGTCTGCCCAGGGAGATGTAATTTGTTTCCCGATTTACTTGGGAAAATGTACTCAAAATAATCAATGCCCAACATTTTGTTTCCCTTAAATTCCCTTTGGAAAGTAAAAGTATGCCGGGGCTAAGGAAAAAAATTCAAGATTTCAAGTCAATCCCCGATGGAAAAGTTAAAAAAATTTGTTGGGAGAACTCGGACCACGATCAGATGTAAGACATGGACACCCACCCGGAAAAGGAAATTTGGGAGATCAAGTTTTGCTCATGAGTGCCCATCCCTTACCTTTTTCGAGTTTGGGTTCCCCAAGGCAACCGGGATCCCCTCCAAAATGCAACATCTTTTAGCTCATTTTTTGGGGGAGAAAGTAAAACCAATTAAAAATTTGTTAAAGGGGAAGAAACAGGTTGACGACGAGATGGCCCAAAAGTAGTGTTCAGAAAACTAATACCCAATCGACATTTTCTCCCCATGTGCAATAATCCTTCAAAAAACAGGGTTTGTTCTATGTTTTTATGGTCCTTTACCGAAGGAAATATGGGGATAAACATATTTTGGTATCATTATTTTTTTCCCAAACTAACCCAAATATACCCCTTTTAAAAAAGGGAAAACGAAAAAATGCCTGTATCAATTTTTAAGTTCTTTCAAATTTCCCCGGGCCAAAGAAAGGGCAAAGATCAGGGGCCCCCTTCAAATTTAATTGGGTTTCAGGCCATCAACATATAATTCAAGCATATATTTCCCGCGTAGACATCCACAGTCAATCCTTTGAAAGTTATGAAAAAATTTCTAGGCTTTGGGGTCATTTGAGGCAACATGAGTGGGCCTGCTAATTCCCCTTGTGGGGGTTTGGGTCAAATCTCCCTGATTCGATTGGAATGACCCCATTTTAAACCCATTTTTAAAAATAAAAAAAAGGGATCCATTTTTAAACCATTTTTGAAACCCGAGATAGAACAACAAAATCAAAAAAATGAAAAGATCTTGAAAATTAAAAAGCGGCAGAAAAAAAAATTACAAATGGAAAAATATTTGATTGAAGAAGGGGAAAGTATTATTGAGGTTCCAAAAAAGGGTTTGGGTTTGATTCCAAAAAAAATCCTAAAATTTTTGTTATTTTTAGGACCATTACCCAATTAAAAAAATTAAAATCCCAAAAAGTAATGTTAGAAAAATAAAAATGAATTTCAATCAAATACAATTTCCCAGTTTGGGCCATTTTAAAAAAATAAATAAATTGGGAAAAAATAAACAAACAGATAAAAATAAACAAGGGGAAACCTTAAGAAAATAGAAAAAAAGAGGAAAAAGGAAAAAAAGAAAGGGAAAATGAGGAAGAAAAAAAGGGTAAAGTACAAAAGGGGAAAAGGGAAAAAGATTGCTCAATTTTAGAATCAAAAAAAAAGAAAAGCATAAATTTTTTGTGAAAAAATTTTTTAAAGGGAAAGAAATCAAATTCCCCCAAAAAACTTTTTTTGAAAAAGTTATTTGGGCCCTTTTTTTTAGTTAAAAGGCACTACCCCCCCTAAGAAAACGAGGGAAAAAAATATTTTAACGCGCCCAAAAGCGGATGGATAATTTTAATGATTTGGGGAAATTTAAAACAAAAGAGCCAACCCTTGGGGCCAAAGGGGGAGACCGGGGGTCGGGTGAAGAAAAAATTTTTCTGAAGGTAGCAGCTAACTGGGGGGATTGGAAACAGGGAAGGGGAAATGACATTGCAAGTTTTGTTTGCCTTTTTTTAGGAAAAATCTTCTAGAAAAGAAAGGTAATTATTTAAAATAAATTATTTTAAAAATAATCTTGAAAAAAAATTAAAAAACTTTAATTTATAATTTGGGAAAAATTGGGAATTTGGGTTTTAATAGATGGGGGTAATTTGGGGCCCTTTTTCTCTTTCCAGTTTTTTTTTTTCTCCATGCTTTTCGTATATTTAAACCCCTCTTGGGGGTTGGTGCTCATATAAAAAGGGGGGATCTCGGTTCATTTTCCTCTAATATCCCGTTGGGCATTAACTGTAATCGAAAATAAAGAAAAAAATTTTGAAAATTGATATAAAAATTGAACGAAAAAGGAAAAGGTTTCTGAGGGCAACGGGGTTTTTCGGCCCCAAACGACGCTTAAGGCCGGGAAACAGCTCGGGGGAAAGGTGTAGAAGGAAAAAAGTGGACTGCTCTACGCGGCCGGGAAAACATAAAGGGCGTTCCCAAAAAAAATGTTTTGTAGGGATAGGGTGATTCAGTTTAATGAAAACTCATTCTTATCTATCCCTAGAAAAAAAAGGAGGGGAACAGATTTACCCGGGAAAGATAAGAAAAGTAAAAGTACATTTTTTCCGACCTAATGTGAAAAACAGTCAATCTTTTCTTTCAAAAAGGGTTTTAAGATCAAAATGATAAAATAGTGATTAAGGAAAATTTTGTAAAATATAATTATAATAATAATTTAAATTTTCTGGGTTTTTGAAAAAGTTTCCCCCTTTTGTAAAAAGTAAAATTTAAAAAAAGTATTAATTTTTTATTTTTAATGTTTTTCTTTCAAATTTTTAAAGTAATATTTTTAAAATTCTTTTAATTTCTAAAGTTTTTTTTAAACAATTGGGTTTAGATGAAAGTAGGAAATTTTGTATTTGTTTTTGAGTGTTGGTTTTTTTTAAAATTTTTCTGTATTTGAAATTTTTTTTATGTACCCTTTATGTATTTGTCAAAGCAGCCAATATTTTAAAATATATTCTAATTTAGTAAAATAATTTTTCACGAAAATTGTTTAAATTTTTCATCAATCCATAACAATCTTCAGCCCCCCCCCTAATTTTTTTTTTTGTATCCACTGGGGCTCTATACGACTGTCGACCATCCCGGTGGTTTTTTGCCACCCCCCCCAAAACATCTCCCGGTCGGGGGCTGGCCCCTTGTACCACATTTTGGCTCCAAAAATTTAAAAATGAGGGGTAGTAAGGGGTAATGCGGGAAAAGAAAAAAAATGTGGGGAAAGAAGGAAAATCCGGTTTTTAAAGTGGAAGGAAACCCGCTGCTTTAATTACAATATCACATAATGAAAGATATGATAATGGGAAAAATCCCCTGACCAAGGGAATCAATGTATTTTTGAAGGGAAATTCTTGCAATTTAAATCTCATCAAAAAAAAAGACATCAGTTAATCCAGAGTGCGACCGCTGACCATCATGTGCGATCAACCCGCTATTGCAATGTGGCCCGCGATATTGTTGGTAACATGTGGCTAGCGTATCCAGTGTTCTTTAACGCTACAGTTCCTCCCAGATGCTGGTGTGTTTGTCGTGGAACATCTCTGCAATCTGGAACAAGTTCGGCTATTTACAGGTTTATTTGCGGTAAGACGAATATTTAAAGATACCTATGTCCATCTCGCAACAATAGCGCTCCCGAAATACGTAGGCGACGCACGATGAATTGCCCACCGTGATACTAAATAAGCTGTCAAGTGTACGCACGGCATACCGTGTGGAGGTGATCATGACTCGAACACACGGGTACCACACAGCGCCAACGCACCGCCCTGAGCACAGACTGTGCGTCGCGGGAGGCTGTCACTTTTCGGTCTTAACTCGCCTGTGACTCGCGGCTGCAATGTTCTCTCGGTCCACGTGAGCTCGCGGCGCAGTGCTTTCGTGTGACATCAACATTACGATGCCGCCATCGCTGGTTGGCTAACGGCGGGTTCTCTGATCGATGCCGGCACGGTAGAAAGCGATTCTTGCGCCCTCTCGTGCCACGGCGAACGACTGCCCGGAAAGTACCGAACGGCGCCGCGGACTACGCAGAGTTCAGGCGTCCATTCGCATTTAACAAGCTCTTTCAAATTACGATCGCTACCGGGAAGCCCACAACACCGGCTGCCCTGGCTGTGTAATATATTTTGGAGAATACACTGGCCGTCGCGTTTACGTTCATGACGTATTCGAACGCCGACAATGCGGACACGATCACATCTGTTGTCGACACTACGGCACGTCAATTCCTCAGTCCACAGAGTTCCTAAAGCAAGTCCACCTGCGTTCATTCTGCGCGACACCTAACAACGTCTGTCTGAAAGCTCTAATCCTACACGATGCTGGCGCCGACATGTCTCTGGCGACTGATGCTAGCTTGTGCACTAATCGGTATTGGCGCAAGTGAGTAACACGCCGTACTTGTGTGAGGTGATGATAAATGAAGAAACACGGTGGCAATATGACGCGTATGTACAACTTCTGCTCGAAAACTACGCGCGGTATTTCAATGAGCCTGCAGCCAACTAGGAACTCGCTCTGACACTTACTCACGCCGCCACCGATCGCCGTCGTAAACGCGACGCGCTCAGCGCATCTGCGGAGTTTGAACTCGTCTGGCTCGTCGCTCGGTATCGGCTTGACCGTGACCGTCACAGGTGTGGGAGGAACCGCGTCTGTGTTTACTTCCCGGTGAAGCTGGCGTCCCCTTTGTCTGGAAATGTATCCCGCGCCTCAATATTCATGCCGCTGGTATGCGACCACTTCCGCTCACTCTCCCCGCCACGACCGCCGGCATGCTGCTGACGCGCCACAGCATGTAATGGGCGTGATGGTGACGCTTCAAGCGGACGCACGAATTCCAGAATGCATATGTTTGCAACGGCATCGCGACTGCCGGCAGTGAAAGGGTGCGAGCACTGGCAGTACGCCGCACTGAAGGATGCTCGCAACGACATCGCATGAAGGTGATCGAAAGACTTGCATGGTGGGAGGTAGGAAGCGTTGTGTCTCAACACAGGCGGCCATCGGAACGGTTCGAATCTCCGAAGGCCTTCGCCCTGCTCCCAGCAGCTATTGTGCTTTCGCTACAATAATTCAGCCGTCTGATCTGCGATCGCGTCGATATCTTAATAAAATACCGGAAGAAGACAATAGAATGGTGAACGAAAAAATATTAAGTACATTTGTAAATACCCGTATTTTGTTTTATCCATGCCTTGTTTATTAACAACACTGGCCAAATATGTTTTTACATAACAAATAGTTAATCCAACTAGCAAATATATGATACAGCAATCGCAACAATTATGTATTTTAGAAGTACCTATCTGTGATATGGCAAATGTGGCTTGCCTGCTGTGATCATATATAATCAAACAATAAACTCGTGATGAAAATATACGTGAATATTTCCATAAACCACAATAAAAATCGATGCAAACCTTCGAAAATAGGACATAACACGAAAAATGACAAAAAATAGACATATTAATAACGTAACATATGGCCAACGAAGTCAGTAAACAGAAAAAGTAACAAGCAATGCAACTACTGTTTTGCAAACAAGTAACATAATGTGAGCCATGAATGATCTTCATGAGAGGCTTATCGCGTCTCAACGTCATGTTATGAACAATCATTTCGAACATCAATCATCGAGGCGTCAAACGTTCAGCCCGAATGATAATTTTAGTGGCTTGCCGCCATATTGTGTGTTCATTTTATTATAATGATAGAATATTGAAGTATTCTGAACATGAATGACATTGACAAATATTAACGAATAACACTATAATCAATCGTCTGACTTCGGTTGTCCGTCTCGCTCCAATCATTGTCTACGCACCATTTGCTGTTCGATTATCCAGGTATTATATTTGTGGGCTTATACCAATCCCAATTCGTTCGATTTCGTACCAGTACCACGACCAACAGTGACTGACAATAGCATAATGCGCCGTAACATTTAACTTTATACACTTGACCTTTTACTTCTACGTCAATATATCATATCACGGTGCCATATGAAAAGAAAAACGCGAGGTTTTTCGCTTGTTGAAAGAAGAACGAGCCTGAAGCTATGCGTTCGTCCGCAAACCGTGAATCACTGTGAAAGCTAGTGCTTTCACGGTGACGACTTCACGGCCTGCATCTGCTTACCGTCAGTGTTTCTTATTTTGCATCGGTGATGTGAGCGTCCACAGCTGTATGTGGATCATTGGTGCATTCGTTAACACAGTTTATGATTGTTTTGCACAGAATATTCCCCATCATTGGTTATTTTTCAGCAGTTGCATTTATGACTTTATTTCACTGCTACGAAGCGAAGTAATGCCAGCAACTCATCGGCAACATCATTATTTGTGTTTAAGCATATCGCCTTTCATTCATCCTTTCAACCAACTGGCCGCAAATCACATGTGGCTCACGCTGCATTCAGACAAATACATGCCAATTGAAAATGATATTAATGAAAATGCGAAGTTGAAGAAGCATGTAACGCACTGATTTGTTATTTATATGGTAACTGCGAGTGTAACTCGGGTGAAAATTCTCGGCTTCTGGTGAGCTTGAATGTGTGAAAGAGCTGAAGGGTGACGATTGTTTTTCGTGTTTCAGCATCAACTGCTTTCGATCGTGTCCCGTTAATGTACTGCATGTTCTTTTTCTTGGGGAGAGATGGCGAGAGATCTTCGCCCGCTGAATGGCGAGATCAACGCCGACCCACAAATCGACTGAATGAAGTTTCTTCAGAACTCTCCCACCGGCAATTTCCTAACCGGGTTCAACTCTGGCTCCCACTCGGCTCTCCCCGGAATATGTTGGCAGTGAAATGTTGGCTCTTTAATGTGTGTGTGAGAGAACGAAGAAGGAAATATCGCGCGCGATCCGTAACATTCAACAGAGTTTATTGTGACATCAGTTGATACGCTGATACCGCCGTAAGAAGAGAGCTACTATGGTGTCAGTGAAACACATGAACAAAACGTTGTTATGTTGGGAGCAGTAGCCAGGCAGTAGCTGTAAATTTGGTTCTCTATAGTGCTAAACACTGGAAAAAAGTTATTTTATGGGCTTATAAAGTGAAAAATATGTGTTAAAACGACAAAAACTTTATTACCCATTGAAAACCAGTTGAGAAGTTTGAGAGAAGTCTCGAAGTAAAACGTGAAGTCATCCTGCTGTCATTCAGCACATTTGAACAATCTGAGAGTTTGAGACAGTTCGTGATATGGTGTATGCTGTAGTCTGGAGTGTTATTCACTGAACTGACAATTTAATATTAGAAAATGGCCCTCAGATGTTTTGACAGGTCGGAAAGCAAACCCATTCCACTCCAAGAACCACTGCATTTCCACACAGCACGTCATTCACCATGTAATCAAAACTCCCAATTATTAAAGTGAAAAAACTCAAATATTCATTTATTCGCAAAAATTAGCCAGAAATGTGTAATCCAATTTGTTTCGACAATATTTATTTTTTTAGGTAATATGGAGATTTATTATAACAAATTATAGGGTGCTACTGACTTAAATTTCCATTTAACTTCCAAAGCTCAATATAATGAAGAAAAATATGTATTTACCTAAAAGTCCGAGCCCTCTTTATAAAACTAACTTCTCTCTACAGATGAGTTACTCTAAGAAAGGACTACTTTGACAGGTCAGAAACAAATGAACATCGTATCATGCAGAGCGATAACATTGCAAGAGCTAGTGATGAAACCATTTGCAAATGGGCTAATGATAAACGAACGCACTGACAATATGATGGCATGGTCGACTCATAACTTGCAGTTATGTTGCCCGCAGTGGCCAAGCAATAGCTGTAAATGCGGTCCCTTGATTGATTGATTTTTTCGTGTTTCCCGGAAGCGCGGCTGCCAGTAGTAACCGGATGCATGTTTTCGGAGATCGGCGTTGATCTTCCGCTGGATGGCGAGATCAGCATAAATCTCCCAAATCGAGATAGTGGAGTTTCCCCAACCAGAACTCTCAGCGAACACCGCAGCTGAACAACTGGCTCCGACCGATCTCCCGAGATAAGTGGTGCAGTACGCTGTTGAAGTAACAAGTGTTGTGTAGAGAGGACAGAAGGAAGGACAGATCGCGCCCGATCCGTGGCCCGTTTGGCTGAAATACTGCTCCGGCATTCTCTATTGATGATCGGAAGGCTCACGGAAGCTGAGGCGAACGACGCCGCTTCTCTCGCTCCGAACGGCGGCCAGCTGTGTCGAAAATCCCCGGGAAGACCTGGAACCTCCCGGTTGGAGGCGCTGCGGTGACGTCGGTTGATGCACTGAGCCGCTACCGGTCATTTCTTTGTAGTATTCTCTCTACCTCGAGATGAGCTTTGGTGCACCTCGCCCCGCAAGCCAGCTCGTGCGGTGAGCGGGTGGTGGTGGGCGGGGTCCCCGACGCGACACGACGCTGCCGGCGCTGCCGCCGGCGCGCTGTGAAAAAGCGAACCCTGCATGCGTCGCTTCATGTCGTCGCCCGCCCCCTCTCGTCCCCTCCTCCGCCGACACTGGGCACTCCGCATCAGTAGCGGCGCCGCTGCCCTTTATAAACCACGCGTCCGGCCACGTTCGGCCTCTTCCATTCAAAAACTTTCCTTCTTATCGCGCCTTTCGTTATTCTTCTTCTCCTTCAATCTGTCGTTATTATTGTTTTCTCATACTGATAAGCCATCGCTTCCGGTGCCTAAAATTTCCTCGTGCGTACAAAGATCCATTGTCCTGCACGTATTTTAAAGTCTCGTACGCAAACACCCTACTGTCGGGCAATTGGTAACTGAAGATATCCAGAAGAAAGCATGCCCAAGTGCAGATTCTGTACTAACCAAATAATGCAAGAGAAATTGTATTTCGTTAAAAGAAAGCATGTTGCAGGATCACATAAGAAAGAAATGAACGGGAACATATCAAACAAAGGAATCGACACAACTATATTTAGACAACTGATTCCGTCTGTGCTGATAACTAACATAGAAGTTTTAAGTGTGGAGAGCTTTACTGGAAGGTGAACGCTTTCTCCTGGCGTTTCATGCTGGCATACGTTGATGTGTTTTTAGAAACGACAAGCCAAATAAGCTGTTGATGCTTTACGTCTTAATGTTCATATTTTTGAAACATTTCAACATCTTATAGTTGTATCTGTATATCATCAAAGGATTTTATCTCTGCAGCCTATTCAGAAAATCCTACGATTGGTATCCCGATATGAGGCCTTCGATCATTTTGTTTAACTACGTCGTCAATCGTGTCTGGAGAAGACTCTAGCGATCAGTGTGATTGATGAATTTTCAGGTATTCTGGCAACACCGAGCAGTACTGGTAACAATTTCTAATGAAATGTTACGGACGCAGCGATCATTCGCTCATAACTTGTTTGTCTAATACACGCTCACGTAAGAGGTGACTGAAGGCCAGCAGATCTTGTCGCGGCTGAGGCACCATCGAAATGAGAAGGAGATACCGGAATCGGCTGTTTACACTTTCTTAAATACATGATATAAAACACCCGCCGAACACGGCTCGCGAACCCGGTGATTGATTGATTTTCATGTTTCCAGCGCGTCAGCTGCTTCGTCATTAGTCGTCGGTGTGATGCGTACTTTCTCCGAGAGGAGGGCGGTGATTTTCCTGCGCTGAATGGCGAAATCCGGCACCGACACTACCGTCGGCAATGAAATTTCCCCCTAACCGGAACTCTCCACCAGCGGGGCGCCGCCCCAGCCGGAGACAAACCTCTAAGCTCCCGACCGGTCTCCCGGAATATGTGTTGGTGTGGTGCATGTTGGTGTGAGGTGTGTGGCGAGGAGGATAGAACGGGATGAGGAAGGATAGATCGCGCGCGGTCCGGTAGCCCATTTGGTGCACTGCTCGGCGCGATTCGCCTGGTGGTCGTCGAGAACCGGAAAACTACCGATCAAGAGCAGCCGACGCTGGGAATACTCCGAACGCGGCGGCTGAATTCAGTACCTGAAGCGCTAGTGTCGAAGCATCCTGC
The DNA here is from genome assembly GCA_964035755.1 of Teleogryllus oceanicus. Classification (NCBI taxonomy): domain Eukaryota; kingdom Metazoa; phylum Arthropoda; class Insecta; order Orthoptera; family Gryllidae; genus Teleogryllus; species Teleogryllus oceanicus. The sequence goes on from CAXIVR010000009.1 coordinate 45,617,867, forward strand.
CGCCGTCGGGACTCGAACCTAGGACCTCCCGGTCACAGGCGCTGCAGCGACATCAGTTGATGCACTGAGCTACCGCTCCCGGTACTTTCAGCAATCAAAATGGTCTGGTACCGCGACCCGATGGCGTGTAAGTGTTACAGTTCTTACGCCAGTAGTGAAGTGTCAAATTTCCTGCCGCCCCAATGGCCATTAAGTTTCCGCGCGCGGCGCGCCAATGCACGCGTCCCGGCGGTCGGGAGGCGTGGCGGGGCGGGTGCGCGCCGGGGTGGCGCCAGACGGCGTCGCGCCGCTGAACTTTGTTAATTAATTTCCTCCGGATGGCGAGAAGTCGTCGCCGTCTTCGTTTTTTCCTCGGGCCCCACCCCACCCCGCCCTCCGACGGCGCGTCGTTGTTGTTCTCGGAAATAATTACTCCTTAATGAATCTCGCCTGCCGGCGCGCGCCCGAACGCTCCAGCCGCTGCCGCCGCCCCCGCCGCCGCCGCTCGTTACGGGAGTAATTAATGTTTGAAGTAAACCCGCGTCTGGGTACACAGGCTGCCCGTTGCTCGCTGCCCGCGCCGCCGCCGCCGCCGCCGCCGCCTCCGGGCGAGCACGAGCGACGGCGCAAGAATTGAGGCCGCTCGCCGGACAAATTGGGCGCTCCGCTGCCGGAGACGCCGCTCAACGACTTCCTCTTCGCCTGCAGGCGAAAGACTTGTGCTTAATGTTCCTCTGCGCCGCCGCCAACTCCGGCAACCTGCTCAGTTGTGTTCGCGTTCAGAATTAGGTTTAGTTTGAATGCGGTCATTAGGTCTGAAATGTTTCAAAATCGGTAGGACGAATCTTAACAAAAAAACACGGTTTATTTTTAAACCTACTTAATAAGTAAGTAGGTTATGTATAAATAAGTTACATAGTAATTATACATATAAAGTAGGTTCAAAATAAACCGTGTTTTTTGTTAAGATTCGTCCTACTGATTTTCAAACATTTCAGTACTTTATAAATAAGTAGGTTATATATAAATAAGTTACATAGCCATTTATACATATAAAGTAAGTTCAAAATAAACCGTTGTTTCATAATTCAACTAGTGCCATGAAACACAGTTAACTAACAGATTTGCCAGAGAGCATTACAGCTCAGAAAGAATAATAACCAACAGAGATGTACATATACGTAGATCAATCACCCCAAAATGGGCACAATCTGACATATCGTCTAACGACGTACTACACGAGAGTGCTCACTATCTGTCCGTTCCCAAAGACCAGGCTTTGCACTCTGCCCTAGGATGCCGGCTAGCTCCTCGTCGTCCGGCACTGCCCGTGCAGAGTCGCTTCTCAGGCGCCTCTCACCGGGAGGTCTAAGTTCAGTCCTGACGTGGATTTACGCCGACACTGCTTTTCAGCTACGTCGAATTCAGTCGCTGTCTGGAGGAGAATTCTAGCAACCGGCTGCTCTGATCGGTAGTTTTCCGTGGTTTCTCCGATCAACACCAGGCGAATGCCCGAGCAGTACCCTAACAAACGGACCACGGACCGCGCGCGATCTGTCCTTCCTCTTCTCGTCCTCCTCCTTACACACACACTTACACTAACATGCGCTACACACGCCGGGAGATCGGGAGCTTAGAGCTTGTCCAAAAGTTGATCGTCTGGCTGGGACGGTGCTTCGCTGGTGAGAGATACCTATTTGAGGGAAACTCTTATAGCCGATGGTAGGTCGGTGCCGGATCTCGCCATCCAGCAGGAGAATCACCATCTCGAGAAAAAAAAAACATGCACTACACTAACGGGACTAATTGACCAAAGCAGTTGACGCGCCCGGAAACACGAATCAATCAATCTAACCGGGCTCAGTGCTGCTTGGCGGCTCTCCATGAGCGCGCGCTGTATGGCGCGGAGAATTTTAAAGTTCACTTTACACAAGGTCTAAATTTCACAATGGAATTAGAGAGTACTTGTTAGGAAAATGTGACACACTCGTGAAGCCCCAAATGAAATTACTCTATTTGCCTAAAATATGGATTATGTAATTTCAGGCATGCTGGTTCTTCGTAGTTTCTGCCCTCTTTTCACTTTTCCGTATTGCTTAGAATTTTGCAGGCCGGTTTCGGTGGCTCAAGGCATTAGTTGATGTCACTGCAGAGCCTCAGATTGGGAGGTAATAGGGTTTGAGCCCGGATGCTGGAAGGACACACTAGATAGATAGCTAGGTCGAATTTAGCCGCTATCTGAAGGAGTTTCGGAGTTTCTCCGATCTACACCAGGCGAATGCCGGAGCAGTATCCTTACAAACGGGACACGTACGGGGTGCGTTCTTCCCTTGCTCGTCCTTGTCCTATTCTCACCTCTTAATTACACACTCACAAGCACGATACTATCACTAGAGCTGGTTTGTTCATGCAATTGCATGTCTTTTGTTAATTGTTATATCTTCCTGAAACTTCAAATTTCATGGCAAAATATTGTCATTTTTCACCAATGGAAATAAAGTAAGAAATGCTTTGCATATAATGCATATTGAAAGCTTTTTGGCATGTAAATGATTGTTTTTGCATATTTATCCAAGTTGTGTCTAAAATAAGAATTCTTGGGTTTGAGCAGCCCTGCTCTAGATCAGCCCTGCCCCATGCACTGGATTGAGAGCAGCGTGGCTCTGAAGCTCCTTGGGACGTAGCTAGTGATGGCAAATTTTACCAAAACATTGCAACATCGATGTTTCGATACATCGCTAAAGGGCTTTTGATATCAATGAAAACATCGACTAAAAAACGTCGATGTTTTCATTATAAACTAATAAACATGCTATTTTCCTATCCATTTGTAATTACAGTACTAAAAGGTATACATTTTATTGTTTGGTTACCACCATTTTAGAAGTATGTTAATAAACATTATTAGGGAATGTAAAGAAAAACATTAACAATAAAGAACATTGTGTTTTGCTACTTTACTTTTTAGTCACTTCCGTTCGTACACCATCGAAGTAAAACCACCTAAAATTCCCTCAGATTGCACAGGCGAAATGTGCAGCGCGATAAAAGGATGACGCAAAACAACGATATTGCTGTGGATTGCTGCTACTCTGCAACTTGCCTAAACTCCTTTATTTAAAAAAAATTAAAAAAATAGATGTTTTTGCAACAATGTGAAACGATGTGAAGAAAACATTGAAAGCAAAATATCGATGTTTCTGTTGTAACGATTTCCATGTTTCTGGTGGAAAACATCGATGTTTTTAAAACATGGACGTTTTTTGCCATCACTAGACGTAGACAAAGCTTGTTCCTTTCCTCATCTCCTCCTTTTCCTTTGAACTCTGTACCGGATTGAAATTGCGATATCGCTGACGATTAGAGATACGTTCGCAATGTGTTTTCAAAAAAACTGAAAGGTATTGTACTCAATCTTGTAAATACAAACAACAAAAAGGGAGAATGCCTCAGTTGACTAGAATCATTATTCTTCTTGGATACATTATTTCTTAATTAGTAATACAAAAACAAGAGAGAATTTTTCTTTGGGTAATTGAGAGAACAGTTTGAGATGAGCACGTCACGATGTATGAAGGGTAGCTGCTACTCTAGTCTTCCCGGAAATATCCTTGAAGTATTGCGACTGACCCGCCGGTTCCCCCGGTGAGCGAGAACAACGATAATTGCACAGGGACCGACGCAACGTTGCTTTTTTCGTATGAGGACTCCATTAATAAGGAAGTCTCGTACAAATAATATGCAGAACGTTCTTTATATTCAACTAAGACTATACCGTCTACTCCACCAACTCAAATTGAACATGTTGGTGTGCCCATGAATTTATCTACGAGTAGAAGCCAATTGCAAAAGGTAGGGAATGAGGATTGCAACAAGACAATGAGTAGTGTTCTCTTTTCTGACTTCTCCCGCATAGAAGTTTCCTTGTTATCCCCTACACCGAAGAACATTTTCCTGGGGATATGCGTTGACTATTGATCGTTACGTCATATATATTATGCAAGAAAACTTCACCTTGCTTTGCAACACTCTGTGACAACTATAAGTAATGGATTCGATCTCCGAGACAATTATAAATGGTAGATCATAAAAGCCTGGGATCACAACCGCTGACCAGAGGGGTTTCAGAAATTGGATGCGCTACTTCAGTTGGATGTGAAATTTTCCCGTTTCTCTACGGTCTAGAACTCGAGCGTTACGTGTGAATGAAATCAACTCACATAAAATGAAAAATATCAATACTACATTTTAACAAAAATAAATGTTCGTATGTAGAAGTTAGAATTTAAAGAATATAATTTTAATCAGAGATTGACATATGTTAGACCTAACAATTCAACCATAATTAGTTTACCAGATATGTCGCAAATTCACAATTAATATTGTAATAGGTCGGGTTTCACCCTTCCTCTCCTCCTTATATATATATAAACCTGCCCACACGTTGGGCGGTCACTTGTAATGGGTTGGGCGGCCTCTCTACACGCCCGGCACGTTATACTGTTACGTTTAATAAATTGCCCTGCTCTAGCCCTTCTTACGAACAAACCAATAAACACTAGCCTCGCGTTGGGTTGCCACATATACTAACTTTCCCCCTTTCCTACTCACAATTGCTCCTCTGCTAGCTTACCTGGCCTTTTCACTCACCTGGGCGTGGTCTGCGGTGCGTCTGTACAGACGCGAGCAAGGTACTGCGCTCACGCGCGTGGATCAGTCTAATGCTACGTAAATGATTGCGAAAAACATATTGATTTTGCGAATCATGACCCCCAAAATGGCCATGAAGTTTATTCAATCGCCTCCGTTATCATGTTTCTTTTCAATTTGCACTATTTAGTGCTGCAACAGCACTGGTACCTCTGACGGCACACATCAATACAACCCAGCATCAAAAACAACAACAAAATAAACATTTCTCCTCCCTCAATACACAATACATAGATATATATACTCTTTCATTCACACAACTATTTACAAAAAAAACAAACAAATACCATTCACACATATAACTAAACCCCAGAATGCATTCTGTCGAGATTCCGTCTTAAAATCTACCAATTACACGGCTTGGTCTTCGACAGAGCTTTCTTCAATCAAAACAAAACAAACAAATGTCAAAATACTTTGGCTCACGTATGCTGTTGCCTCTGCGACGAATCTGCGTGTCTGCGGGTGATTATTCACGCCCAACAGCGCCTCCCGTTGTCGCCATCAGTTCCGGAACACTCGCATACGCATCACAGTTCACTCATAGTGTCGGAGTTCACGCTGCCATCTTTTTTTATAAACCCTTCAAATTATTAAAATCTCACTGAATTCCGAATCAAATTCCGCGCCTCTAATTATCAATGCAACGTCGCGCTCCCCACCGTTGCAAAATTTCTCGTACCGCCGCTCGCTCTCGCAAGTCCAGCGGGCGTTGCCGAATTTCAGAATACTTCCGAAAATTCCCCTTTCTTTTATGAAATTTTCTTTCCACGACTGTTACACAACGTACGTAAAATATTCCCGGTTACTATTTCGGATGATGTTCATAACTTCCGCACTTTACAAAATTTTCAAGAATCGCCTACGCGAACACACATCCTGCTTTCACCAAGTCCAGGCACATTCTGGCAAATCTTCTTCAACCTAGCATTGTTATCCTTGCTTCAGCACTTTTCCCGATCGCTCGATAACTGACGATCGCGTCACCTTGGTTCTCTCAAAATATTTAATTTCTAACGTTTTCCGAAACACTTTATTTCCGTTTTAGTTTTGATAAAATTCTCCCGGCAATTTCCTAAAATTTGATGTTCTCCTCTTGTTTTCTTTTGGTCAAAATCCTTTTATTTTCCCTGTTTTCCGTTTTTGAATGTGAAATGGAACGCACTGCATTTGTTCGCTAATCGCTTCCTCTTGCTTGAATTAATTTATCTGTTTTATTAAAATTTCGATACTTCCCGTCAAGATATTTAAATGGGATAAATTTTACCTGATGCAGCTAATTTTCTTCTTTTCCTCCCGAAAGTCTGAATTTGATATCTTATCGCGTTTTCTTGCAGTATTCGAAAAACCCTCTTCTTTATAAGCGTTTCATCGCTCCAACAATGGACTCCATTAATATTTTTCCTTAACACAAACATGCGAAATACGAAAATTTCAATAACTTTTTATTGCCTGACGCGATTTCACTGGGATAACTTTCAAAATGTTTCTAAATCACAGCCGGATCTAATGTTTATAGTCCAAACTCGCACAAGTATCGGGTTCGCTTTGTTCTCTTCCTCACTCGGTTTTATTTTTTTACTATGGCGTCTTTGCTGTAAATGTTTTGAACTGTTTATCATCCAAATGCACACCATTGGGGATCGTGTAAATCATTACAATATAAACAACTTTGAATTGAAAGTCTACTTGTGAAACGCAGTATATTATGTAAAACAAAGATTGCTAAGTAATGTAATACTGAAAAAAATCGTCGATATTTTTACGTTTAAATCCGTTTTGGTCGTTCTCAACACCGAAAAAATGTCGTGTTTCTTTCAGAAACATTTGTAAGTCCTAATTTTCTGCCCGTCCATTCGTCTATCCCTTTGCACTTCAGTCAACAAGATTAGGTACACTTTAGGCGTACACACAGAACCGCCTACGATATATACAAATTTAATAAACGGATTATTTTCCATATATATATATATATATATATATATATATATATATATATATATATATATATATATAACTAGCTTAGTTTGCAGCCTCCGATGGCGGGAACTTTCATGTATTGTAGTGGTTCTACTATTTCACGTGTAAGTAATTATAAACATTTACTGATAATATGAATATTTCGCCCCACTCTAGTCATGCCAACTCAAACGGTTATATTAGTTCTCACGTAATTAACTTTAATAATATACACCTTTCGCTGCACTCTGGGAATGCCGACTGTAACAGTCCTCTAAAATTATTTTAATAAACAAACAAAATTATTGCCAACTGATAGAGACTAGCCACTGTTGCCGGATCGTTCACATTTATATCGTTATATTTTAAAACAACATTCTCTACGGGTTTTCTAGTTGATACTGTTTCCGTTATCTGAGTTGTAAACAATAATACTTTCCTCTACGTAACTTAGTTCTCTATATCATTGCCTGAAAAGAACTACACGATTATATTTCCTACGCATTCGAAGTAATCCACCGTTTTCAGTAAAATTTATTTTTGGACGAGAATTCGCGAAGCCGCCACGTATGGGAAACGGGATGTTCATAATTGGTATGGGGATTGGATACATAGTTATTCTCCTCTCTTGCTCAGAACTGAAATAAAACACCAAGATTTTCAGAATTTATTATTGCAGCTACAATCACCGTTGCACTTCCGTTTATGCCTGCATGATAACTATTGCCTTGCTTCACAGCTGCATAATGTGCAACATAATGATTAAAAATTTTAGCCATAAATATGTCAGCAAACTAGAAAACCATAAAAATGTACTAGCCATAAACTTACTGGACAATAGTTTAGAGTCAAAAGACTGAAAAAGTTCAAACCATTGGATTTGACAAATAGATTTTAAAATGACAATAGTGATAATACTGTAATAAAATCAACACCAAATGTTTTGTCAACATTACAAGTGTGTAATATGATAAAGGAAGATCACCAGTGGGTGACCTTTTCATGCAAGTTTGTATTTTCTAACAGCATATTTACTTATTGTTCTTGTTTTGAACAGATTGTAAATTTACAGATTTAAATTTTTAAAAAATTCTGTGCTTTTTTGCTGTCCCTTCCCTCAAGTTCAAAAAACAATTGTCGTCTCCCTCGTTCGTCAATTACTTTCGAATATAATTGCTTTTTCTCTTTAAATTTTACTACTTCTGTATCTCATAATTAATTTAAATATTTTTCTAGACATTTCTTCTGTACTTTATTATTTTTTAATCCCGTTGAGCTTATTTTGACACTTACATCTGTAACGGTTCATAAATGTTTACAATCATTAATGCAGATAATAATTGATGCAATTAATTATTTCTCCCCAACTTGGGCGAGTTAGACCCATTCGTGCTTATGAAGGCACGTAAATAAATAGGTATTTGCTTTGGCACAATGGCTGCCAAATCCACAGGGCTAATTTCTTCGACGAGTTCCTGAAATATCAATTGCGTGTGATATGCACACCCTTATCTTCCTATTAATAACACAATTTGTTTACATACGAATTACAAGCTATTACCTACTACACTGCGAAAAATTACATTAAATTTAATGTAGATTTAATGTACGACTGTAAATTAATATTAATGTACCTTGCACATTAAAGGATGATCACTGTACTTGTACATTAAATTTAATGCGTAAATTAAAAACAATGGCCCGTCCTGGGAGAGTCCTGGTTATGGGGAAACCCCACTAGCCGACGGTAGGTCGGCGCCGGATCTCGCCATTCAGTGGGGGATCCGCTATCTCCCGAGAAAAAAACATGCACTACACTCACGGGACTAATGACCAAAGCTGTTGACGCGCCCGGACACACTAAAAAAATCAATCAATCAATCAACCAAAGCTAAATAGCATTGGCGAAATGGAAAGATGGTTCTATTACTCCATTTTTTTAATGAAACTTACTTTCAGCTGTCACCTTCAGTCTTTACCCCGTGCATGGAACCGGCCGGCTTTGTCCATGGTCCCGCATATAAATCGTAGTGATGATACAACAGCTTTAACTTTTCCATATTTTTGGCAACGGTAATCAGCTCTGTTTCATTTTATTCGCTTTTATATTTTTCGTATGTTTTAACTTCTCTAAATAGAAGAATAGTTTATTAGAGAGAATATGCTTAAAATGATCATAAGAGTTAATTTTGTAATTTCCGGCGTTTCCTCCTCGGATACCCAGTATAAATGAAATTTTAAAAAGGATGGTTGGTTTTCTGCTGTTTTTGTTTTTAACTGTGGATTATGTCGTCTGAAGTAAATAAAATAGTAAATTGAAATTCACTTTCTTTTTAAAAATATGTTTTAATTTTAATTTATATTTTTACAATTACACAAGTTTATTTTTGGATCTTGCCTTACATTTAACGCTTAATTTATTTATATGTATATAAAAGGACACTTTTTCATTCTTTTATTATCTTTAATATTAATCTTTCTTATCCTTATTGTCTGGACATACTTTTCAGTAACAATTGAGAATTCGGAGTTAACCACTCCGCCAAGTCCATACAACTTGTGAAGATATGTATCCGCGTTGGCTTCTAGCCCGTGTTTGTCTCTTTACGTTGAAGGATCGAAGTCGTGATTCAAAAACTGTAAATCGCCAATTCAGTGTGCGTATTGGTTTTGAAGCAATCGTCAAATGACGAAACGAGAAATCGGCTTTTTTGCGTTTGATACTTTATGGTTGATACGACGAATTGTAATTACACTCTTTCTACTTTTCAATGTTTCAATTTCCCGACGCGCAGAAATGCTGACGGACACGTGTCTCGTATTATGTAATGTGTTGGATGTTTGGTGATTACGAGCCAGAGCTTCTCATTTTATCCATTCATTCATTTTATTTACGTTATAAAGCCATAGGAATTGAGCGAATTGGAATCACTGAACAAAATTACATTACTTCTTTTGATTTAATGAAACTAATAAAAGGTTTTTTTTATGTTTATATTCGAGTGGTTTACATCTGGTTATGTGTTCTCGGTTCGTCTTTCCCAGCTCTCTCTATCCACTACACCTTCCTCTGTCAAATTTCTTGCCGCCATCCCAATCACAGTCAGTATTCCTTGTTTCCATGAGGTTGATGGCCTGCCCCGCCGTCTTCTATAGGGTGGTATCCATTTATTTACTTGTTTGGGCCATCTCTCTTCTGGCATTCTCAGCAGATGTCCGTTTCATTGAAGCGGTTTCTACAGTATCTACTACATCCTTTTAAATTTCCATTTCTCCATTATTTCTTCGTTGTGTGGTGTAAACGAGAAATTCGGCAACTTCGTCTCAAAAAGTCCATTTGGATCGTCAATAATCTCCTTTTTTATTTAGTAAGTTCCCTATATTTTTCTTTGTTTTCTTTGATAACTGGGAGTTCCACAGAATTGGATTTAGCATATTTATGACTCGTTTCCCTTGATTTATCTTATTATTAATACCCTTATTACTTTGCCCTCTTTTGTTTTAAGTTTAATTAATGAAACATTAAATACTTAACATTTTTAATACAGTTGAGAATGATTTTCAAATATTTGAAGCATTCTCCTCAAAATATTTCACGTTCTTCTGCTAAAGTGGCCAGGATGAAGCAGAAAATTCCCATTTCCAAAGTGGAAGGGAAACCCTTCGTACGTATACGGAAATGTATTTTTTAAAAAATTCTGATGATACTTCTGAGAAAAGAGATATTTGTTGTAATACGAATTATATAAGAGTTGCATACAGGACAGATTATTTATAGCAAATTTTTCCCTTTCAATACTTCCTTTTCGTCTAAAGTTGTTTGGAATCCGTGGTATGCTGCGTGACTGATATATATGTAGTCTTTTTCAATTAAGATTTTAAACAGTTACAAAAATTTCTGCGATGTAGAAAGGTACTACAAAAAATCCCAATAATGGCAATCTATATTGCAGGAATGTGATTAATTGCCACTCATTTGTATTGAATTAGGGAAGGAAATTCCTTTTAAATTGCGATATTTAGGTTCCAATCTACCTTTTTGCGATTTATTAGATGGATGCGTCTCAGTAATAGAATGTGTCACTTGTGTATGTTCTGCGACGCAATTCGCACTTCTTCATTGCTCTCTGTTCTCATTTCGCCATACTAAAAATAATACTGAAAACGGGCTGTTAGTACATTTAAATATTCTGCAGTTCTTACCGTTGCCGCCACTTCGCAGATAATTATCAATAAGCAATTGACCTCCAGATGGTCTTCATTAAATCTTAATGTTTGGTTAGAAATATATTTTGTAAGCGTTATATAATTTCCTACTGAATCTAAGAAGTAATGAAAAGCTTATTATTCAAAAACAATAGTCTTTTAATGGCCCTAAGACGTGCTTGAAAATATAATTTAAAATATTTTTCCTCTTCGTTTTTAACACGTCGTCCTTTGAGTTATCGGTACATTCTCTTTAAAAGCATCGATCTGGTAAGGAATCCCTTTTATACAACACTCAGCCCCCAATTTGTCACTGGCTTTGCTCCTATTGTCCGCACGAGCTATGGCGCTCCGCGGCGGAGCAACCGCTATTCACCCCACCTCTTTACGACGCCCTCGCCGCCCGCCCCGCGCCCTAACTCGCCCTGCTTTCGCCCTGCCCCGCCTCTGCCACGCCCCGCCCCCGCTTCACTTTCGCCCCGCCCCCACTCTCACCCGCCCCCCTCCGGTATTTTCTTTTCTGCCAAAGATGTCGCCTCATCATTGAATCAAAACTGAGGCACCTGTTGGATTATTTTTCGATCTCTCAAAAAGCTTTTGACGTCATTGATCATGACATTTTACTTTCCAAATTACCTTCATATGGAATTCGTGGTATTGCTCTAGATTGGTTATGTTCGTACCTTAAACAGCGATCTCAGAGAGTGGAAATACCTTACTGGAATGATGGAATATTACGTACGCACCTTTCCGACTCCTTGCCCGTTGCATGTGGAGTTCCTCAAGGATCGATTTTAGGCCCTATTCTGTTCCTACTTTACGTAAACGATATGCCCTCGACGATTCGAAACGGAAGAACGGTTCTCTTTGCGGATGATACGAACATCCTTTACAATAAAGAAACAGTAAATAGTACAATATCAGATGTTTGAAATTGGTTCCGAAATAACAAATTAATAGTAAACGAAAAGAAAACGGTTTTAATGCAGTTTTCCATTTCAAATAAACAATTCTGTGCTCCATTGAAAATGAACAGTGTACCATTCACTGATGTTAAGGCAACAAAATATTTAGGTCTCTCACTTCAGTCAAACCTTAAATGGGCAATCCATTTAAATGAATTGAACCTGGTAGTTTCATTATGCTACGCGTTCAGAATTCTTGCAAATTCAGTCAACCTTCATACTGCTCGTTGTGTATACTTCGCGAATGTTCATTCCCGCCTGAGATATGGCATAATATTCTGGGGAAATACATGTTATAGCTCCCAGACTTTTAGATTACAAAAACGAATTGTACGAATAATAACCAAATCCCACTCACGTGATTCATGTAAGCCTCTCTTCATTAATCTAGGAATTCTACCATTACCGTGTCTTTTTATTTACGAATCAGTGGTTTTTGTAAAAAATGACTTGCTCAAGGGCGGGAATATATTTTCAGAAAATGCCGAAGTCTATTACTATAACACTCGACGTAGAAATCATATTCATCAGGTGACAGTATCAACAACTCATTACAAAAAATTCACATACAATACATATACATTATTTTACAACACTTTGCCAGATGACATTAAACGATTAAATTCGATAGAAAAGTTTAAATCCCAAGTGAAATCGTTTCTGCTGCATAACCGTTTCTATACAATTAGAGACTATACTGAGCATCACAAGAAAAGTAACATTAATTTTAACAATGATACATAATGCATTATTTACCATTTGGACTGTATAAATGAGTATAAACAACCTGTAACAACTATTGTACTACAGCTTCCGGGTCAATGACCTTCATCTCGATCAGGTTTTTCGTCCAGTTTCCCTGATCCATTGAGCAAATGCTGAGATGGCCCCTTGTTTTACTTCTGAACATAAATGTAACTTCATTTTCTGTGCACGTCTTCTAGAATTCAATGGGAAATACAATTATTCAAATTATCGTTTCCATGTTGTCGCGGCAGGAAGTAATAAGAGCCAAATTTATTGCTTATTTATCCTTGAAAATAGATTTTATTACATGGGAGTTTTTTGTGTTTTTTTCTCCCTTTCCAAAATTCAAAATTTAAATAGTATATGACTTACTGTAGGGATCACAGAATTTTGAAAATGTTCACACAATTCACTTTTCCCCATTGCACGTCATACGCAGTTTTTAACTGATTTTTTACGTAAAATAAATAATTAAATAAATAAATAAGAGTACCAATTAATGATTGATACGTGTGAAGAAAATACGCCAGAAGGGTTGCAAATAAAGTTCTTTCTTGCCGTCTCACTAGAATTAGCGTGGCGTGGTGGAGAAGCGGTAAAATGTTTAGTCTCTTATTTCCAAACGGAATTAGGTCATGATGGTAAAGAAACCGGTAAAATAGCCTATAATCCCGTATTTTCCAAGACTTCTCAAGGAGGCGATGGAAAGCTTACAGAAACGAAATGGTTGACACCAAATGAAGAGTCCCCTTCTAGATGCCCGGTAAGATTATACAAACTTTTGGCAGAAAAACGCACTGGTAAGATTAAAACTGATCGATTTTTTGTCACACCTAACCCTTCCTACCAAAAGTCAGGTATTTGGTACAAGAACTGTCCTGTTGGGGAAAATTAGTCAAGACATATCTCCAAATGAATGAATGAGAACTATTCTTCAATTATTAATAAATTAAGACATAGTAGCGGTTCAAATTTAACATCTTCCTTAAAAATAAGCGAATAAAACAGGCTTCCTTCGAATTTAAACTTTAAAGATTATGTATTCAATAACTTTTTTCAAGTAATTTCGCTTGTAGTTTCTTATGTTTATTTTGTTGTTTTTAAGATATATATATATATATATATATATATAAAATTTCTGTTCGAAGTAAAAAATATTTAAATAAAATAATGTTAATTATTAATAGTACGTTATATTTATGAAATATTTCATTCGTGAAATAGTCTTAGTAAATTTCCAAACCTTTGATAATCCTGGTTGCTATTCAGCCGCTAGTTGTTCACAGACGGACAGACGTTTTGCCGTGATCCAATTTTTGGGTGTAAAAGATACACCACAAAAGGATTCTATCTACACAAGGTGTTAGCGGATGTAATTTACTACCAATAGGAACAAGATTTGTCCACTCTTTCGTTACGAGGACCCGGCGAAAAGATTTTTTGTCAAAAAATATTTTCTTTCCGCGGAATTAAAATACTTTTTCTATTCTGTGTAAGAAGTCGCGGAGAAAGTAATAATGCTCAATTGTTTTGGAATTTCAGTACTCATTAATATATGATTTCCCATACGTAAATAACAGAATACAAAATACGAATGAATAGCTAGAATTTTTAAATTTGCCTATTGTAGAAAAGGGTTTCCACACATGCCGCCCGGGTGATAGTTTATTCAAAGCTGCAGCGCTCAAACTTGCATATTAAAATGTGATATTAAACGATGTTATCAATTATTACAAAAGGGAAAATCAAGCATTGATCCATTATTCATAAATTTGTCTTCATAAATCATTTTACCACTAAAATAAACGTACCAGCAAACCGGAAGGATGTAATCGTCGTTTCTTTTAATTTCAATTACTAAATACTTTAACTACGAATTTTGTCTGAATTGTGGAAATTCTTGGCGTATTCGCTACCTGGGTAAGATGGTGAAAACCCAAAGCGAATTGAAATAAACGTTTTGAACATTCTCCTTCCCTCAAATGTTCCCTTTAGTCCCCACAACCTCACCTACAAAACGAGAATGCCATTTTCTGTTTTATAGTTTTGTGTTTTGTAGTTACGTATGTTCCAAGTATGTTTAAAATATTGTAATAAAAATTTAAATTATTTTCCCCTAA
>CAXIVR010000009.1:45635052-45847552 GCA_964035755.1 Teleogryllus oceanicus
GTGTTGCTCCTGGACCACGCGCCGCGGCTGAACGACACCCGTCCAACGTCGCGTGTGTGCCAGCTGCCTACTCTTATTGACAAGTCCTCTTCGGCCTGGCGGCCGCCGAGTGTACGCATGCATTGTTGCGGTGACGCTAAACGCCGATGAATCCACAGCGCGCGTATTTGTGACATCTCACAGTGGTGAGATACATCGAGCAATCCATTTGCTTGCTCTGAACTCAAAGCACGTATTATACGCAATATTCTTAATTTTTTAGACAGTGCATCAGCTAACGTTTGTGAGACCGTGTGATGAGCAGTGTCGGAGCCGCACGTTAGCCGCGAGTGGTATCGAAAGTCAAGGTCATATCAATAATCTTCCTTGAGACTAGTGCACAACAGTAAAGGAAGATTTGTGCGAGGGGAAAATGTGAAGTATTGAAAATATGCGTATACGATATTTCCTTAGAATCCATTGAATCTGATACTCCGATTGGTGGTAAAACGCGAAGTGCTTGTGCCGTGTGTAACGATGTTCTGGTACATAATGTGGAGGTGTGCGCCGCTAGGTAGGACTGTGGTGGTCGCGTGCGCGGTGCGAGCCGGTGCGGGCGCCAAGTGACGCCGCTGACGCCGCCCATGGGCTGCGGGGGCGTGGTCGTCGCGACGCAGCGTCCCGCGCACGCCGCCGCCGTCGCCGCCGCCGTGGCCATGCCGTGCGTCGCCGGCCGTCGCCGCCGACGTCGCCGCCACCGCCTTTGCCGCTACTGCCATGCTCGGCCTGCACTATTACTCGAATGCGGTTTGCACTCGCCTACCCACCATCGAGGAGGGACGAAGTCTACCGCATCGACCAGATCAAGGAATTCGAACACGTGGACCCTGCCGAAAAAGAGGCTCTTGCGGAACTCCTACTCGGAGGTGCGCATAGTAGGATCAGTGAAGGGGGCGTGGGGTCCACTGGCATGCCTGAAGTGTACAGATAGATTAGCAGTGAAATGTCCTAGTGATCGTGAAATCGAATTGGTGGATATTGGGAAAACTTCACGAAACAAGAGGAATTTAACTAACTATTTTATTTAATATTGTTATGGAATGTAATATAAATATTTTTTTTCTTTCCGCCGACATATCGGTTAAAACAATAAACTTGGGTCTGGTCTTCAGGTATGCGCAAAGAATATTAGTTTTTTTGAAAACTAGGGAGTATTGAATGCTCCTATATTTATCTTTGGAGACTGACTCCTGTACAAAATCGTAAAATTATAGTTCTTTAGTGTGTACCGCACTCGACTTGTTACGTAATTTAGTTTATGTATGAAATGTCTATAGTTTACAAGCGCAACGAAGGATTCTTTCCGTGGAATTGGTTTATACACCTATTCACATTTAAACTCAGCGTGGAAATATTGATTTCTGATCTTTGGAGAAACTTTATATGCAATGTTGCTAATTAAAAACTGAGATGCATTTTTGAACTCTCAAGGTTTAGAGTATTTTACTTTGCGTAAATAAACGCTCCTATAGAATCGTTGAATGTTGCTAAACCGTCTTTGAACGATCGTGATTCTCCGAACTTCAATAACCTTTTGATTAGATTAGATTATATTTATTATTAATTCTGCAATTAAGTGTCGTAACTTGGTGGCAGAATACCTTAACTTTACATGCATTAAACTTACATTGACTAACAATAGGTTACAAAAAAAGTGAATTAAAAAACAATTAATAATAATAATAATAATAATAATAATAATAATAATAATAATAATAATAATAATAATAATAATAATAATAAATAGTACATAATTTCACCGCGCAAGCCTTACTCCACTTCACTTCACTGCACCACTTAACTACAACACATAACTGTGACGCATTTCTTCCGCATTCCTTTCCCTCCACTTCATAATACAACACTGCGGTGCGCCGCACTGCAGTACATAAATAGTAATCAGATAATAATAATAATAATAATAATAATAATAATAATAATAATAACAGAACTAGCAAGTATACAGAACTAGCAGCTGAAGTCAAGGCACTATGGCATCTCTAAAAAGTTCATATTGTTCCTCTGGTCATTTCGTGCACAGGAGTTATACCAAATAACATCCATAAAAATCTGGAACTTATTCAAATGCCAAAATATACCTATAAAATTATGCAAAAATCGATCATCTTAAATACATGCAGGATTGTTCGAAAATTCCTAAATTGCGACGAAACATGAATTCACCTGTGTCTTGATTAACCCGACACAAAGTCAAATAAAAATCCGGTGAATACCGAGAAAAACAATGTAAATAATAATAATAATAATAATAATAATAATAATACACCTGTTACTAATACTAACAATTAAACAACTTAATAGGAAATACTACTAATTTAACAATAGAAACTTAACACTAATTCATGGACGTAAACCATTTTTAGCTAAAAACTAATTTATTTTTTAACTTGCTCAAGCTTTGAAGAAAGAGTTCTAAGATTGTCGCAGGCAAACTGTTCCAGTGTCTGTCGGTTTTTAAATGAAAATTTCCCGACGTCCGTTTATATTTTAATTTTGTGCACGAGGTCAGCTCTTCCGAGGTATGTGCATAGGTTTTCCTGGACGACGGTGGATTTCATTCCAAGCAGGGATAGCCTGTGTAAGCTTTGTACTATGTACAAAGTACATAGCATAAAGTTCCAACTTAATCCGCCTCTTTTCGAGTGTCTCCCATACACTTCTATTTTTTGAACACCTGAAAGTAATGCTGTGAGCTGGACCTTTTCTAGATTACCTTGCTGCGATATTCTGTACGGGTCCCAACATAACGCGCCATATTCTAATACGGGCCGCATTAGTGACGTGTAAGCTAATTCTTTGCCTCTCACTGTATTCTTCTTTAGGATCCGCATAACGAAGTAAAGAGATCTCCAGGCTTTCCTCACAACGAAATTTACTTGATTTTCCCAGCTCAATTTACTGTCTAATTGTGTTCCTAAATATTTGCAAGATGTGACTGTAGGTGTGAATTGTTATTGTTCTATTTGTACACAGTTTCACCATAACTTCGACCCCTACAAAACGTGATGGATTTACTCTTTGAACTATTTATTTCCATGCCGTTTGTTTCTGCCCAGGAGTGTAATTTGTGGGTGTCTCGCTGCAAAATATCTACGTTCTCCTCTAATCTGATAACCTGATAGATGATAGTCATCAGTAGGGAACGGATTTCTATGTAATTACATATTCTTACATGAACTTGATACCTGCATTCCATTATATTTTTTAGAGTTTAAAAAACATAATGAATGAATTACAACTATTTTTATTTTACAAATTTTGGTATAATTACATTTTTTACATATTTTATCTATTACTATATATTTAGTTACATTTTAATTCATTTATACATCGAAACGGATGCGCGTCTGCAACTTATGTTACAGAATCATGTTTCTTACAAATCAAATGAAATGCTGCTGCGCTTATATAACCACCGCATCTTTTCCATGAATTGTCAAACTCTCCCCGCTTACTTTCCCTCCCGGTTGCTACGTACTCGGAGTCAAGAATGAGCGGATTTTTATAAACAAAATAATTTCAACTACGTGCTTGCTCATTTTTCAAACAGCAAATTCGTTGCTCGATCGAAAACTAACAAATATTTTTTTACAGAAAATTGTTTTATTGTTCGATTTGAAGGGCGGGATATTTACCCTTTAACCCCCGTCCCCGCGATCCATCACTCGCTACACTGTACCACTATTTACTTGTACATCGGCTCCTCGTAAACATTGCACTATATACATTGAATGTATTTTATATTTGGACAGTGCCTCACTTGGAATTTTGTACGCCCGGGACTGTCAAATGTTTTCGCGCCCTTTTAATTCGCTTTTTTAAAAATTAAAGCCATTTATAATATTTTTTAATAAAAAGTGTTGAACGATATTTGTAGCCGACGCAAATATTGTGTACGTATAAATAATTGATTACGTATACGTAAATACGTGTAAATAATTCTCACCTCGAAGTTAATTTAATAAATATACGATAATTTTGCGTTAATTTTATCTGTATATACCAATGGATGATTAACGCTCTCTTTGGTTACATATACGAAAAGAAATATTTCTATAACAATATTCAAAAGTTCGCCTTATGAAATTTTGCAGCCACCGAAATTCAGGACTCTCCCACCAGCGGGGCACCGCCTCGGCCGGGACAAGCTCTAAGCTCCCGACCGGTCTCCCGGAATATGTGGTAGTGTAGTGCATGTTAGTGTGTGCGTAAGAGGAGAGGATAGGACAAGGAAGAGGAAGGAAAGATCGCGCGTGGGCCGTTTGTTAGGATACTGCTCCGGCATTCGCCTGGTGTTGACCGGAGAAACCACGGAAAATTACCGATCAGAGCAGCTGGCCGCTAGAATTCTCCTCAGACAGCGACTGTATCCGACCTAGCTAAGCTAGTGTCCATCCTGTCGCCGTCGGGACTCCGAACTAGGACCTCCCCGGTCAGAGGCGCTGCAGTGACATCCAGCTAATGCACTGAGCTACCGCTCCCGGTATGTATACATATATATGTATGTGTATGTATACATATATATATATATATGTGTGTGTGTGTGTGTGTATGTATACATATATATATATATATATATATATATATATATATATATATATACATACATACATACATACATACATAGATGTCCGTTTGGTTCACAAGCTAGAGATGGTCTTGTAATATTGCAGACATCTGGACCTGTATTTTGTGCTTTAATATTCTTCTTCCGTATGGGGATTGTCGCAGATAGGCAATCTTTCAGGAATCCCACAAAGAAATCGTACCAAAGCAGTTCAGGAGCGCATGTAAGCAATAAAAACGGGTGAGATAATTTTGTCTCCATTAATTACATGTTAAGCCCTTAAGGAAACTGTAACAGTGTGTGCAGTTGTGCATTCCTCTTGAAAATGATCATAATTACGCTCATTTGTCAGCATTTCGAAGAAAGGCTCCAGGATATGATGCACATAACTGTCAGTTTATAGTTTATGTAAAAAAAATCTCTTAGCTGATTGCGCACCATTCACATACTTTTATATCATATAGCGGACGTTGGTGAACAAGGCATGTGTTTTCTGTACTCCAATACCTGTTATTTCGACTATTATCGTGGCCACTGAGATAAATGCAAGCTTCGTCAGTAAAGGTATAGCAGGCATATCAAGATTATCCTCGTACACGCTTTTCAAAAACCTATTTGCAAAGCGCACTCCTGCTGGCGGATCGGTAGGCTGTAATGCATGCAAAACCGCTCCTTGTACGATTTCATCTTCAAACTTTTTGTGGCCTTCCTTGCACTCTGTCGAAATACCGGTCTGTGGAACAAGACGTGTGAAGTGTTTGCGAGATGTTCCAGTCGCGTTTGGTTGTCACGCAATTTCTCTTAAGTTAAAACTTGGCGCTTATGCACTGTTTCGTTCACTAGCATATCTTCACTCCATACGTTTTCACCAACTTTTCAATTGCTTTTTGATATGGAGGTCTGATTCCCGGAAACGCCCTAATTAATTTCTGCGGAAACTTTCTCACACATTTGCATTTTACGTATATTTTACACACAAACACTTCGTTGGAGAGAGAACTTAAGTGAACCATCACAAACTAACTACTCAACAAGACTGTAAAACGGTAGAATGTTTGTGCAAACTCGAATGTTAAAGCAATCGAAAGCGTTTCGATATCAATGACGGGTGAAATCGAGAAAGAGTTTTTGCACGTTTTGGTCGAATCGTGTAGTCCAACACCCCCTGAATATAGAAAGCCTCCACATTGAGTTTGTGACGTAGTGTTTTGCCACCCAGGGTAGTCCTCGGCAACTGCGTGATTTGCACATGGTCAGTTGTTTCGGTAGCAACTGACGTTTGGGTAACTGTGTGTTGTAATTCGAACGCTGTGAAGATTCTAGAACGATCATTCCAATCCGTGAAGATATTCCGTGTCAATTTTACTTATTGATGCCAGCATATCAGTAATGTTTATTCCAAAAAGCCCTACAGAAGTGCTGTACGAAACTGCCGTGTGCTGTCATGGATATTACAAGGAAGGTCTAAAGTCCATGTATTTGGTTTCCCAAAAGATAGTGAAATGCGACGAAAATGGCTTCCTGTACATCGACGGAAATTCAACCGAGTAACAATCAGAGGTAAGTTTCATTTTATTCATAGTATTTTCCTCGCGGAAAAGCTTGTAGAATGTTTTGCAACATGTTCCATACACGACTAATATTCATTTTCTATTAGACAAAGTTTGAAATCAACTTATTACAGTGAATTTTACTTATATAATAAGGCTTACTGAAACGAACATTTAAATAATTTCAAATATTTTTGATTTATATATTATAGCAGGACATACTTAAGATTCTAATGCCGTTCACATTAATTTTTAATCCATTCTTGCTAAATGCGGTGGATGTTTTAGTATTATAGTACTTTGGGAATGATCTTCTTGATATTTATATTCTTCGGCTGTTAATTGTTTACTAATATTAAACATGTTCTAATTTTATGCAATATTTTACAGGTTTGCCATCGCCACTTTCACGAGAGTGATATATTGTGGGAAACAGTTGTGTATGATACGACGGGTGAAAAATTATTTTCTAAATTGTCTCTTAATTAAAAAAAGCAATGGTGTCTTCCGTATTTCTTGGCTGGTCTACCTATCTTTCAAGAAAAGAAACAAGGCGAGAAACTCCAGCAGAAAAGAAAAGAAGACTGAAGAACTCCCATCCGGTTGCCGTCGATGATACTAGTGTGGTTTCGCAGCAAGTTTATAACGAACAATTTTCTTGTTTATCGTTGGAAGATTTGATGAATAATTTGACTAGAATTTCGGTGGCTCCAGTTTGGACAATTGTTAAACAAAGTGATGATTGTGTTTCCCTTTTAAAACTAGTGTGAAAATCTCATCCAGTGATTTCTCTTTCTGCAGTTATAGAAATTGATTTGAATTTTTGTTTGTAAAGAAAACATGCTCCTCTGACGAAAATAAGAAATCAACATTTTCCAAAAAACTTTAACAATATACGTTTACAAGATAATTTACATGACTGGCCGCGGAAGCCTATCACTTCATTTAACAATATACATTTAGGTTTTTTTTCGTTATACTTATACCAGTTCACTAGACCAAAGACCAAGTTCCTTGTTTATTAAAAAATGTTTTTGTTTTTTTTAGACAGGGAAAATGCATCAGTTTACTAGTCAATATTATCCTCCAGGGGTTAATTCGTTCTTTTGATTTCTTTATGAAACAATTGTGTAGTTGTAATTTGTTATTAAGAATAGCCAGTCTCATTTTCCTCAGACCCGCTGGAAAGTACAAAATGGAGGAAGAAGTAATTAATTTCTTAAAGGAGTGATCCAAGGGTATGTGGTCAGTGATGATATGACATTGAATTATAAAACACTAAAATGGGGGGAATTATTAAACACATTTAACACATCGTAACAAGATACAATGCGGAATTCATCGTGCAATGCTGAATTATTTTAAGTGAATTCGTGTGTCGCTGACGAGAAACGAAGGAAATGATTTATATAATGAAATATTAAATACTATTGCTGAATTTTGGCCTCCGCCATAATCGAAGCAGTAATTAGTGAGTCTTTATATAAAACTCTTAGAACTGGTGAAGTTGAAGGTTCATTGAACGTTTATGGTGGTTTACAGTTCCTTTATTGCTCGTCAGTTGAGTCGAGGCCTGTCGCAAATAATGAATTTGGGAATGCGTTACTTAAGGTGATTTTTTGTATTATGTAAGGTGTATTTTGTAATATTAATTGTTCGTGGAAACGTTTCATAATATGTTTTTCTCATTGTGTCGGCGTGAAATTGCGTCTTTTTGGTGTGAAATTGCACTATGTCTTTTAAGTTGCTTTGTATTGTCTACAGAGATGAACAGTGTGTACAACACATCGCAAAATATATATTGCGAATCTATAGGGGAGTGATTTTTTTAAATATTGGTAGATCGGGAGAATAGCTAATAGTAAATAAATAGACATTAAAAAATGTGATTTCGTACTAAGAAAAATTTTAAAAATATATAAGTAAATAATATTGTACTCACGTCTAGTCTTTTGCAGTTCCGTAAATTGATTTTATGGATATTAAAAATTTCCACATAATGTCACTTATATTTTTTAACATGTTTTTTCTCCACATATATTCAAAAAGGTAAGTCTGAAATTGATCTTTGACGCCATGCCGAGGCAATTGGCGCTTAATTGCACTCAAAGTGCTTTCGATGGTATTGGTGTGCTCATTATTTTCAGGATCCTTGAAGTGGTTAACGGCGAATTGCCGATAACCTTCGTCTTTTAGACAATTATAAGATCTCCAGCAATCCGAGATCACAATGGATCCCGGTTTGATAAAAGTTTTTATAATGTCTAAAAGAACCTCTTTGCCTCTATTTTCAACAATCTTGAAAAAACAGCGTTTTGACACTCGTTCAATTCCCCCAAACACCCATTTTCCATTCACTCTTCCCACTTCCATTACCTCTATTAAACTTCCTTTTGCCAAATTTACTTTCATAAATTTCCACAATCACACCTTCACCACCCAATGGTACACTTTCTCTTTCCAGAATCATACAACATACTTCACAAAACTCATCGTCATCATGTTTTATCTACATTCACATCATTCATAATGAGCTTAACATTCGTTCGCGCAACCCATAAATAAGTCATACCAAGAACCTGAATCATACTTAACTTACTCCCACTGAACCATGAATCCTTACGTTCAGAAACAGTATAAACATGTGCATTCATACCTTTTTTGCGACAAAACCAAGCATACTCATCTGCAAAATTTGCTTTTTTTGATAATTTCATTTCTCTTCCACACTTCGAACATTCACGTCTACTTGCAACAATTCCGACATTCATACACCACTTAATAATTTCTAATTTTCCTTGCATACGTAACTCACAGAAAAAATTACTATTTAAAATTTCACTCATTCTCGCCAATACAATTGAATTCACTAGAAATGCAATTAAAGAATAATTTCAAACTGACCTTTATCAATATATGTGGTGGAGAATGCACGAAGCAAATGACTTCCATTAATCAAACAAACGAATGGAAAAAAACAATTGCTTAGAAACGTTTGTGACTTAATGTAGCCTTCACATAGGGGGGTAACTATTCTCCCGATCAGCCTAAATATCAATTTAGTTACTATACCCTTTAAAAATTCTCTTAACAGAAAATACATTCTCTTAAAAGTGAAGTGCGCGCGTTTGCACGGTCGCGAACAACTTGGTGTTAAAATGCGTTGGTTATAAAATTGGCAATAAAATTTGATATCTAGCCTGAAAAATACGAATAATCACTGGATCAAAGGAAGAGTGTCCACCATGAACTTTTACCGATTTACCAAGTAGTGATATAACATTAGACGTATTTTGGATTAGCGATTTGGATTTCGAGGCGGCAGTCGCCAATAGAGCACTAATAAATTAATAATAGCACTAATAAATTAAAATTACTACTACTACTACTACTACTACTACTACTAATAATAATAATAATAATAATAATAATAATAATAATAATTGTAATGTGTTTTGTGTAAGACTAATTTTTAAATGCATCGCCTAAATGTTGATTGACTTGTAACATAACGTTCATCTGTTCACATTGTAGAGAACCGATTCCTTGAAGGTGAACGAAATTTTTCGTGTCAAACTTAAAAAAAAAAATTTATCTTCCACAAAAATTTGTCTTTCAATGGTATTAATACTTACTTTAATATCTTACACAATATGAGGAGAACCTTAATAGTAACCTCTAAACAACTGATATGTGAAAGTTTTTTTTTTGTTTGATTATGGAGTCATAATGTTCCTAAAATAAACAATGGTTATAAATATAACATGATTCATGAAAAATGTTTACAATAAATAATAGATACTGGGAGAAAAGATAACTAAGGAGGATCTAAAAGATCTTTTATACAACGTGATTAATTCGCGGAAAAGGATTAACTATATTTCCTAGTTGAAAATGTGTATAAGCAGGAGAAGAAGAAAGAGAAGCATAAGATTCATCGGAGAGACGAAGGTTCCAGGATTTTAGAGGAAGAATACAGAGTTCATGTTATATTTGATCCTTTTTTATGAACCAAGGTGCTTTCAATGCTTTCCTTAAATATTTATTTTGTATAACCTCTAATTCTTGAATATGAGATTTTGCTGCTCTACCCCAAATGGAGCATGCATAAGTTAAAGAAGCGTGAATTAGTCAATGCAGAATCTACAGAGAGGTGAGAATTTTTATTCATAAATTGGGTTGATCCAATTTTAAAAGCTTAACATTCGTTTTATTTATTATAGTTAAAATATGTGATTTCTATGTTAATTTAGTATCTAATTGTAATCCAACATAGGTAATTGAAGTATTAGTAGTAATCCATGGAATTGCTGTATAATTAATAATAAGAGGATAAGTAGGAGAGATTCGTTTTAAAGAAACTATTTCTGCTTGTGACTTTTGGCCGTGTATTTTTATTTGCCAATTATTAAACAAACACAAACTTAAATATTTAAGTCATTTGAATGTGCACACAATTCACTTTTCCCCATAGCACGTCATACGCAGTTTTTAACTGTTTTTCTGACGTAAAATAAATAAATAAATAAATAAATAAATCTGGTAAATTATCACGTCCTGTTTCAATGTCAGAATGAGAAGTAAATAAAGATGTATCATTAGCAAACAATGCTGTTTGTGAATTAATTAAACTAGGAATATCTGAAATGAAAATATTAAAAAGAATCGAGGCAGATGAGAATCTGAGGTACCCTAGCGTGGATATTATATTCAGTACAAAACATATTGTTAACTTGAACTTTTTTTTTTTTTTTTTTCATTTATTTCTGCTTGGCCCGAAGGCCCTCAGCATCCGCGTATGATACAGTGATGTTACATGAATTAAATTAACATTGATTGAAAAACAGACTTGAATACGTGAGTACATGTGAATAAATTTGAGAAGCCACATCAGGTGCATGATAATCAGGAGGTCGAAGAACTGTCGCGGTGGTTTTCGATTTTAGTCTATTGGTGAGGATTTTTGTTTTCCGATTTTGAAATGTACGGCTGAGGAAGTCAGGAATTTTGGGATAAAGCAAGATGGAGGGAGAAATGGACGGAGATAGGAGTAATGCCGGAGGTTCGTTATGTAGCTGGGAGTTAGGTACAAACCATGGGCTTTGGTGATGGATCGGAAATTATTTTGGAAATCTGCATTTTTTGGATGTTTGATTTGCTGGCTGAGCCCAGACCGGGTAATAGGATAAAATTGGGCGGATCATTGACTGGTATAGGTGAGTAGCGACATGGAGTTGAAATTTACGATCCAATAAAAAAAATGGTAACATTTTTTTGTAAGTAATACGAAATCCAAATATTCTAAGTTTATTAAGTAAACCATCATGTCATACTTTATCAAACGCTTTTTAAACATCTAAAAATAACGCAAATGTAAATTGTTGCTTTTGAAAACTAGTCACTATAAAAAGTGTAATTCGTAACAATAGTTGTATTGTAGAATAATTAGATCTAAATCCAAATTGAGAATTTGGAAGTAAATTAGTTTCATTAATAAATTTAATAACTCTCGTTAAAATTATTTTATCAAAGTGTTGGAAAATATAGACAATAAACTAATTGGATGAAAATTTTCTGGTCTACTATGAAAATCTTTTTGTGATTCAGGAATGGGTATTAGAATTGCTGTTTTCCATATTGAAGGATAGTAATTTAATCTGAAACAAGCACTATATATTGCTGTTAATTAAATAATAATGGAATTCGGAAAATGTTTGAACACTATATTAGGAAGTCGGTCTAAATCTAGAGATATATTATTTTTAAATTTTTTATAATAAATTTAATTTCTGAAGGAGGTATAAATTTCATATGCTCAGGAACCGTATAAAATGGATCTTGAAGATTTTAAAATATATTTTGATGATAGGAATAATGGATAATATGATTATAGATATTATATAAACTATAAAATTTTTGTGCAAATGATTCCGCCTTTTCAGAATCTGTAGTAGCAATCTATTAAATTAGTTATTTAATGTTTCTCTTTTCTTCTAATTCTAATAGGGGACCAAAGTGATGAATTCGGCTGAAGTTGGGATAAATAATTATTAAATGTAGAATATAGATGTTCTAATTTTTTTCGAACAGTATGAGTTTATAAATTTAATGATTTCTTAATTATAGGACCAGAATCAGCTCTGATTACCTTTTTTCAACGAGCAAGTTGCCATTTACGATGAATAATATGTTTTAAGAGTTACTAAATCTAAATTCTTGAAGTTAAATATTAAAAGATAAATTTTTGGAAGTATGAGGATGAGTCGCTTTCTAATGCTTCAAATAATAAATGCTAATAAATTCTAATGCTTTTTTAACATTATTTATACTAATCAAAATTTCATTATCAATGTCAGAAGAAGTAAGTAAAAAGGAAGGATATTTTGTAAAACATAGAAGAATTAAAAGTATTGCAATTAATGCTTTCATTAATGAGAGAATTATAAGACTGATATGAAGTTGTAATTTTATGAAATGTTATTAAAGCTGGATTGTGGTCCGAATTTAAAGCAGGTATACAATATTGCATTATCGGGAATTTTATATTTTGAGAAATTACAATATCAAGAATGTCAGGAGTAATCTTGGTATTACATGAATAATAAGTTGGCTGCGAAGGAGCATGAACTGGTTTAGTGATTAGATTATACAAGATTTGACCTTGTGGAGAAGTACTATTACATCCCCAAGCTTGGTTTTGGCAGTTAAATCACCCTGTGAATTTGAATAATTATTTAATAATAATTCTAGTGTTATTTTAGATAATTTTTGGTTTGGTGGTTTATACGCCGCCATTATATTTAAAGGAATTAGGAACCTATATTTGTAAATGCGTCGTTTTTCTACGTATGAAAATTTATATATTTTTACGTCAAAAAACAGTTAAAAACTGCGTATGACATGCTATAGGGAAAAGTGAATTGTGTGCACATTTTCAAAATTCTGTGATCCCTACACTAAGTCATATACTACTTAAATTTTGAATTTTGAAAGGGAAAAAAAACTCCCATGTAGTAAAATCTATTTTCAAGGATAAATAAGCAATAAATTTTGAATTTTGAAAGGGAGAAAAAAAAACAAAAAACTCCCAAATTGCTACACCTCCTCCTGTAGTGAGAGAAGTTCTGTCTTCTCTATAAATTATATAATTTGGTAGAACACAGTTTTTTGAGTGTGTTAAATGTGTTTCTAACACAAATAATGTCTATGTTATAACTGTACAAAAAGTGCTTCAGCTAGTTCACGTAGAAGACCATTAGCATTCCCATTTAAAAGTGTTACATTAGTGTGTTCCATTATTGAATATCGTGGAATAACATCTTGAATTAATCGATGTGTTCGGGGAAGTAAAGAGTTTAGTATTTGATTTGTTGTAATTAGAATGGTAAAGGGTCTTCAGCCACAAAATTCAATAATAGACAGTTCACCCAAAATATTAGACACGATGTTCGTTTCCGAAACTTCTTCCTATGAAATTCTCAAAATAATCGGTAAACTAAAAAATGAATATTCGTCCGGTTTAGATGAATTCCCGGATTCTTTGTTAAAGACCTCTGCGTATGCCATTATACGCAGATGCTCACATATTTAATGCATCTTATGCACTGGAACGTTTCCAGATATTTTCAAAACAGCTAAAATCAAGCGGCTCTTCAAAAAAGGCAACAAAAATGAAATTCAGAATTATCGACCCATTTCTCTTCTATAAATTTTTCAAAAATATTAGAGAGACTTTTTTACGTACGAATGGAAACCTTTCTCAGTAAACACGACGCGCTTTCAGATTGCCAACATGGATTTAGAAAATCAAAATCAACGGAAACAGACATATTTTCTTTTCTTAAAGATATCGCCTCATCATTGGATCAAAACGAAGCACCTATTGAATTATTTTTAGATCTCTCAAAAGCTTGTGACGTCATTGATCATGACATTTTACTTTCAAATTACCTTCATATGGAATCCGTGGTATTGCTCTTGATTGGTTATGTTCGTACCTTAAACAACGATCTCAGAGAGTTGAAATACCTTACTGGATTGATCGAACATTACGTACGCGCCTTTCGGATTCGCGTTGCGTGAAGTTCAAGAGGATCGATTTTAGGGCATATTCTCTTCCTACTGTACGTAAACGGTATGCCCTCGGGCCTTGACGATTCGAAACGGCTCTTTGCAGATGATACGAGCATTCTTTGCAATAAACCGTAAATAGTACTATATTAGATGTTTCAAATTGGTTCCGAAATAAATTAATTGTAAATGAAAAGAAAACGGTTTTAATGCAGTTTTCCATTTCAAATGAACAATTCTATGCCTCATTGAAAATGAACGGTGTACCATTGACTGACGTTAGGGATACAATATTTTTAGGTGTCTTAATTCACTCAAACCTCATAAGGAACGTCCATTTAAATTAATTGAACAAAAAATTAAGTTCATTATGCTACACGTTCAGAATTCTTGCAAATTCAGTCAGCCTTCATACTGCTCGTTGTGTATATTTCGCGAATGTTCTTTCCCGCCTGAGATATGGCATTATATTCTGGGGAAATACATCTTATAGCTCCCAGACTTTTAGATTACAAAAAAGAATTGTACGAATAATACCCAAATCTCACCCACGTGATTCAGGTAAGCCACTCTTTAATAATCTAGGAATTTTACCGGTACTTTGTTGGTTACGAATCAGTGTTTTTATCAAAAATGACTTGCTTAAGAGCGGGAATATATTTTCAGAAAATGCCGAAGTCTGTTACTCTAACACTCGACGTAGAAATCATATTCATCAGGTGACAGTGTCAACAGCTCATTACAAAAAATTCACGTACAATACATGTACATTATTTTACAACACTTTGCCAGATGACATTAAACGATTAAATTCGATAGAAAAATTTAAATCCAAAGTGAAATCGTTTCTGCTGCATCACTGTTTCTATACAATTAGAGACTACACTGCATCGACGCATCACAAGAAAAGTAACATTAATTTTAACAATGATACGTAATGAAATATTTACCATTTGGACTGTATAAATGTGTATAAACAACCTGTAGTATTGTATTGCAGCCTCCGGGTCAATGACCCCCATCTCGATCAGGTTTTTCGTCCAGTTTCCCTGATCCAATTGAGCAAATGCTGAGAGGGCCCCAAGTTTTGCTTCTGGACATAAATGTAACTTTATTATCTGTATACGTCTTCTAGAATTCATTGGAAATATAGTTATTCAAATTATCGTTTCCACGTATTTGTTGTCAGCAGGATTCCTTGATGAAGGACATCATGGATAAGAGCCCAAAATTTATTGCTTATTTATCATCGAAAATAGATTTTATTATATGGGAGCTGCTTTTTTTAATTCTCAAAATTTATGTAATATATGACTTAGTTTAGGGATCACAGAATTTTGAAAATGTGCACAGAATTGACTTTTCCCCATAGCACGTCATACGCAGTTTCAACTGTTTTTTGACGTAAAATAAATAAATAAATAAATAGAATTTAATTCTGTACTATTAAAAGAAGAATTACAAGTATTATTAAGATATTGTTGGGATTTTGTAGATATAGATGGGAGGGGAGGAAAATTATTCAAATTTATAGTAGGAGAAGTAGTTTTAGTAGCCGAACTCGTAGGGGATTTATAGGTGATAGGGGGTTTATTTTTAATAATTTTGATGATGGAGTTGTAGATAAAAGTAACTTTTGATTAGGGAATTTAATAGAATTAGAATTAGAATTTGAAGAGTGTGTCTTAAAGAAAATACATCCTCTGTAGTTAGCTGTATACTTCTCAAAACAATTTACACATTGAGTAGAATTTCTTCTTTTTACATTTGGAATAGTGATGATCCTCAGTACAACGTACACAAAGAGATGCTAGAGTACAGTTGGCGTGAGTATGATTAAAGATTTGGCAATTAATAAGTATTTAATACAAATAGTATTAAAAACAGCAGTTTATAATATTAGTACTTGATGTCTGTAAGTAATATCTTAATATTCACTGTTTAACAAAATATGTAAGAGGGTATTACAATTGATACGTTTGAGTCAAGGCGTCCTCATGTGATCCCAAAGAAACTTAAACTTTCGTCTAGTAAACTGGTATGCGTATAACGGAAAAGATCTTCATTTAATTTCAGATATGTGTTGATTTATTTTTTATTAGAAGAATATTTTACAGAAGACAACTGTGTCTAAAAATGTATCAGGAATTTAATACTCTTTACGTAATAGAGCAGATAACTGAAAATAGAAGATAGGTATTTTAAGTTTTTAATTGCACAAAATATAAGTAATTCATGTTCATAGAAACACAATAAATTTAGCTACATCTTAATTATATTTGACTGCCTTTTATTTTCAATTTCATCACATGACTACAAATTTTATGTTAATTGAGAGATTAGATTGTCGGAGACTGATAGACGGATAACCAGCACATTGTGGCTGTGGATGTGATAGCCAATGTGGTTATAGATACATTGCTTCTTCAGCATGAAATGAATGCAAATGAATGCGTGCTTTTTGATGGTATTTGTTCTAGTGGACATTATTTAGAACACATAATTAAAATGTTGACTTAATTTTAAATAAAAAAGTATGTCTAGTAAATTAAAGACCAAATACTTTGTAAAATTGCTGAAAGTTGAAATGTTTGACTGCATAATTTATAATTTGATTATATTGTATATCTTTTAATGTATCAATAAATGTGACTAGACTTTTGCACATGCGTTATGATTTATATGTAACCTACTACCTTTATTATGTTTTCACTATATTCCTTGTAATAATGTTTATCGGTCACATGCGTCTTTAACCCGTTTCGACATGCAACCTTGCAGGTTTGCTAAGTGCACTTGTACCTTAACATTTACCTTAACATTAGCCGCATTTACGCCGAAAGGTCGGGCGTAAGCCAGGAGTAATACGTTTACTCCAGAAGTAACTACTCTCTGCTTAAGCCCGGAGTAAGCGAAGCGTAATTTTGTACTAATACTCGCAGAGTAACTGAAGATTAACTACTCAGGGGTTGCTCCGAAAACAACGTTTGGCAACATCTAAAAACCCCATGTCGACTTCTCAAATCGAATTTTCAATTGATATTTACGTTTATATATCGATCGTACTGGGTATCGTTATAGCCTAAAACGCTATAATATAATAGCGCTAAAAAGCTCTAAATTAAATCCTTAATAAATCACCGCAAAGATGTCTTTGCATCAAGTTTCGGCGTCCAGCATCTGCCCTTTGCTGTAAACAAGGAGGTTAGAATTACGAATATATGGAGAGGACATTCTTCACTGCCGGAAAATAAAGCCAGCCCCTTGCCATATATGTTAGGCGGTAGGACAATTTGACCAGCTGCCTGTTTTGAACACATTGCCTGTGGGCCCTTGGTGAGATCGTAGCAATTCTCGAAAGTATTGGTTAAAGAGATTAGCCACTGTTGCCGGATCGTTCACATTTATATCGTTATGTTTTAAAACAACATTCTCTACAGGTTTTCTAGTTGAGTTGGTAGTATTATTTATTATATTCCAACATATATATATATATATATATATATATATATATATATATATATATATATATACCTGAAATCTATCTTTCCACTCATATTTTATCTTTATTCATAAATTGATATTTCGCTAAAGAATGTGTTGCAAATATACTTAGTTTGAATAAATAGGCAGAATATTAGGCCTCCCAAGTAGTGGCAGGGCAAATTAAAAACATTAAAAAATTGCTTTATTTGTTGTATGAAGCTTAATTGAATTTTCCTTATGAGCTTGAAGCCAATTATTGTTAAAATGGAATTATTTAATGTCATTGAGAAATTACAATAGCTTCAAAAAAGAAGGAAGAAAAACGAAAAGATATTTTCAATTTATCTAATGGAATAAAGGGAAATTGTGAGTGCATTAGTCAACTCTCATTTGGCAACGTATTCTAAATAATTTGACTTTCAAGAAAGCAGGTGAAACGAACAAGTCACAGAAAATCTATAAAATGAAAGGATTTGCTGTTTGTGTTCCACATTTCAAATGAATAATAATTTTGGAACGAGTTTCTTATCTTTTGGAAAATTCTGTAAAGAAATGGAAATGAAATGCTTAAGTGAATATAATTATGTGATTTAATTCCAATTTTTTGAACAAAAGTTTTAAGGAATTTCAAAAGAAATTGTCAGACCAGAATAAAACTGTTCTATCTATGGTTCTAGTGATACAGTAACCACCAAAATTAAAAACATGAGTGAGGCCAAAAACATTAGTGCAAATTAATCATTGCAGTGTTATTTAGGGAATATGCTTAAAGGAAATCTTCAATAAAAATCTATCAAACCTTGCATCAAGCAATATATGACTTCAAGCTCCCATACCACATTATTAATTGTAAAAAATTCTGTTAAAGACGTGGCATCAAGACTAGCTTCATTAAAGTTGAGTCCCATGAAGGATCAATGCCGACTGAAGACAAAATTAGTTGGGGAAAAATAAGAGAAAGTGCAAGCTGATGCAGCTTAGTTTTCAATGTGACTGGAACCAAGATACTTTAAAATCATCTATCTAAATACTGGATTTCACACCGAAATTTTAAAATAAAAAAAACCATACATATTATTATGGTGGATGTTGTGGTTGTATATGGACTAGAATTGTGAAACTGTTGCAGTAACTGGCCACATAGAATTAAAGAAAATCCTGCTCAAGTGTAACTCTCTGTCGAAAGCCACATCAATCTGAACATATTTTTTTAAATTAATGATATATTTCTAATACCAACTCAATCATTTTTTAAAAACCAATAAAGATGAGACACATTTGAAATTATTTTATAATTTGAAATGTTTTCTATTAGATAAAAATAATACAAAATATTTTTATGAATGAACTATTTCCATTATTTCAGATTTTAAACTTTTGACTTTACTACGGTATTAGGTACCTATAATGCAAACTCATTTCATGAAAATGTTACTTTTGTTATCCCTACATGCAGCAGCGGATTTACCATTTTTGAGGCCCCAAGCTAAAATATTTTTGAGACCCCCTTTTTAAAGTGAACAATAAAATTTTTGATATTGGACATTTTACCCTTTTTAAAAATTAACTAAACAAATAAAACATGCTTCAAATAATAATTTTATTCAGATATTTACTTTAAAAATTGATAACAATTGTCTATAATATAATATCTATGTATCAAAATAGCTGCAATATAATATCAACACTATAACTGACAAAAACTTACTAAAAGTGCTGTTTATGCAATATTTTGTTCATAAAATCAGAAATAGTATTCTTGAAAGATAAACCTCAGAGCTTATAATTTTCACTGGACATTATTGTTAGTGAATTGAATATGTCTTGCCGATAGTAGCTTCACTTGTTTTTAGCTCTTTTGAGTTCACTCAATAAAGGACACACTTATGTAGACTGAATTGTGTGTCCCATTTTATTATTTTAAAAAGTGTTTGTACTTAAATAAGCCAAATGTTGGGTGTATGAATAGATACCATTTGAGTCAGCTGCTGTGACAGATTTTGGCATGACAGATTTTGTCATCCACTCGACAAGTTCAAACCGAAATAAATGAGAGTGAATACGCCGGTGTCAAATGTATCGGTTTTCAACTCAAATAGTGTATTTATCAAATTGATTTAATTTGTATTTATGTACTGCAACTAATTATAAATTTGTATATTTTCATATTTTTTTCAGCAAATTTCCAATTTTGTTTAATAAATTTTTGAGACCTCTTGGGCTCTGAGGCCCCAAGCTGTAGCTTATTTAGCTTAATGCTAAATCAGCCACTGCCTCTATGGTAAAACTCGGGTTTATGACACAAGATTCTTAGAACACCAGTGTTGCAAGAGAGGAATGCTGTTAAAATGACTAAATATGGCGCTCTAAAAATTTATTGAAAATATCGCTGTTCGATATGTTCCGGGTGCAGGTATTTACACATTGACTTGAACAGAATCGGTCTATATGTCGGAATCGGACGAACAGAATCGGTCTATACTGAGAAAAATCTCATGTTTGAGAAAAATGTTCCAATTTTAATTATTCTGTTTGTTTTGAAGAAAACGTTAATATTAAATGTTAAAACAAAACATTTATTCCTAAGACTAAAAATAAATGACCCAAAACACTGTTTCGTATTGGCGGTAAAGCTGTAAACGCTTACAAATCTTGCGAACCGGGTTAATTGAGATGCTTTGGTCAACAAAACATCGCGGCCAGACCACAGTGCTCTCGACAAAAGGCTTCACTTTCTGAGGACAATGTCATCTCCATATATTCTAACCTCCTTGGCTGTGAATTACTACGAACTTGCGCTACTTCACGCTTATTCCGAGCTTAAACTAGGGGTCGACTGGGAACAGCTGTTGCCATGGTAACTGCGCCGCCCTTACTCCCAGCTTACGCTACGCTTCCGTTACTCCATGTTTATTAGTCAATATTTTGGCTACTTCTAGCTTACGCCAGAAGTAAATTTTACTCAGTGTAAGGAGAGAAGTTCCAAATCGTGTGAACAGAGAGTACTGTTTCAGTTAAAAATTATCATCAGCTGTTCTATGCTGTAACTTCATTTGGGACCTTTGTTAACTTTCTTTACTTGTATATAAAACATTCGATGATAAATTAGTATTAAAATTTGTCCCCAGATTTCACATATTTACATATTAAAACTAGTATTCTTATATAAAATATGTAGAACAGAAATGAAGTACATAAGTCGATTTCAATATGAAATGAATTACACAACGAAAGAGCAGAATGAATGTGAGAATACAAATAATTTTCTTCCCCAATTCATGTTTTTAATCCAAGGTATTCATATTTCAGAATCGTATAATATTCTTCCACAGAAATAATGTACTTCTTGATTGTGTAACCGCACCTTGACATATTGATAGTGACAAAGTACATGTGTTAAGATCCATACAATATATTATGACAAGACTCCACATTCATTGAATACAGTATTCAAAATCCCATTGATCCCATTGCAGTCATGGTAACCTTCAAAATTACAATGTATTATTGTTCTAGGATTAAGAAACCTAAATTTAGTATATCCGTATGGAAGTAAATTACTGAAGTCCTCTTCAGTATTCAGATTTAATAATAAATTAAACAAAGGAGCTGCTTCAGTTCATGGGTATGGAGTCAAGTAATTTAAACTTTTGGTAAATTTGTAAGCAAGTGAAGAAATACAATGCATTAACTATCATTGGCAAAGCTGAAGGGTAATCTGAGAGCCTTCGAAAACCCAAATTATTTTCAATAAAATCTATCGTTAAGTGTGTCATTTTCAATATTTTTTAATGAATCGTTAAAGAAAATTAAATGTTTTCGACTCCTTTTCTCCGCTTACGCGCGAGGGAATTAGCTGAGCGAGGAGCCTGCCAGTGAATAGACACCGGCTGGCTCTGCCGCGCATGCGCCCTATCTCCCTCTCACTCGCACTCACTGGGCAGAGAGCCGCAGAGAGTCTAAGCGCCGGGAGGAACGGACTTGTACCGCGATGCACGTCCACGTCTCGGCCAGACAAATTCCTCATCACCTGACGTTGTGGGAAAATAGTGGTTTGTGTGATTTTTTTTTTCCTGTTTTCTTTAGGAAACAGTTAATGAAGCTAGAGATTTAGTGTTATAGAGAATGTCCCACTGACTATGCGCCAGTCCCATAACTTCTGAACGGTTCACGAAATCGAAATGCCGTTTTCGCTCAACAGTGTGAAATCATGAGGCAAGTAATACGCCGTAGAGATAGAAATAGTGTAGATAATATTAAGTGTTTAGATATGAAGAGACTATTGAAATCTGCATCACAGCAAAATGAACTATAAATGAACTTTCAGGGTCAGAATTATTTCAAAGATACAAAACTGTTTATTTTAAAATTATTGATACAGTAGTGACTCAGGTAGATTATAGGTTTCAAAATTTTGAAAACTTTCATTTTTTTGGATTTCTTGACGAAAATCTGTTTTCCCCCTACGAAGCGTCCTTTCGTTTAGAAAAGGTTTCTTTCCTAATAAAACAATATCCATCCTTTGACAGTGAGCAGCTTCGAAATGAACTGACAAATCTGTACAGTGATATTGCAAAATATACAGCTGCAGATTTGTTGCTGAAGTATTTGTTAGACAAATGGATCTAGAAAACATCAATTTTAACAATGATACATATGCATTATTTACCATTTGAACTGTATAAATGTGTATAAACAACCTGTGACAAGTATTGTATTGCAGCCTCCGGGCCATTGACCCCCATCTCGATCAGGTTTTTCGTCCAGTTTCCCTGATCCATTGAGCAAATGCTGAGATGGCCCCTTGTTTTGCTTCTGGACATAAATGTAACTTCATTTTCTGCGCACGTCTTCTAGAAGTCTGTGGGAAATACAATTATTCAAACTATCGTTTCCATGTTGTCGCGGTGCGAAGTATTATTCCGAAGGACAATATGGATAAGAGCCAAAATTTATTGCCTTTTTATCCTTCAAAATAGATTTTATTACATGGGAGCTTCAAGTAGTATATGACTTTGTGTAAGGATGCAAATTTTGAAAATATTGCACACAATTCACTTTTCCCCATAGCACGTCATACGCAGTTTTAACTGTTTTTTTTACGTAAAATAAATAAATAAACAAACATTATCAAGAGACGGTTCGGTTCTTACAACCAACACCCCCTGGATATAGAGAGCCTTTACACTGATATGTGACGTCATCATAGGTAGACCGACCGTCGGAGAGCTGCACAGTTCGCAGTAATACTAGGAATCCTTACTTCATTTGCGTTTACTTTTCTGGAAAAGTATTACAAAAATTTAAAAAAGTCCCCATTTAATGTTCACATCATTGAAATTAAGTACTCTATTTATTTCAAGAATCCATAAGAAATTCGTTTTAAATACATTTACCTTCAAGTTTTTAAGAGTGATCTCAAGAACATACGGCAGATACTTTACATCCCCAACTATTTAAAATTATTACAATGAATATAGTGAAAACATAATAAAGGTAGTGGTTTATAAATAAATAAATCATAATGTATGTGCAAAAGCTCCAGTCACATTTATTAGTACATCAACTCGTTTACAATATTAACAAATTGTAAATTATCCAATCAAATGTTTCAACTTTCAGCAATTTTAAAAAGTATTTGTCATTTATCTACTTATAAAATTTATAGTCATGTGATGAAATTGACAATAAAAGCCAGCAAAATATAATTAAGATGAAGCTAAAATTATTACGTTTTTATGAACATGATTTAGCTATTTGTTTTCAATTAAAAACTTAAAATAACGAATTTTTATTTTCAGTTATCCGCTCTACCACATATTAAATTCATGATTTTAGAAGATTTTAAGAGTATTAAATTCTTGATACCATTTTCAGACACAATCGTCTTCGCATTTTCTGTATGAACTAAAATTCAAAACAATATCCACAACTACAGAAAGAGAAATCACTGGATGAGATTTCCACACTAGTTTTAAAAGGGAAACACAATTATCGCTTTGTTTAACAATTGTCGAAACTGGAAACACTCTAACTTTCCTCAAATTATTCACCAAATCTTCCAACGTTATACAAGAAAATTGTTGGTTATAAACTTGCTGCGAAACCACACTAGTAGCATCGATAGCAACCGGTTGGAAATTCTTCAGTCTTCTTTTCTTTTCTGATGGAGTTTCTCGCCTTGTTTCTTTTCTAGAAAGATAGATAGGCCAGTCAAGGAGTACGGAAGACACCACGATTTTTTAAATTGAAAGACATTGGATTTAGAAAATAATTTTTCACTCATCGTATCATACAGAACTGTTTCCTACAATATATCGCTCACGTGGAAGTGGCGATGGCAAACCTGTAAAATATTGCATAAATAATTAACAGCAAAAGAATATAAATATCAAGAAGATAATTCTCAAAGTACAATAATAAAACAACCATCGCATTTAACAATAACGGATTAAAAATTAATTTTAACGGAATTAGAATCTTAATTATGTCGCGCTATAATACATAACTTAAAAATATTTGAAATTATTTAAATGTTCGGTAAAGTAAGCGTATTATTTGAACTGTATAATGTTTAAGAGTAAACTCGCTGTACTAAGTTAATTTCAAATTTGGTCTAACTAATAGAAAATGAATATTACTCGTATATGGAACATGTTGCGAAACATTGTTAAAGGTTTTCCGCGACGAAATGACTACGAATAAAAAGAATCCTTAACTTACTTTAGATGTTCTTGAAGGGTTGAATTTTCGTCGATGTTCAGAAAGCCATTTTCATCGCACTTCTATATGGCTTTTTAGAATAAACATCACTGATATGCTGGCGCCAATACTTACAATTAACACTGAAAATCGTCACCGATGGAATGAACGTCCTAGAATCTTCCAGTTTCCAATTACAACACACTATTGCTACCCAAACAACTGACCATGTGCAAATCATGCTGTTGCCTACCTCTCGGCGCCATTACACTACGTCACGACCTCAGTGTGGAGGATTTCTATATTCAGGTGGTGTTGATACAACTCAGTCTAACTTTCCCTTATCTGTAGAATTATGTGAAAGGAATATAAAAATACCTTAAAGAGTAAAGACATACCTGAGAAATTCCATGGGAAATATCAGAATCGGTAATTTCAATACAGTGGCTATCGGATTCGGTGGTATAACTGTTAGCATACTGGACTATTGTGCCCGAGTTTGCAGGTTCAAACCCGATCAAAGCCATGGATTAAGGGCGAAAAAATCCTTCGGGGGGAAAGTAAAGTCGGCTGTCCCATGTAGTATATTTACTGCATGTAAAAGATCCTCAAGCGTAAAAGAATTCTCTGGACTAAATATAAATCGCCTGTTTCGTCGACCAAGATGATACCTCCTTTCTCCGCCAGTTGGTGAAAGGGGCGTAGCAATATGGTTAGACGAGCCTGATGGCTCGAGTCTCGCCTCGTAAAATAAGGCATTAACTAACTAGCTATCTAGAAGTGACCGCTGAATTAACTGTGAAGAAACGAGAGCTTTAAATACCAAATTATTGACGTTTTGCTGAATGAAAAAAACAAGGATGATTGGAGCTAATTTACAAAAAGATGTAAGATAATATTTTCAGAATACCCAACTGCAAGACTAGCTTCGCCGCTGTTAACTATAACAAAAAATTCTTCCTATGAATCAGTGGCGAATCTTGAAAATTATTTTAGGTATACCGCACCTCATGGGATCATAGTTTTCCTTAAGAGTGAAACCTACATATCATACATGAATACTTGAGAATTTAAATGTGGTTACAGAGTTTACTGGAAAGTCAATGAAAGTCTATGTAGTTTCTTTTATGTATTGTAAATGCACGAAATATGATTTGTCCTTTTCATGCTGGCCTAAATAACTAGCAAAGGAAACTATATTGTCTTGTGACCAAACGTACTAAAAAGAAGACACGGTCAGCAAAAACGTTTGTTCAATTTAGGGCAACCCGTTGACCATTTGTGTCTAGAATAATTAAAGTACAGAACTGCCTGCTTTACTCTCGCTTCCCCTCTTGATATTTTGCTGTCAAATCTGTAAGTTCTGGTGTGGGCCTACCGTTGTCTTTTATTTGGACTTTTCTGAAAACACAATGCTATGAAATGCAGTCCTTAATAATTGTTTTAACAGACGCAACCACTAGCTTCTGGATCATTAACGCACGCCATTTTCACAAAAACTTGAGAGAAGCGAAACTTACGAACGACCTGCGCAGGGCTGTTAACCGCAATATTTTGCGGTGCCTACGGGCCGTTAACCTACAGCCGCTCAGAACTGTTCGAAACCTCTCCCTTGTGTACTGTATAGCGCACTGACGAGGCTCCCGGTAGCAAAATAGTCTTATTTTTTCGCATCTGTTGTTCTAGGAGCATGCATCCTACTATTCCAGCATATTTGGTCCTGGCTTGGAACGTTTCCTCGGGGTCCTAATATTGGTTTTGAGGGGTCCACCACCATTCTAGAAACAATTTGTCTTCTGAATTCTAGCTGGTCCAGTTTGTCATTTTGAGAAATAATGCAATGCATTCTCCATTCAGCAAATCTTACAGCGTTTATACAATTCCAAAGAATAAGCTAGTATCATTTTTTATCTTATAGCTGGTCTATACTGGGAAATAAAACTACCCAACAAATCTATTTTTCCCATACGCGAATTGTAGTTCGAAATTAAACAGACTGTGATATTTGCATATTTTGCTGACTGTACTGCTTTTTGTCATAGAGGGATAACAATCATCATAATTCCAAAGCAAGGCACACACACTACTTTGTCGTCTTCAAATTTTCTCATTCCTAGAAATCATATTTACGTCTCTGGTTATCTGCATTTTCATTTCGTGGTGTGTATTTCTGACTTTTACTTCTCTCTCTGTCCCAGTAGGTCGAAACCCTTGGTTTCTCTGACCAGCCAACAAATAATAGGAAGCAAAGTTGTCTATAAATAAAAAGACTTGATGGATTCTCCACACGTTCTAGCAAATTCATTACTACTTTACTACCCAGTGGTATATACATTTTTTTCCGATTCACTCTTTCTACATTATGCATACATTTCAAAGGAGAATCCAGAATAAGAACATTTTGCAGTAATGTCTCCTGCAATAAAGGACCATCTGCACAACAATACTTACTTCTTTTGCAATGTGCCAAATTTAACAGTAGTGATAAGTTTACTGTTTCAATAAAGTTATTTATTTTTGCCGTTTTATCCCCAGAAGTTTGGGAAACCGGGGATCAGTAGGAGTGCTTCAATGTGTTTATTTCGAAGTATTGTTTGGGGCATAAAGAAAGGAATTTAAATGGAACAAGCTATTCTTGACGTATTACACATATTAGGTGTTGATTTTTCTGGATTGTTGAGGACAAGCTGCGACAATGCGGCAATATGGCTGCATATACAAACGTCTACAAGCACGAATTCAGTCTGAATCCTCTAGCCATTTTTGTGCCGTGCTCAGATCATTCTTCGCAGCTTGTGGGTTCAACGGCCACTGGAGGTAGTAATAAATCATCCACCTATTTTGCACTCCAACTTTACAATTTCTTCGTTTTGACTACGGTTTTGCACTCTGAAATCAAAGTCGAATAACGCAGTTTTGAAATCACTATCGAAAATAGCTTGCTCGTGGCGCATAGCAAAGTTACTAGCATTTCACCCTTGAGGTCCGGGTTCGATTCCCGTTGAATCTCATGTGAAATTTATTCTAACAAAACGAGTTTGGCTGCTTCACAAGAGCTAGTCCAACCCCTGAAGTGTCGTAAACCCTACCCCTATCCTTCTTCCTTCCCGATTCTGGCCGCTGGGTAGTGACGTACATTCAAGTTATAAAGACATCATGGTTCTGCTTGTAGAAACCTTTACTGACAGTAATCAAAAGAAAGAACTCAGCTCTCGACATTCAGATTGTACTGAAAAAAGAAACAATCTGAAAATTGAAAAAAAAGATAATATATAATAATCTGCTGAATAAATTTCAATTTTTGTGGACACTAACTGAAACCTCAATGACAAATTCTTCAAAAGGCGCAAATCTTCTCACAGAATATTCATCAATTTGTATATTTCTTTTTCCCAAAGAATGCGTTTTGTTATCAGTCTTTTTATGAGCCAACCATCACGTTTTGTGGAATGAAAAAAGGTTTAGAAATGGTAATACGGTTGGGAGGAAACATCTTCAATTATTAAA
Organism: Teleogryllus oceanicus; assembly: GCA_964035755.1. Taxonomy (NCBI): domain Eukaryota; kingdom Metazoa; phylum Arthropoda; class Insecta; order Orthoptera; family Gryllidae; genus Teleogryllus; species Teleogryllus oceanicus. The sequence goes on from CAXIVR010000009.1 coordinate 45,662,995, forward strand.
AAAATGGTCGATTCAATATATATTTCCAATTGTCGAGATTATTATAAGAACGTTGTCTGTGACTAATGCAAGTGGCGAATGATCTTTCTCTGCGTTGAAGCGCGTAAATAAATGATTTGAGATAGTTTTATACAAGACACATTGAATGGATTATCTCTTTATATTTAGAAAATGACATTTTTTTATTTATTTAACGTCAAAAACAGTTGTATGACGTGCTATGGGGAGAAGAGAATTCTGTGCAAGTTTTCAAAATTCTGTGATCCCTACACTAAGTCCTATACTCCTCGAATTTTGAGGTAATAATAATAATAATAATAATAATAACCGCTCTCATGTAATAAAATGTATTTTTAAGAAATCAGCTATAAATTTTGGGCTCTTATTCATTATGTCCTTCGTCAAGGAATAATACTTCTGCCGCGACATTAAAACGATAATTTGAATAACTGTATTTCCCACTGAATTCTAGAAGGCGTGTACAGATAATGAAGTTACATTTATATCCAGAAGCAAAACAAGGGGCCGTCTCAGCATTTGCTCAATGGATCAGGGAAACTGGACGAAAAACCTGATCGAGATGGGGGTCATTGACCCAGAAGCTGCGATATAATACTTGTTACATATTGTTTAGAATTATACAGTCCAATGGTAAATAAATACATTATCTATCATTGTTAAAATTAATGTTACTTTCCTTGTGATGCTCAGTATAGTCTCTAATTGTATAGAAACAGTTATGCAGCAGAAACGATGGCCAAGAACCCCGGGACGGCGTCGAGCCCCTGGCCGAAGGGATAAAAGGCACTGACTGACTGCGACGTGACGAGACTTGACAAATACAGTAATTATTCAGTATAGTATACTCAGTAATGGAGGATTTCTCCAGAAGAAAGCGCTCAACGCCCCAACAACGACGCAACGAATTACAAAAAAAAAAAAAAAAAAAAAAAAAACACAGATTCGTAAATCAACAGACAAGGTAACGGAAAAATTCCTAGATTAATGAAGAGAGGCGTACAAGAATCACATGGGTGGGACTTGGTTATTATTCGTACAATTCTTTTTTGTAATCTAAAAGTCTGGGAGCTATAAGATGTATTTCCCCAGAATATAATGCCATTTCTCATGCGGGAATGAACATTCGCGAAATAAACACAACGAACTGCATGAGAGTTGACGGAATTTGAAAGAATTCTGAACGCGTAGTATAATAAACTTAATTGTGTGTTCAATTTATTTAAATGGACGTTCCTTTTGAGGTTTGAGTGAATTGAGACACCTAAAAATATTGTATCCCTAACGTCTGTCAATGGTACACCGTTCATTTTCAATAAGGCATAGAATTGTTTATTTGAAATGGAAAACTGCCTTAAAACTGTTTTTCTTTTAATTTACTATTAATTCATTTCGGAACCAAATTTAAAACATCTGATATTGTATTGTTACGGTTTCTTTATTGCAAGAATATTCGTATCATCCGCAAAGAGAACTGTTCTTCCATTTCGAATCGTCGAGGGCATATCGTTCACGTAAAATAAGAACAGAATAGGGCCTAAAATCGATCCTTGAGGAACTGCAATTGGCAAAGAGTCGGAAAGGTGTGTACATGTTCCATCATTCCCGCGGGTATTTCCACTCTCTGAGATCGTTGTTGAAGAATTACGAACCTGTAATCAAAGCAATACCACGGATTCCATATGAAGGTAATTTTGAAAGTAAAATGTCATGATCAATGACGTCACAAGCTTTTGAGAGATCTAAAAATAATTCAATAGGTGCTTCGTTTTGATCCAATGATGAGGCGACATCTTTAAGAAAAGAAAATATGGCTGTTTCCGTTGATTTTTTTAAAATTTATTTTCTAAATCTATGTTGGCAATCTGAAAGCGCGTCGTTATATTTTAAAACAACATTCTCTACAAGGTTTGTGGTTGATTTGGTCGTATTTTTTATTATCTGTCACTTTGTTTTTGTTTTGTTATTTGAGTTCAAAATATCCTGATCGTTTTTCATGATTTTAGCCTGTCTTATGACTTTTCTTAACAATGATTTGTATTTTTTAAAGTAGACTAGTGAGAACTTGAGATAAATGTAAAATACTTTGCTCAGACTAATATTCACAATACGTTGCAGTGTTTGAATTTTCAGGGTCCAACGAAGATATTCTGTGATGTGGAGATCCCAAAATTTTGAACACGTATGGCCCATGACCAGGTGGCAATGTAATATCGGCACCAAATAACACAAAAGAATGCACGATTATACTGACTGTTATTATTTCTCAAGTTTTTTGATGTGTCATCATCTCCTATAAGCAACTGTTTAATTTCTTCTGGCATATTGCTGGAAGGTAAACTTGTTTTCCCATTTAAGCAACACAGAATAAACTGATTTGCAGAATTAATCTGCCCGTCGACGTGGGTTGGTCCACGTCCTGACGGGGGGATGCAGAGAGGGCTCTCAAGTATTCTTTTCTTTCACCAGACACTTTTCTTCTCCCCATATATCATTCTCGTTCGTTTTATTACATCCTTTCTCTTTTCTTCTCCCTCTTCTATTTCCTGTACCTCTGTATGCTGAACGCCCACCCATGTGTTTGCCGTGCATGACGAGCCCGTGTCGGAGGGTATGTCCTGGATGAGGGTGCATCAGTTTCCCAATTACTCTCCTCGTGCTACTTCTTTCTTGGTATCTAGGGATACGTGTATATTTTGGGGAACATTCCTTGTGGTCTCAATACACTTGCTGGCTACGGACTCTGAACGGGCGGTCGGAGCCTTACTCCCGATCAACCGGCTTGGACTAGGTCTTGTATTGAACTTCAGGGTGAGCGGGGGGATCCACGGCGGGGCAGCGCTGTGACATCTCCCTACTATATCCCTGTGCCAACCCTGGCACCCCAGTGGGATGTCCCCTTGTTGGACTCCATGGTGGGTGGGGAGCACGGAAATGAATCGGCTTCAACTCTGTGGAGCAAAATAGCCCCGCCCTCCTCCGCAGGAAATTGATACAGAACTATCGATTTGAATAGTTTTTTCGCAAAGAAGATGATCAACCGAAGAAGCCCCGTTTCCTCCTCATGGCATGCGCCGAGAAGGAAAACTTTTAAGCATAAGTGCTTTGTCCGTCTGGCGCAGGCCATTGAAGACGAGTTTGGTAGCTCAAGCGGTCGTGCGACAAAGAAATGGTACCATTCTCTTTGAAGCACGCACCGACGAACAAATTGGAAAAATTCAAAACCCAGCAGATAGCCGGCATCCAGGTGTTAGTCACGAATCACCCGACTTTGAACGTGTGCAAAGGCGTATTGCATCCCTGAGACTTTGCTTCTGAAAGTGATGATCTGTCGAACTTCTTTGAGAGTTTGGAGTCACTGAAGTGTATGAGATCAGACGAAAAGGAGCAGGAAATTAATCCCCATGACCCTGATCCTTACATTTGACCGTCCGTCCCTCCCAGAAAAAGCCGTCACTGGTTTTACAAACACTCCGTGCGACAATATGTTCCGAACCACTTTGCGCTGTTTCCAACTGCCAAAGGTTTGGTCATACAACAACGCTGCATGTCGGTTAGCGCAGTATGCGGGAAGTGCGGAACACCAGCGCGACCCACAACCCGCGACAGACCACCGCACTGTCTTAACTGTGAGAGAGCAACCATGCAGCCAATTTCAACCAGTGTCAATCCATCTCCGTGAAGGGAAATCCAAAGATACGAGTGACAGAAAGTTTCTTTCCTGAGGCAAGCGTCGATTCCAAGCAAGGAATCCAGTAGACATGTCACGATCCTTTTCCAGCACTTTAAAAGCTAGGCCCCGGTGGTAAACATGAGCTGCCAGACCCAATGCACTCCAGCCCCAGCAGCGCATTTTCTCCTGCCAGGTTGCTCTATAGACTTCCCTGAAGATACGGCCTGTATCAAAGGAAAGTTATTATACCAACCAAATGCAAATAAACAGCAAAAACTCCAGCCACAGAAAACTTCTACTGGGCTCCTAGAAGCTGATTCAATCGAATCGACACCAACTCAAATTCGTCGCCGAAGTCTCGTCCTCCTCCACTGCCGGAACTCACACTGAAGATCTTCCAACCCTTCTAGATCTCGGTCACCTGTGTCAAAACACGGGACATCCCTGACACGGGCGACCTTATCCAGCGGCAGTCAGGACGACTCTGCTGTTGGATGAAAGAGCACCTCAAGAGCTCTTCTTTTACGAAGGTGAAAGAAAAAGGCACCAAAGAAATAATAATTCCTTGAATGGCTCTCCTTGGAACTTGAACGGTTTTCCGCATACATTTAGAGAAGAATTGAGCTCATACTCTCCGCCACAGACCCTTTATAGTATCCTCCTCTCCAGGAAACTCATCTTCTTCTAACCACCCCCTCTGCCTGCGCGGATTTCAAACCTATCGGTTTGTTAAGATACCAGACTTCGTGCTCACGGAGGTGTCGCGGTTCTTATCCGAGACCATCTGTTTTCTGAAGACATATCGTTCGAACCGACCTTCAAACTGTATGCCTCCGTATATAATTTGCCGTCCTTTTCATTGACGGTGTGCAATATATACATTCCTCTGGCCAAACCATGTCACAAGAGGAACTCGAAGTTGTTTCTCTTTGCCCGCCCCTTTTCTTATTGTGGGTGACTTTAATGCCCACAATCCCCGCCTGGGTAACTTTTGAGGTCATGCCTCAGAGGTACTATTGTCGAAAATATTATTGACCAGCAGAATCTAATTCTTCTGAACTCTGGGAAAATGCACATTTTCCACAGCGTCAAAACACTTTCTCGTCAATAGATCTGGCACTCTGCAGTCCCATCTCCTATCTACCATCTTGAAATTGGACTATTAGCGATGTTTACATGGGAGTGACAATTTCACCATGTGGTACGCTTTAATATTCCTAGTTTAGACGCTACCTGTTCACCTCGCTGGAGTGATATCAATGACTGGAATACATTCAGCAGGAAATAAACATTCAGAACCGTTCAAGTAACGTCGATGCCTTAGTCCCCAATTCACTGACGCCGTTCTTCCTTTTTGGCCACCATTGCAATCCCGAAGTCTGCGTGCTGTCTACGACGCCATCTGTGCCTTGGTGGAATAAGGACTGCTCTAGAAGCGGTCAGCGCTCGAAAAAGAGCACATGCGTCTTAGACATTATCAACTGTGAGACAACCTTATCGAATACAAAGATTAACTGGGGCGAGGGTGCAAGGAGAATGATTGTGGAGAGAAAAAAGGAATCGTGGAAGTGTACGTCTCCTCCCTGAACTGCACACGCCACCACGCCTGGTATGGAGAAGAATCCGCCAGATAAAGGACACTGTTCTCCAAACACGGTGCCATGTCTTCTCAAAAATGGTGAAATGATCCACTTCTTCCAGATGAGATTGTAGAGGAACTTGCCGTACTATGAACAGATGTCAAGCGCTCGGCGAACTACGCTCCTGATTTTCTCTTGATCAAAGAGAGGATGGAGTGTCGTCCTTTGGAATTCTCCTCCAGAGAGACTGCCGATTACAACATCCTTTTTCTATGTCGGAATTGCGCTGCGCTCTTGCATTGGCGAAAAGAACTGCCCCAGGTCCTGATGGGATACATAATCTAATGCTACAACATCTTCCTGATGAGACAATGCAATTCCTTCTCCTCTTCTTTAATCGTATCTGGGAAGAAGAAACACGCAATTTCCTGTTCAATGGCGAGAAGCCATAGTCACATTTCAGCTTTGAAGGACCGGAAAAGATCGGTCGTTGCCATCGAGCTACCGACCCCCCTCGCTCTGGCTGCCTGTGCAAAGTATTGGAACGGATGGTAAGCCAGCGCTTGGTCTGGACCCTGGAACGCAGAAACCTGCTCACGCAATCAGTGCGGCTTCAGGAAACGCAGGTCAACCTTGGACCATCGTGCTTTGGCAGCCGAAATATCAACCTCTTTCGTCCTGAGACAACACCTTGTGGCCGTACTTTTTGACATAGAGAAGGCCTACGGCACCACTTGGGTATGGCATTTTGCAGACCCTGCACTCGTGGGGATTAAGGGGAAGCTCCTTATTCCTCCAAAATTTTATCAGACAGATCATTCCGAGTTCGCATTGGTGACAAACTGTCTATGATCACCCTCTCGAAGCAGCATTCCCCAAGGGTCGGTGCTAAGTGTCCTCTGTTTGCCATTGCCATAAACAGTATGGCGTCGGTCGTGCGAGAACCAGTAAAGGTATCGCTGTTTGTGGACGATTTTGCCATCTATTGTTCGTCCAGTAGCATCAGTGTGATCAGAGGCAACTCAACTGGTGCTCAGCAAGCTTCCATGAATAGAGCTTGTCAACAGGTTTTAAATTCTCGCCTAGTAAATCTACTGGTGTACACTTCTGCCGAATATATCACTTGCACAGCGATCCAGCTCTCTGCCTGGGAGGGAATCCGCTTTCATTCGCCGACTCTGCCAGGTTCTTGGGACTTACGTTTGACAAGTCCCTAACGTGGCGATGCTCACATCCGCACTAAAATCAGTGCGTCTCCCCCCTCAATCTTCTTCGGTGCCAGGTGGGTACGTCTTGAGAGCCGACCGCACTACCCTACTGCGGTTATATAAATCACTTATCCGCTCAGTTTTGGATTACGGTAGTGAAGTGTATGGTTCAGCAGCCTTCACTCTTCGGCCCATTAACACCATTCCCCACGCTGGTATCCCTTGCTTGCAACAGGTGCATACCGCACCAGCCAGGTGAGTGCATTCTAACGCGACGCTGGGAGCCATCTGGAAAGAAAGGCGAGCTATTCTATTATCGTCCTATGGAGCTAAAGTGTCGGGTCTCCATAGCCATCCCGTGTCGCCGAATTATCACACCCAAAATATGAATCATCGTACATACTTGAACATCACTGCCCCAGCCCCAGGCATACGATTAAGAAATCTTTTTCGGGGACTTAATGTCGAACTTCCCACTCCTGTAAAGCCCCTAAGCGACCTGATCCCCTCTTGGAAGCTTCTGCTCCCCAAACATATCGCTAGTCCTCTGGTTTACCAGATGCAGTTTCAGGCTATGAGGGAAGCCTATCCCGACCATCTATTCTTATATACAGATGGTTCATCGTGCAACGATGCATGCAGTGGCATGTAGTTTTTATTGTATGAAGACCACCAAATCATATCGACTACATTCCCAGTGCAATTGTATTTACTACCGAGATGTTTGCAATTCTGGAGGCCCTAGAAATACATCGAGTCAGCGAAGGCTGCGGCGTGTTGTTCTCTGTTCTGACTCTCTCCAGCTCCTTCAAGCAGTCTCGCCCGTCGTCAGACTACCTGACAAAATCAGTTCAGAACCTCATTCATCGTCTTCCCGGTCTTTTATGACCTGGTCCTTAGTTGGGTTCCAGGCCATGTGAACATCACAGGAACGAGCTGGCCGACCGAGCGGCGAAATCAGCGACCATGATTACACATTGACATCCCTGCTGTACCATTGTCGGATGTTAAGGCTTCGTTAAACGATCCGTACTTAGGCAGTGGCAAACAGAGTGGCACAATACTACTTTTAAACTTAGCGCGATTAAGAATTCCATAAATCCTTGCGCTCCTCATCCCGCTTCTGTAGGCGCGAGAGTAGTACAACCGCCTTCGTATTGGACCTGCCACTTTTCCCATAGTTTCCTCCTTCGAAGAAAGTCCTCCCATCTGTGACACATGCCGGACGGTTCTTTCTGTGGAACACGTCCTGCCTACATTACTGGAAATTCGATGACAGCCGACGAAGGCATGAGTCTGGGCAACTCGCTGCAGGAGGTGCTTGGGGACGACGATTCTGCACTCTCCAAAACTCTTTTGTTTTTCAGAGAAAGTGGAATACGTAATTTTATTTAGTGGCATGGACAATATCTTGGTTGTTGTGTGGCCCCTTTACAGCCAATTTTACATTTTATGATAAATTTCACGGGTTTGTTATATTTTCCTTCTGCCTTATTTAGTCGTACACTATTGCAGGATTCATGCCCTTTTTAAGTAATGTTCATGCTTTTAATTAGCGGAGTAAGTTGCTTTGCAAACTTACTCAATCTACCCTTTTAAATACTTTGACATGGGCGCCAATGACCTTGGCAGTTGAAGCGCCCTTTAAACACTAAGTAATCAATCAATCAGAATTACTCTGACATTGGAAGTACAAATCAGAACAAAACTGACATTTCATAGACAACGACCCGACAGAAAACGAAATGACCTCACTATTACGACACCTGCGCTGACTTTCTCTTTCCCTGCGTCCAGTTAATGTACGTTTGCGTCTTTTGGGGCGCGTGGGCAAGGATTTGGAATTCGACGTAACCTGTGAACAACTTCACTACTTTAGCACAACCGAGCAAAACTCACTGTCCGAATGTTCTCTACAAAATACACCACAAAAGCAAATACATGCAAACTGTCAACACCACAATGCAATTATTACACAGAAACAAAACCTTGTCGAATTGTAAACAAATCTCAACAATCAAAATAAAGCATCAAGCAGCGCCACTATGAAGCAACCACTCTTTGGGGGAAAAAAAGACTATTACTAAACGTACTATTAAAGAATGATTTAATTAATTAATTTACACCATAAATGTTGCTGAATCAACACAAACAATATGTGATAACACATCTAGGGATCACATTCTTTCATTTAAAGGACAAAAATACTACAATTGGTTTAGTAGAAGCTCTAAACGAAGCCATGGCAGAATGCCTTATTTTTTTAAATATATAGACTAGTGAGAACCCGTCAAAATTTGACGGTAAGATCTTAGATTAATGTAAAATACTGTACCCAGACTAATGTTCTAATATATTTGCATTGTTTGGATCTTGAGGTGTAACGAAGATATTCTGTGATGAGGCGTCCCAAAATTTTGAACACGTATGGCCCATGGTCAGATGGATATGCAGTATCGGTACAAAAGATATAGCACTATTATACTGGAGGATATTATTTCTAAAGTTTTTTGTTGTGTCATCATCTCCTATAAACAACTGTTTGATTTCTTCTGGAATATTGCTCGAAGGTATACTTATTTTCCTATTTAAGCAACACAGAGTATATCGTTTGCAGAATTTCTCTCACATGGAAAGTTCAAAGCAGAACAAAACTGGCATTTCATAGACAATGACCCAATAGAAAACGAAATGACCTCACTATCACGACACCTACGCTGACTTTCTCTTTCCCTGTGTTCAGTTAATATACGTTTGCGTCTTTTGGGGCGCGTGGACAACGATTCGGAATTCGACATAACAACTTCACTAAAGTATTACAACCGAGCAAAACCCACTGTGCGAATGTTCTCTACAAAATACACCACAGAAGCAATGCAGTATGAGCTGTCGCTGTGCGGTGTTACTGGAGAACAAGACCTTGACGGTGTAAACGAAATCTCGGCAATCCGAAACAAGGCATTACGAGCGGCGTGGACTCATCTACCTTGGACTCATGTATCGCGATTTTGAAATTTACCACCACGCTTTGAAAGAAAACAATTGACTTTTTACGACAAGTGTACTATTAAGAATGATTTAATTAATTAATTAATTAATTTACACCGTAAATGTTGAGTGAATCCAACACAAACAGTATCTGATAGCACATCTAGGGATCATATTCTTTCATTTAAAAAGAAAAAATACAACAATCAGTTAAGTAGAAGCTCAGAAACAGGCCATGACAGAATACCTTATTTTTAATATATATATATATATATATATATATATATATATATAATATATAATATATAGATGAAATCTTGAGATACATTATGACGTTTAGAAATGAAAGAAAGAATTCGCTTGTTTTTACACGATGTCCTAATCCCTTGTGTTATCCAAAAATTGCTTTTCCGTGAAATATATAATTTTCTTTTTTGAAGAGGAAAGCAAGTGTTGAAATGAAAGCGTTGGGGGGAAAAAATTATATTTGTTGTTTGTATCAACAGTATTATAAACCGCTTCCCAATATTCGTGCATCAAGTAATCAATAAATCATTTCATTTTACTTTTTGTATACAATCTAGTCATACGTGTATTATATCGAATTTAGTGTGATCCCGTGTAGGTACATTAATTGTAATGTCTAAATTGAAGAATTAAATTGAGAAACTTTTCTTTCTCGCAAGGTCGACAGAAAAATCAATGTTAAATCTCCGCATACAACATGGATTCAATGGATTCAAAAGAGCGATTGCTGACTTTCTCCAGTTTTCTAAGAACAAAATATAATCTGCAGCTCTCTTTGTTGGAGGTCTATAGATGCAAAGTAATATCACTTTTAGCGAAGTAAGATGTACAACAGAAATTTTGAATAGATTTTCAACAGAATACACATTTAATTCCGTCAAGGAGATAGAATCAATATTATGTCTAACGTAAATACATGAACCCCCATATGTAGCACCTTCATGCGTCTCTCTTTCTCTCTCTCCCTTTTTCTCTCTCTCCCTTTTTCTCTCTCCCCCCCTCCCCTCTCCCCCTCCCTCCCCTCTCCCCTCCTCCCCCTCCCCCTCTCCCCCTCTCTCCCCTCTCCCCCTCTCTCCCCTCTCTCTCCTCTCTCCCCTCTCTCCCCCTCTCTCCTCTCTCTCTCCCCTCTCTCTCCTCTCTCTCTCCCCTCTCTCTCCTCCTCTCTCTCCCCCTCTCTTTCCCCTCTCTCCCCCCCCCTCTCTCCTCTCCTCCCTGCTCTCCCTCTCTCTCTCTCTCCTCTCCCCTCTCGCTTGCTCGCTCGCTCGCCCGTCCGCTCTCCGCTCTGCAATAAAAGCCTGCCCCGAGGTAAAAGTTTGGAATTTGGGAAATCTGCTAAGTTCATTGAGAATGCCAATGTTCTGTGTGTGCAAAAGAACATCTATTGGTTAGATCGCTCTATAGAGCTGCCTTGATAAGCTCCGTTTTATTTGAAAGGGATTGAACATTATGGTGCAGAATGTTTAATTTTGCAAGTACCTACACGAATGTTTTCCTGCTGCAACTGACTGTAGTTGCTATATATTTACTCCATTTTTACGTAGTGTATAGTCGATGGTTGTAATGTGTCCCGACAGTGACAGGTTGTGAGGAAAATGGGGATTAGGTGTAGATGAATTGGTAGTGGGAATGGGAGAAACGGGAGTAGGTTCAGAGGAAGAGGCAACAGGGTTCGAAATAAAGGTGGGGGGTGGAGAACATAAGGTAGGTGAAAGGGATGGATTTTTTTGCTTGAGAGACTGCGTAGGACTGAAGTCATGATGTATTGTACCAAGCATTTGCAAACTGCATGTTTTCAACAAGGTTCATGTAGAAGACCATGCCAGGTTTGCTGAAGAAGTGGTATTTTAAAAAGTGTGACATTTGTTTCTCTCCAGTTGCACTTTTACTTGTTGGTTGCACGCTTGATCATCGCTGCATAGTGTTGGTCTGTTGTACCAGAAAGAGCCAGAGTCGAGACTTCAATGTTAGTGGCAGCACATTGTAATTTGTTTACGTGTTGATCAGTCTTAGGTTGTCGAGTCATGTGTTCATATCTATGATAATGACTGTCCTGATTGGTCCAGTGCCTTCGTGTGGGTGTCCAACTCTGTAGTCACATCTGCAAACCTCCCGTTAGGTTTAAAAATAGATGAGACTGAGAAGTTGGAAGAAATAACTTCGTGCTGAATGTGGAGGAAGATGGCGTTATGACTGTCAGCTGAGGCCAGAACCTGTTTTTAGACTCAGTAGGAATGTCTTTGTTTTCAAGTGAGCTAGGAAGCGCAGCTTTACGTGTTTTGGTTTTGACGCGCTTCCTAGCCTGTTAGCATTGGTTTGTGCATGTATTTGTCGATGGTAGAGAAGGGTGGTGATGATCAGGAAGGCGTGGAAAATCTGTTTCATAATCTAAAACACTAAATTTGTTTTGAGGTGTGACTGGATGCAGTGTCTGTGTCTTTTGTACAGTCGAAGTTATTGCAGTTGGTATTATTCGCGGTGTTGCCGACTTGTACCCAACCAGACGACCTCTTCCAACCTTCGGATACGATTGATCTATATTGTGTTGTTTACGTGTGAAGGAAAGAAGTCGTCTTTGAGTAGAGAGTAACAAGAGTAGAACGAGCAGTAGCCATGTCACGAATGCGTTTTAATGTACGTGATAAAAATACAAGAAAACCCAGATAAGAGCAACAAGAATCTAGCTTTATATTTTAAAAGTGTAAAATTGATGTGTGTTCAATAAATTAAAAAGTAAAATTCAATATAAAAATGAGAATGTATGTTACCCGCAAAATCTATTGATGCTCGTAGTTACGAAATTTGGCAATGTGGCTACGTAGAATTTCGTTCTTAGAGATTACAACTGTTTAATACTACAGAGATTATACTTTACCGTAGTGAATGCAAAGATATTAACTGAAAGTTTGTCTTCGATTTATAGAATAAGATTTGAAACACAAATTCAAACTATTTGATGCAAATCCTCGTAACGTTCAAAACAACGAATCATCCACTTGTCACAGAAATCAATAATCTTTCAGTAAATCAATTGGCACAGTGATTTAATATGGGAAATAAACAGAGCTGTAAATAAGTTTTGTACTTATCACCACCTCGTAAATCTGAGTTCGTTGAGGTTTGTGTCTGTTCAAAATTAGTAATATTTCATAATTTAATGTAGATTTATAGCAAGAAAATCAGTTGAATTTATTTTCAGCATTTTTGGGAAAGACAATTTTTGTAACAAAATGTAAATAATACTCAATATAGAAATTCTGTTACAATTATCGTATGTTTTTAATTTATTGACCTCAAATAATGGTGATGATTTATATTATTAGTATACCAATTATCACTCAAGTGCATTTAAATGGTCATTATTACGGATTGCTTGTCTTCATTTGCTGAAGGTGTCTATACAAGGTTTATGATTGGCCCTCGATATGCCAGAAACTTACTGATCTACAATCAAATTAGCAACAATATGTTTTCCAGTAGTTTAGTACTTTCCAGCGGAAACTGTTTTTACCCTTTCCATTAATGTGTTAGTTATGAAACTATTTAGTTACAACTAGGGCTGTGACTTTTATGCAATAAATCCAATTTTGTGATTTCTTTTCTGTTTATTTGTATATTCTAATTAACAGATCAACCCCTACACTTCTCACTAGTATGATAAAATTTGTCATTTCGGCTAATTAGTGTGTTATTAGTCATTATTAATATTCATTGACAAACTTGTAAGGAAAATTGAAAAATTGAGAAATCTGAAAAAATCATCGAAGTTTTGGTTTTATCATGGAATTTTTGCATCTTCTTACACAACTGAATGAAACTTCATTTTTTCCGTCCCTGGTGGGCTGTCTCCTTTTGTCATGTGTTCCTTGCTTACAAAGATCAAGAATTGATGTTTTCATGTGTAATCGTTTTTTGTTAACCTCACTTATAAGTATTAACTTTAATTGCAATGATTGTGTTTTGTTGCAGAGGAGGACGAAAGTCAGATCTTTGTGAAGTTTTTCAAGTTCCACAAATGCTATGATTTAATCCCAACAAGTGCCAAGTTGGTTGTCTTTGATACTCAACTACTGGTGAAGAAAGCCTTTTTTGCTTTGGTTTATAATGGTATGTAATGTTCATAAAACCTTTTTTTTTGTTGTCACTAGGACTGGGCTGAAGTTGGTTCTATGGGTTAAAAATATTAGAGACTTTTAATAAAATTAAAATAATTGTAAATATTAATTACATTTCTTACAGTAAATGTGCATACATTATTACAGTTTGGGTTTTATATGTTTTTGCCTTCACAACTCATTAGTGGTATTTGGGACTGCATAATCTAAAATCTACTAAGTGTTTAAGAAATTTATTGGACATACTACTTTCCCTTTTGCAGCTTTTGGTTTGCCTCTTTCTATAACCTCCCTCAACTGGTTGGACCCATGCTGCAAATAGGTAATTTTCTCCAGGAGGACAAATTGATAACAGTGGAAAGCAAATAAAGTAGTATTGTATGCAGCTGATCTTTGAAATTTATCTGAATATCTGGGAAGATGTCTTTTATCTTTCCTATTTTTGTTTTGAGTCCTTAATTTGAACAAGAAAATGGGAAGTGAAACAGATCATAGCTGTATGTGTACTGAGTCTGGATAAGGACTGTGTTGGATATTTTCCAAGCACAGAGTGTCAGAGCACCTGAGTGGGGACAATCCCTACCCTATCAATTGCAGCCTGCTGACACACTTTCACTTCAGCTAGTAGTACATAGATATCTCATAATTATTAAAATATTCTTGTAAATCTCTTTATTATTTTTAATTTGATTTTATTTTTCCATCAGGTGTCACGAGCTGCTCCTTGTGGGACAGCCAACAACAACAATTTGTGGGAATGCTTACTATAGCGGGACTTTATCAGATCCTACAAATGTACTATACATCACCTGCTATTACCATGGATGGTGGAAGAACATATTCGATACCTGGAGAAAGTAAGAATGAATTCTTAATTTTGAAGAGGATACCAATATGTAAGATTAATTAATAAGATAATGAGATATTGTCAAAATTAATTTTCAGAGTAAAACTTTATTTTTGTTGTAAATCTCATTTGTTGCCAGTTCTTGTTAAAAAAAAAAGTCTTATTGCAAATCCAAGTACATGGAACCGAAGGCTGTTTGTTTGAGTCTGACCTTAGACATGGGTATTTGTGCTGTGATTGACTTCTCATACCACACCAACTAAACTTCATTTATCCATTGCCATTTTCCTCGCATGATCACTCTACCTTCCTTCATACATGCAGGCAGAGGCGATACTCTGTTAATTGTAGTGAATTTCTGAAATTGTTGTTATTGTAGTATGTTTAATTTGTTATTCAAATGAATTTGTTTTTGATTTATCTAATTGAATTCCCATGTATCTTGTTATTATATTTTGTTTGAATTAGGAAACAAATGTACAGGTATCAGAAAAATAAATATCCAAAATTTATCTTTTAGACTAACAAATTTTCATTCTTATAGTAAGAGTTATTGTTCGTAGATGTTTTGAAGAATGAAGTGGTACCTCTAGTCAGCATTGGACCCGATGCATCATTGTATGATGCTATTCGAACTTTAATTCACAATAGAAATTCGCCGACTGCCTGTCATTGACCCAGAAACAGGAAATGTGTTGTACATACTCACTCTGGCGTATTCTTAGGTTCCTCTTTCTCTATGTAAGTATTTCAAACATCTAATATTTTGAAATAACTGAAATTATTACAGATGTTGGAAATGGGTTTTAATTAGATAATTTTTATTTATTTATCCCATATGATAAATTTCAGATAAATGACTTACCGAAACCAAGTTACATGAACAAAACTTTGAATGAACTGAGAATTGGGACTTATGAAAACATTGAGACAGCAACAGAAAGTACCTCATTATATTGGCTCTTAAAATTTGTAGAAAAGCGGTGTCACTGCACTCCCCATTGTTGATCAGAAAGGACATCTTGTTGATATTTATGCTAAATTTGATGTCATTGTAAGTAAAAAATAAAACAGTAATAAATGATAATAATAGTAAGTAGTAATAATAGAAATTATAAGTAGTTACATTTTTACATTTATAATCCTTCCTATGCGATATTCCCCATCTAGAATTTGGCTGCTGAAAAGACTTACAATAATTTGGATGTATCCTTAAGAAAATAATGGTATACGTAATGAATGGTTTGAGGGGAGTTCATAGAGAACAAACTAGATGAAACACTTCAGACAATAATGGAAAATTGTATGCGGCTGAGGTGTGTAATTTCATCATGGAATAATTAATTCAAATTTTTTTATCTTGTTCAGTTTACAAAATCCTTATTTTCATTTTTCTTTCTTTTTCCCTCAGGTACATAGATTGGTAGTAGTGGACGATGTAGATAAAGTTATTGGCATTATATCCTTATCTGATTTGCTGTTGTATTTGGTTCTTCGACCATGTGGTAAGTTAACTAAAATAATCTTCTCTATGAGATTAAAATTAATGTTAATAGAGTAGATATCTTAATCAATGTTTGACTACCTTCTTGTAGCTATCGTCACACATTGTTCTCCTCATTTAGGCATGTATCATGGTGAGTTATTCCTGTCAATAAATGCAAGTTCTTTTGGTTTTTCAGAAGATGCCTCTTTGATTTATTGGTTGATGAAAAATTTCATATTTTAATTTTTTTTAAATTTATTTTTCAATGTTTTATATTGCAAATTCATGCACATTTACAAAAAGTTAGTCAGTTTATTATTTTGTAGGGTTCGGATATCTTCCTTACATATTAGATAGAGCAATATTTTCTGTTGCAACAATTTTCTCTCTTTTCTTTTCTTTTTGTTTTTTCTCTCTCCCTCTCTCTCTCTCTCTCTCTCTCTCTCTCCCTCTTTTTCTCTCTCTCTCTCTCTCCTCTTTCTCTCTCTCTCTCTCTCCTCCCTCTTTCTCTCTCTCTCTCTCCCTCTTTCTCTCTCTCTCTCTCTCCCTCTTTCTCTCTCTCTCTCTCTCCCCTCTTTCTCTCTCTCTCTCCCTCTTTCTCTCTCTCTCTCTCCCTCTTTCTCTCTCCCTCTTTCTCTCTCTCTCTCCCTCTCCCCTCTCTTTCTCTCTCTCTCTCTCTCTTTCTCTCTGTCTCTCTCTCTCTTTCTTTCTCTCTCTCTTCTCCTCTTCTCTCATATCAAGAAAAAACTTCAATTATGATTGCCTTGAATTGTGTAATTTCATTGCTTTGGAATGCAATTTGAACTTACTATGCCTCTGCCATCTTTTAGAATATTTGATTATTATTCTCATAGCTCTCTATTGCCTGTTGTCCAACATTTCTGAGCCATTTACAGGTGAAGATGGAAGCCCAGAAGGTACCAGCTCTGTGCGATTACAACAAGCACATGAAGGAACAGGCCTTCACCATCAGTCATCTGACACAACAACTTCCACTATTCCCGAGGAGGATGCTAGCGAGGGAGAGGGAGAGAGTTCAGCGACTGTAGCATCAGTCTCTGCCTCTCCTCCACCATCACCATCTCGTTCAGATAGTCTTGATGCCCCTCCCGCGCAGTTGGCTTCTGATGCAACCACCACCACAGCTGGCTGGCGGCAAGTGACTGTATCAGGAGGAGAGTGACAGGCATTATTCCAGTTTAGTGCTTTGGCTGTCATGATACAAGCTGCATAGATTGCAAATGAAAAGGACAAGAATTTATGAAACTCACTGTTTGTGGAACTCTGCCAGAAATGGTGACAAAGGGTTTATGCTAATTGTGCAAGTGGACATAAAGAAGGACATGAAAGCCCAGCAGTCATTAATTGTAAACTTTTTGCCTTTTAAGTGAGTTTCCAGTCGGCACGGAGAAATGTTTGTTATGGTTGTTTTTCTTTTAGTTCCACTTTTAATACTTTCAAGAGTTTATAGCTGAGATGACACTTGTGTTATATAACATAAAATTATTTGTGAAGTCATTATTGGGAGAAGATATTGTTTGAATGTTAATTAGGTTTGTTTTCACCCTTTACATAGCTTTCTAACTTTTTTTATAAACCATATCACTAATGAAACAGATTTAAAGTGCATTCAATGTATCTGTTATTCCAATTCATGTTGTCATTTCACCTTTTGGCAGATAATATTGTCTGCTGGGAAAAAGCATAAACAGCACAGGAATGTGGCTAAGAGGATCAAATGCCCTTCTTTGTAGAATAACATTGTATTTTGAAGACCTTTGGTATTATTCAAACTCACAGCCACCCTTTCACCTCGGAGAAGAATGTATGTGCACATGTATACATGAGGTTAAAAGTATGTACATACCCAAGAATTTCCTTCCTGCTTGTGCACATGTCCACATACATCAATAGCATTGTTTATTGTAGACAATAGTGTGTTAAATTTTTCAGAATTTGAATTAATTTCTCGTAGAAATATATTTTTGTGGATTATATATATTTTAAATGAATTTTTACTTCTGTGTGCTGTGGTCTGTCATAGCATTTGTTAGAAGCATTATTACGTTATCATGTTTTTTTTATATTTCCAATGACAAATAAAATATTATGTACATGTATTTTACATGCCTGTTTTTGTGGAAAGTGAAAACTGAGAGAAAGAAATATGCCAAAGGTTTAACTACAATACTTCATTTTATATCATAAAATATACTAAGTACTAATGTACTAATTACCGAAGTCTCACTATTTAAACAATGCTAACATACACAGTTTACATTCATCAGAAGAACTGTTCTCATTTGTTAAATTAGCTAGAAATGGAAGTAGCTAATGAAATGTAACTTTCAACAATCCATTAAATGATGATGATGATGATGATGATGATGACGACATTGATTTTTAACAATTTGACCACTTGGATTCACTGTGTACAGGCAGCTCGTCCAAGGCCACTCCAATAGATCATAGGTGTACATTTTTTTCACTGAACCAGATAAAGTACAGTCTAAGTAGCCTGAACCTAGTACTTCTTTCTTAAATACCAGCATTGTTCTGTTGTCATTATATTGTCTATATTTTATATTGATGCAGAAGATTTGACATTCTCAGGGTGATATTTACCTAATTGCAGAAGTATAACATAAATAGAACCAAGTAATTCTTACAAGAGAACTGTTTAAAGTAGTTATTCCGTGGGAGTGTTCTTAATACTCTGCTGTGTCTTGCTACTCATTAATAAAGGTCTTTCCTAACATGTGGGCATTGAAATTATTATTCCAAGGGATAAAGAGCATAGTGTTATGTTGTACGTGAGTACTATTACTAAGTGTAGAGAAGCAACTTTTGCACTGCCCTCTGCGATGCTTGACTCTTAATTTGTGTTGCTCACATGGGAGGCGAAAAGAAGAGCGGTGCAACATATTTCAACATTCCATAGATTCCTATATATGCAGCAGCGATAGAGAAAGATTACAAATAATATTCAGAGAATTAGAAAAAGGAAAAAAAACACTATTGTAGGCTGTAAATTAATCAAACATAAAGAATATTTTAATTGTATTTCGATACCATGATCTTAACCATACAAAAAATACAGGGAGGAGTTAGAGTTAATGTTTTCCCTATGGTAGAAAGGTGTTTCCAGTTTTTGTGGAAGGTGGATGTGGCATGTGTGCTGTGTGTGAGAATCCAATGACAGAATTCCTAATGGAAGCTTTTTACAGTGACACAGATATTTGTGTATTTATATGGCAAGTGGTTTGTTTTGGGTTTATTGGCTGGCATTAAAGCGCTAATGTATTAAATTTTCTTAAACAGTTTCTTGTAGTTCAGATTACAAAGACTGTACTAAATGGAGTAGCCAGGACATACTACAAAATAGGCCTGTAATGTTAATGATATTTTTCTATTCTTAATTTCATCTGCTCTGCAAACATTTTGAGTTTTCCAGGTTTGTGCTCCTAAATGGTTCATAAAAACATTTATTATATTTGATGTACACATGTGAAAAGCAGATGGGTGGAATATATTATATTTCTTCTTTTAATTCTTTTGACCTTAGTATTTAAAGTAGTTTGAAAATGGAATACAAACTGTACCAAGTTAACTTGCATAATTTAGTGTGGAGTCAAATAGTGGTTTGCTTTATACATATTACATTTAAATATATGCCCAGGAGGTGCTTATTTGTAACTTGAAATAATGCAATGTACATCAAGTATTGATTGACTACATGGAGTAAAGAGAAATAATTTAACATTTTTAAAACTGTCATATAGTTAATTTGCCAAGCACTGTTTTATCTTGGGTATTTTCATAAACAATGTTGTGTTTGAAACAAAATGCAAATTGATTTAGATTTTGTATTATACTTATTTCTGCCTCATGTCATTTTGTTCTAATATTTTAGCAATGAACTTATGCCTTCAAAGCAGAATGCCTGCAATTAAACTGTATGATTTTCATAACTGTGTATTTGTCTTTTTTAATTTCCAACAAACATAATTTATTAGTTGTTTTATTTAATCCAGTTGAAAATGGTAGTGTAAATTTAAAAAAAAACAACAGATAAACAATACACTTTCCAAACATATAATTTTCACTTTCTATGCACTTCAGTTTAATTTAACTTGAATCCATTTCTTTGTTATGAAACTTAGTATTTAAGACAAATGTTTTTAGGTGTGTAATCCTAAAAGTCAGTTGAAATTATTCTTGATGTACTCTTAGAGTTTAAAACCCATTTATTTATTTTAATGCCCAAATAGAAATGAGTAATTGCCAGAATTCACATCATGCATCTTTTAATTCATTTGCATAGTGGATGAAACAAAATGAAAAAGTTCCTTTTCTCATTGGTATTAAATTTCTTATAATTGAGATTATAAATAATGTTCTGGAATCTTCATGATTTATAACTCTCCCTGTGCCTTAATTTCCACTCTACTACAGAGTTTTCAACAAAATTTCTTAATGTTTGAGATGAATTGCCTCTGATAGGAAAGAATAATTGTTAAATCTGATTCTGTTGTAAAAAGAAATTACCTTTTCTGTTATTGTAGAAAATATATTCTGGATTTTCAAATTTTTTAAAAAGTTATCCAAAGAACAGGTGCAGAATCTCAATTGCAAAGATAGCATTTGTTTCAATCAATCGTTTAGTCAGTAGGTTTCTAACCTATTGCCAGGGATTTTTTATTTTAAAATGTTAGTCATAAAATTTTGTTTTAAAAATGATTTTACAGCTGTAGTAAGAAAAGCAAAAAAGATTTTTATTAAAGTCCTGCTCCATTTTGGTAAAATTTATTGTTCCTAATTGGGAACAACAGGATGAAATGGGAAATACAGTCTGGAATTATCAGGACTTTCTAATTTGTTGCAAATCTGGTATGTTTTAGGGTTGTTACACAAGTATAAAAATATTCTTTCACACTCTTATTCAAAATTACAGTTGTGAATTATAAATTGAATTGTTTATTTCAGAAACCCATCAAATGCCCAAATATTTAAAAACGAGTTAGCTGTGAGAGTTCCATGAGGATAGACACATTGTTTAGCGCAAAAATCAGATCGGTGCAACTCCCGCAATGTATTCTGTAAGAAATCATGGGTTTCTAAGTCAAGTTTTAACTTTGTTTTTAACCCTGTAGCAATCGCATGCACACTGAAGCGCAAGAGGCCACATGAATTCAGACTAATAATTAAATTAATAAGTAAAATGTAATTATTACTATTCTAATTCAAGTTGCTTTGATAGGTTATCAGCACAACTCCAGAGGCCAGTTAGGTTAAATGTTCAGGAGAGGAGATTTTCTGAAGAAGGCACAGGCAGTGTCTGAAATCTGGAATCCCGATGTGCACTTCTAAAAAAGCAACACTTTTGTTTTCAGTTTGTAAATAGCATATATTCAGAGTGGTGTTCTGAAATTTCTTTGCAAATAATTTGATTGTAATTTATATTGTAATTATAATTGGTTATGTGTAAAAGCACAGAAATAATTAAGGCTGAGATTCTATTCCTTCTTTGAGAAATTACTCTCTGAAAATCGAACTTGGTTCATTTGCATTCCATAGATTTAGTTGCAAATATATCTCAAATAAAAAAGTAGAAAGTAGGTATGTAATAATTCGATTTGTAGGCCAGAGTTTACTGAAACCAATATCTTTTATTCTAGAATGCTAGAACAACTGAATAATTTTGAAAAGAGTAAACCTCTTAAGCGTGAAAACGTCGCATGGCCAAATAAAAGTAAGCCACCATTTATAAACTTCAGATACAATAAAAATAAATCACAAGATGTTTGAACAGCCAAAACATTAGAAAATTTATGTACAAAATATGATTTTTTTTTTCTCCTTTTCTTTTCAAGATGGTCGAGCAATCAGTGCTGGACCACTTAAAATGACCCTTCTGAATGGTTCCTACCCAGACAAGCCAAATCACAACCAAAGGAGTTGAGAGGAACATTAAGGTTTATATGGAGTAAAATAATGAATTAGTTTTAAAGGAAATTTATTGACAAAGAAAAAGATGACATTTGGATGATTTCACAAAAAACCTGTAGTTATACAGATTTCATTATTTCAGTAAAACTCGCGAATTTTTCTCAAAATATGGTAAAATTCATAGTTAATTTTAAAATAGACAATCAAATAGCAAATGGTAAGAAAATAAAGTGATTTGAATTCCCACCCAATTTCTTTTGAATATCTTCACATCTTATTTTAAGCAGTTACATGCATAGAGAACCATCACATCAAATTTAGATCAAGCTACACACAAATAAGGAAATTTTGTATGCATCGTACATTTCAAATCAGAAATAATTGATCAGGGAAAAGTTTGTATGCATGATTGTAAATTAGTTTATTGTGCTCCGTGAAGCCACGAGGTTAAGCGGGGGGGGGAGCGGGGCGGTGGGAGCAGATCGGTGGGGAGCAGATCGGTGGGAGCAGATCGGTGGAGCAGATCGGGGGGAGCGGGGCGAGGGGCCCAGGAGGTGGGGCCCACGGCGGCTGGGACCAGGGGGGGGGACCGGGTCGGAGGAAGAGGGGGGGGAAGAGAAGGGCGGCGGGAGCAGGGGCGGGGGAAAGGGGGCGACGTTTAGAAGGGCGAGTTTGATGTGGGATCGCGGGGGGCGGAGGACGGGCGAAAAGGGCGGCCCGGGGTTGGGGAGGAGCGAGGGGGGACGGGTGGGGGGGGCGGCTGTGGATGTTATCGCGCCGGTTGCGGGGGGGGGCCAAATCCCCGGAGTGGGCAAAACAAACAGCGCCCCCTCGGCCTGCGGAGCCCCCGCCGCGTCGTCGGGGCTTGATCGGCGACCGCCCGGCTGGGGCGGGGGGGAAGGAGGAGGGCCTCGGGATGGAGAACGAGGCCGGGCAGCAGCAACGGCTGCGCAGGTGATGCACTCTGGGTTTAGGGGGTCGCCAGGGGAATTTAGAAAAAACATGACCCTTTTAATTTAAGAACAAATGCTTTTATTAAAAATTTAAATTTGTTTTATTTTCAAACGTTTGGGATAGAAATTTTTTTGTAATAGAAATATTTGGGAGGACATGCTAGATCGACAGTGATAGGGGCCTTCTCAGTCCATTTTACTGGCTAATTTTCATCCTCTCTCTTATAATTTGTGGGGAAAAAGGCCAATAAAATAAATACTACATCCAATGACAAGACTGGTTGTTTTAGTGTATCTCGTTGCTGTCTATAAACATAGTCTTTTTTAATCTCTTTGAAATGATGAAATACTTGAAATGATGAAATAATGAAATATTTGAAATGATGAAATGTTCAATTTGTTCAATGAAAAAGTTTAACCCTTTTTTATTTGGTATAAGAGTAAAAGATAGGGGGTCTTTGAAACTTTTTTTGATACATAAATTACTCCGTCAAAAATAAAAATTTTTTAAACCCAAACCCCAGGCACTTTGCCCATCAAATTAAGGTTGTTTTTGATATCCTAGATTCAAAAACCATCCTTTGGGGTTAAAGAAAATAGAGTTAAAAAACGTATCAATTAGAACGCGAGGAAAAAAATTTGTGTAAATTGGTTTTACCATTTTATCAGAAAGTTAATGGGAAAAGGTTCGGTTTCGAAAGTTATTTATAGACGTTTTTTAATACATTTAAGTGGTAATTTCCCGATCCCAAAATTTTCCCACAGGTGCACCAGATGTCAGGGATCAACGTGTTTTTCATATTCCCACAATGTTCCCACGGCGTTACTTAACCATCATTTACAAACCTCATTAAACTCAAAAGTTGTTAAAAGATGGGTAAAAAGTTACAACGTTTAATTAGAATTTGGTGTTCTAGAATTGTAACCAAATCATGATTATTCCCTGTATACGTACGTATTACGAGAAAATACGGTCTGACTAACAAAGTAATATATGTAAAACCGGTCTGGGGTTTTTATTCAAAAAGCCATAAATAAATTTCTAATCATTTAGTTAGAAACTAAGGTGATGAAAATTGGATGAGGACATGCGAATGAAAATTTTACAAAGATTATCCTTTTTGATAAAGTTATTGCGGCTTCCTATCTTAATTAAAACACCCAAGCAGAAAACAGAAAACAATTTTTTGGCTGCAATAACATCCATATTTGGATTTAGCCTCAGTTTCCCTTTTGATGTAGCTTTCCCCTCGGTGGGGAAAGGAGTTGACGTGACCCTTACGGGTCATTCGGGTTTTACTGTGTTGACATGATGACGTTGTCCTTCGTCGTCGGGTGCCGGTGAATCGCTGCTGGCGGGGTTGAGATGGGCCCGGCCTTTTTATTCAGCGGGGGGGCGCCGGGCGACAGCGCGAAAAATGGGGCCCCCTTTGCTGCTGGGGGTAAGCAAAGGGGGTGATATTGGGTGGGGGATTCTGACTCAGGCAGAATTAACCCAACACTGGCACCATAAAGGAATGATTCCCCCGCACAAGTTTTTTATCGAAACAAAACATTTGGCTTGGGGGGTTTCTTTTGGTCAGATAACCCTGTAATTTAAAACCCAAAATATTAAAAAAGTTCATCCCCACAAAAATCTTTGTGATAGTTGTCAAATTCAAGTATGAACTTAGTAAAAAACTCGAAGAAGTTAATCTGAAGGGCCCAAAATTCGAAGTTCAGCTAGGTTTTTGGGGCCCCACACGTCAAAGCGAAGGATTTGACCCCCTTTTTATCCATACCTCATGTTTGTTAGAATCAGTTTTGGGAGCGGTGGCGGGGGGACACGAACCAATGGTGCGTTAGCCTGCGGCACATAAAAAAATTCCCGTTGCATTTTGGGGGAACGTTTGCTGCGCGGCCCCAGGGGGGTTTGCATCACCCCTCCGAAAAAGGAGACTTCCCTTTTTCCCTACGGGGAAAAAAGCGGCGGCGCGAATTTTTTTAGAGATACTTTTTTTCCCGCTGGCGCGGGGCAAGGTCCATCTAAAAACAAAGCGGTTCCCTTCGAAACTATTTGTGGCCCCTGTAGCGTGGCACGTGGTGGGCCCCTTGGGTCTGGGGAAAAAATGGTGGAGGCGGCCAGTTTCTGTGGGGGAAACCCAGCCGATTCTGTCGCAATAGAAAAGATGTATAGATATACCCTTAGTCTTGGTCGCGGCGGGGGGTGGCGGTCAGCGAGGGGGTGGCGGCCGGCCGTGGGGGCGGGGGGCCGGGGGGGGGGGAGAGCAGTGGCCGGGGGGGATGGGCGGTTAGGCCGGGCAGGGGTCCGCGGAGGGGAAAAGTGCCGCGGCGTATTTTGATTATTACACCCAGGATGGGGGTTTATGGGCCTTCACGGGGGATGAGTAGACGGGGGTAATAACGTAGTATTTTTTTCGTACGGAAAATATAATATAGATAAATTATATAAGTTCCGAAAATCGATTTTGAGATTTCTGAAAACACTTTTGGGGGACCCTGAAACCAAAATTTTTTGGTATGAAGCATTTACAAAAACTCTGTCCGTCCGTTCGAACACTACCGCCTAAACACAGTGGGTTTTTTTAAATGATATCCCCGGGCGATCTGGTGATGAAGCTTTATTTTGAAAAACATTTTAAAAATTTTGGCCTTTTTTCACGAAGCCCTTTTACAGTTTTAAAAGCCAAAAAAGACTACAATTTTTTTTTTTGAAAGGTTTTGAAAGAACGGGGTAAAAAAACACTACAAAGATGGCTGGGTCTGTTTTTTACTGTTTACGAATTTTCGAAAACTTAAAAGTTTTAGTTTTTTCGCGCCTTCCTCTCCTACAAGACTGAAAATATTTTTTCCCTTTTAGTAATTTTAATTTTCCCTTTGTTCTTTCTTAAGGGCATGTACATTTTGGCAAGTTTGAATTTTGGGCAATATTGCTTGCAAATACATGTACAATATATAAAATTTTAAAATATTATAAACAAGTTTTCCCTGAAAACTGCTTCAAATGGTTTCAAACGTTTCGTATGGATAGGCTAAATTAATACACTATTTTTCTTTATTTTTTGTTTCTTCAAAAATTTTCAAATGAATTTTTTTTTTGTCCCCACGTCGTTGATATTTACATTGAAACAATTTGTTCTTAGTATTTTTTTTTAGAGTACATGTTTGAATGATGCTTATAAAGTTTCTCCAACACTAATATTTTTTTGAAATTTATCTCAAAAATTTTGTTTTTTAAAAAGCTCAAATGAATTTTTCATAAAAAGGGTTCAAATATTTTCGCCAAACATTTATTGCAGATATTGTTCCCCTTTTAAAATGAAATAAAATTAATTTTGTGCATTTTATTTATTTAAAAATTACAATGTATTTTTTTAAATATCTTCCCCCCTTTTAAAATTCAAAAAGAAAATAAAAAAGGGCATCTTCGTCAAATTGCTTTATTAATTGGGGGGGTTTTCCGCACTCTTCGCTGCTGTCGGCAAAAGTCGAGCGACTGTGCCTTTCGTCGACTGACGATTTTTCGACAGCAGCGAGACTACGATGACGCGCGTAAAAGCCGGCATCGTAATAAAGTTTATTTGACGAAGATGCCCTTCTTTATTTCTTCTTATAAGAACGTCAACAACACCCAAAAAAAAATTTCCCCACTTTATTAAATTTCCCAGCGAGGATACATTACCATTATTGGTTAAAGTGTTTAAATGAGTTAAAAAAGTTTTTAAAAAATCAAAAGATTTCTGTAAAAAAGGCTTCACATTTCGTATTTACAGTAACGCTTAAACAGCATTTTCAAAATCGTTTCCCAAATTTTTTTTAACGAAACTTTCGATATAAGACGATTTTACTTTCTTTAATTATTTAAAGTAATATTTCAGTTATTTTATTAGAAAACTGAAAAACAAAGAAAAATTTCCCATTCTGTACCAAACTGTTTATAACATAGAATAATAATGATGAACATGAAAACGAGATGTGAACAGAATTTCATTCATAACATTTTTTAAAACAAATTTTGTTATTTTCCCTAATATTAAAAGCCGAAGTCCAACAAAAGATTTGGGGCACCATTCTTTGGGAGGGACTTGCATAAATATTATTAGGGGGTTTTAGAAAATACTGACAAAAAGTGTATAATAAAGTGAGTAAAATATACGCATTTTTTTACTTTTTAATTGGGGTTTCATCCTTCATATTATGTATTCAAAATTTAAAAAAATGTATCATATAATTGAATAGTATTTTTTAATTTCAGCATTTGAAATATAAATTTAAATTTATATGAAATGAATTAGTTATTCATCCATTTAGACGATGATTGGGACGTAAAATATCCTCCCCCCCCTCTCTTTTTCCAAAATGAACAAATTCTATTCTAAAAACAATCGATTCGTGATTTTTAAACTAAACCCACCACTGTGCATTTAGAATTTGATAAAGCCCCGCAGAGGGCCTTCACATTAGATTTATATTATCGGGAAACAAAGATGAGAAGTTCCACATAATTTACTTTTTTTGAACCCCTATTTGTTACTGATGATGAAATGGATGGTGAATGAATAGTTTTTATAAAAACTTGGGGGAAAAAATTTTACGCTATCTCAATTAAAAAATAGTTTATTG
Source organism: Teleogryllus oceanicus (assembly GCA_964035755.1). Taxonomy (NCBI): domain Eukaryota; kingdom Metazoa; phylum Arthropoda; class Insecta; order Orthoptera; family Gryllidae; genus Teleogryllus; species Teleogryllus oceanicus. The sequence goes on from CAXIVR010000009.1 coordinate 45,690,459, forward strand.
AAATTAATGGACAAAAAACCAGATACAGATGATAAGTTAATCTAATATATTAAAATCGTTTTGTGATCTGTTAAATCAAACCTATTTAACCCGGGATAGCATGATATGTGATTTTTAACCATATAGAAAACAGAATAGAAATCCATTTTAAAAACCCTTTGGGACATTAATGAAAAACTCAGAATATATTTGCTGTAGTATATTAGTCAACCTGTCACTCACTTTTTCCCCGAAGTCCTTGCGTTCAATGATAATTCATATAAATAGTTTTCTTATCAATGAACATCACCCAAACGGCTAAAACCTCAGTCTCCATTTTTTCTCGTGAATTGACAGAGATGATTTCTCTCTACCTGTCTACCTTGTCTTCCAGAGAATCAGACTATTATAATCAATTCATTTGTGACCGTTGGGACATTTCATTCACAGACTTTGTACTTTAGTTCGTTACGTTATGAGTAAATGTTTTAAAAAATACATTTTCGTAATTTTTCAAAAACAAAAAGGGTTCAGAAAAATGAGGTTATATCATCTCATAGAGTACATTGAACACAAACCCCACGAAAGTTTAAAGAACACATTTGGTGCCTTTTTGGAAAAATTGAAAAAATCTGGGGCTTCATGTTCCCCAAATTTTAAGAATGTTTTTTAAAAAAGACAAAGCTTAACTAGAGCCACATGGACAGGGGCTTCCTAATTTGGAAAAAATCCTCGTACGGTTTAGACCAGTTTAGGTACGTATGGTTGGGAGTGTAGTATAGTTAGTAGGTACGTATGGTTAGACGGACAGACGAACGGACGATCGGACGGACGTTCGGCGTCAATTGACTTTTTCGATATCATGGATCCATAATACAGAGATTCTGGCCACACCGTGTTAGAGGATTCTTTCTTCTTAATTTATCATCAGGATTTATCAACGTTTTCGTTAGCAGGGCCCGCCGTTTTTTGCTCATTGTTACATAACTTTGTAATACGTTCATTACTGTATAACAGAAAGTAATATTAATATTAATATAAAAAAATTAATTGTATAATTTTTAAAAATATTTTGGTTCCTTACCAAAGTGGGGCACCTACAACAGTAAAAGTACAATAGCAACAAACAAACTAGGTATTGTTTTTGAGGATTTTGGGGAAAAATTGTGTCTAGTATTGTTTTGCTGGCCCTGCAATCAGAAGGTCGTAACTAAGGAGAACATACCAAGGAACAAGCACATATTTGATTTTATTTCTTTGTTTTTATTATGTAAAAATGTAATGTTTATTGTCAACCCTTGTTCTAAATTGATTTTAAAAAGGCACATCCAAATGTGCAAAAGGTAAACTAAAAATATTTATAAAATATAAATGTCTTATGTACCTCTGTATGATTGATCCTATTGGTCCAATAATACATGAAACGAGTCTTCTATCTGTAACAATAATAATAATAAAATAATAAATAATAATAATAATAAATGAAGAAATGCGTAATAAAAATTTGAAAGTGATGGACAAAAGAGTGGCGCGTAAAGGGGTGGCCGAGGTGTCGGCGGGGTCATTGGCAGACGGCGCGTGTCGTGCGCCAGTGGTCGATGCCCTCGACCGACACGGCAGGGCACGGCACGGCTCGGTACGGCACTGTACGGAACCACGGCACGGCACGGCACGGCACGGCACGGCACAGCGGGCGCAGGGCACGCCAGAGGGCGGAGGGCCCATCCGGCGTCTCCTAGCGACGGGGCGCCTCGCAGGGCATCGATCCCCGGGGCCGCGACGCGCCCGACCCCCTCCGGGCCGCCCCACCCGCCCCAGCCACCGCCCCCGCGCCAGCCATTCGTCATAGTGTCGACTTAAGCCACGGAAGGGGACCCACATGAAATATTCACGACCAAGGAAATCGCGATAACAGGTATTTAAAATCTATTCTCCGACTAGGGATCTAAAATTAATCATGTAAAAACGATATTAATAATAATAATAATAATAATAATAATAATAATAATAATAATAAAAGAAGAAGAAGAAGAAGAAGAAGAAGAAGAAGAAGAAAATATGACGGGAAGTGAAAAAAAGGAGACGGATGTGTGAGGAAACAATAAAATTTGTATTACTTATCAGGCGTAAATGACATGGAAACCCCCTCTGTGTCAGACTCTTTCGATATTTTTTACAAAGACATAAGAGTTTGAGTAACCCCTACATCTGTGTTCATTTTTCTTCTTTCTAGGGTTTTATCCACCCGACAGCCGAGTTACCTTTTACGTCCCGATGGACGCATATTCGACCATACACTAGCACCAACCCCCTTGCGGACTCCTCTGATCTGGGGTCAGCAGAACGCGAGCCCCCCGTGACAACATAAAACACAAAGAAAAGGGACAAAAACCATGCCCATGGCGGGATCGAACCCACGCCCCTTCGGACCGAAGCGCTGACTGGTACTCGCTCTTAGCCACCTCGGCCACCAGGTCGACCTGTGTTCATTTTCAGATATTTAAACAGAAAATGTTTTCTTCGTGTATTACTAAAAATATACTATTACCCCAATTTTCCTCGATTTCCCATTTTTCTGCAAACACTTTAAACTGAATTAAACCCAAATGATTATTGCGTTAATATTTAGAAGAGTGAAGTAAATGCACTTTATAAAATATATTATCATCTTAAGATAGCACATGAAGTTGCTAACGTTTGCCTTACTCTTTATTCTCATCAAACGTGGCCGTAAATTGTTTATTATCTACTGGCAATTTACTGAACAACAAAGGGGCTTGAGTTTAAATATTCTACTCCCAAAAATTACTTTATTTTCCCTTTAAAAGGTAATTGGTAGCAGCCTAATTATTTCTCCAGTCTTTAGCTTTTTTTCTTGTCGTAGGGCCCAAAATTTTCCCTTGTCTTCTAAAACCTTAATATCCTGATTCTTTTCAACGATGCTCACAACTGGTTCTGGTTTCTCATTCATGCTCCAATTATCGTGATCATCCACTTCATCGTCTCATCACATGACCAATGTTATTTTTCATGGCAGCCACCATTTCTTTAAAAAATATCGCATACTCAAGTAAATTCTTCATTAAAAAAATATAATATCTGTTTATGGGGCATAAGTTCTTTTTCCATTCTGTTGTAGAAACTTAAGCTCAAATTTCACTAAGCATTTTCTATTCACATTCTTACATTTTTCCTAAATTGCTTTCTCTGCAAATATCACTATTATGTAGTTTCTAAATGACAATAAAAAGCTTTCAATAAAAACAAAAAGTCTGATCCATTGACTAATTCTCTTTACAAGATTAGATTAATTTGAAGTGTTTCTAATTTATTTTTCTTTCTAAATACATATTCTAAAATATAATACGTATTTTTTGAATGTCACTCTATAATAAAAACAAAAAATAAGAATACACATTACTAATGGATTTGCGATATAATATGATACCTGTTCTTTCTTCACAAATTCTATTTTCTTTTATTTGGAACGAATATTATTATCCTTGGACGTTTACTTGGGCCCTCATTTAGCTAGATGAGAGACGAGTTGGATTGGTTATTTTGACGACAGAGCTATTACATGAAATGTATAGTAGTTTTTATTACAGATTATTGCTATTACACCATGCAAACATTACTGTTTATCAAATTGTGTCAACAAAGCTCGTTGTTATCATTTATTCTTAAGTTAACCATTGTTAGTAAAGACGTTGAGGGTAGTAATTCGGGGCTCAAGAAAACGTGCGTGTATAATAATAACATTCTAGAAAATATACTACAAATTACTTACATGTCTAGAGTACTTGTATAACAAAAATCTTGGCATTAAAACTTGAAAAGCTTAAGAACAAAAAAATGGAACCTCCATTCTGGAACCAGGTCTACCGAAATCAAACTTCAAAAGAAGAGAAGAAGTCGTCATTACAAGATTAAGGGTCGGTCACTTTAACCTAAATTACTGTCATCTGTTCAAAAAATCCAACCCTGAACCCTGTCCTAAATGTAGCGCTACCGTGTCTACTTCTCATTTTATTCTTGACTGCCAAGGACTTGTTAATATAAGGAAATCATTAAACATAGAAGGCAGCTTATATTCACTGTTCAAATCTGAAGAAGGTTGTAAAAAAATTTTGAAACTAAGTAAATTGTTGAATGTAATATAATATTGATGCAATTTTTGTTATGATATATTGTTATAATGTTTATGGTGTAATGATTCAACTATTTGTAACCTTGAAATGTAATGTACTGATGTAAACACAATGAGGTCGCTGATGACCTAAGCTGTTATAAAGCGACCATAACTAAACAAATTAAAAAGAATTGATATTGTTCAACTGTTCTACAGTTATAGAATAATTACATATCTTTGGTGGCAGACTATGATGCACATCTTCCCAACACCCTTCCAAACACATGAAGTCTGAAAGAAAAATGTCTTTCTTCCTTCCTCAGTGAGATCTTACGCGATGATGTATGAACTAACCCCCCACTGAGCTCGAAATAAGGTCATCCAAAGAAATATCCTCCCTCTCTGGCTGAGCTCCAGAATCCGCTTGCTGACGTCATTGCTACCCTTCCAAATGGCATCAGAAATTCATCTCTTGTCTCATAAGAGATTGAAAACAAAGCACGAGAAATGCGATCTATACTGCGACGCCCCGTGTGAGGAATGGTAAACAGTTAGTTCCTATAGGGCATTTTTAGTTCGAGAACAAGACTGCATTGAGATGTTCCCTTCCAAGAGAAAGCTGAGTCTGGTCTGTTCCTCTAGACCAAAGAATTTCCTAATGCCTCACAGCTATTAAGTTAGAAGTGTGCATGTTCCACAAGTTTATCATAGGTATTTGAAAATAAAACACATGCATTTTGAGATTACATTCGACGATGTTTTCGTAATAATTAACATTTCATAAAATGAGAACTGAAGATTTTTTAAATGAATGGTTATTTACATAACGAATACAGAAAATGAGTTTTAGGCGACTGAATTAAATGTTGACAGACGAGGTGACGATATGGGTCAAGTCCGGAATTTTGAAAATCAAGGCACTTTCGTAGGGTTACTACATTACTTTTTGTACAAATTTAAGGTAATTACAAGTAAATAGAATATCATTCATACTATTGCGAGACGGAAACCATGTTGATACATATCGCATCAGTGTTTTGTTTACTTTTTATAACCCATTGTTTCAATTACTTTGCGGTTCTTGTTTGCAGAGAACTGCTTTGCTGTACCGCACCGCAAATTCAATGTTCTAGCTACCTTCAAATGAGAATTGAAATGCAACTGAAGAATAACATAACTTTCAGTTAGGGTATGTACACAATTGACACGGATATTCTCGTTTCGTTTTGTGATGGCAAATGTTGCAAACATTCTTAAAATTACGCGATGCATACCTTAATAATTCGAGTAGTTACGTATTGATTTATGTTTGCAACGAAAAAAATGAAGATTTCCAGTGATTCTGATTGCATTTAAACCCTGCATCTGGAATGTAATCGTTTGTCATTGCCTCGAGAGAGTTGTGCTATTTTTTCCATAATTTTACCATAAGGTGTAACTAGAGAAAGGTGCTCACTCTGGTAGTATTCGCTTCACCGCGGTGCTAGATCCTACTCTGGATGCAACATTATTTTGAATAATTACGCACGAATTAGTTATGTTGAAATTCGTTTCTTTTTTTTTAATTTATTTCTTCTTGTTCGACAATACATCTTTCAAGGTTTTAAAAACATAAGATTATTATATGACAGTTTTGGATTGGCCATCCATAAGGTAAGTGGGGTTAAAAACTATGACATATTTAATTATTTAATGTTATTGTTGATTAAGTAAGAGAAAGGAATATGATTATGTTAAGGAGCTGAGGGTATAGTGGTTTAAGGGGGTTTGAATTTGTCTATGGAAATCTTGACTTTATGGGGTAGGACACATTTTCCCATGTTAAAAATGATGGTACTTGTGAGGTATCAGATTGTTCTAAAAATTGTTAACTAATTTATCTATGGTTTCTTCTAATTTTGTAATTTTTAATTTCGATGAATTTGTTCATTTGTAATGAACCAGGGTGCATTTAGAGTATTTCTTAGAAATATATTTTGAATTACTTTGATTTTATTAAATTGCTAGGAGCTGCACCTCCAGATTGGGCATCCATAGGTTATAGTAGGAAGGATTATCGATTTGAATATTAGCAGTCGGCGTTCGCTTTTCAATGTAGAGCGCTGGTTTAATATTGGAAATAATTAAGAAATTTTGCTTTTTCTTTATTTGCAACAACATTGATGCGCGGTTTCCATGTTAACCTTTCATCAAATTCGTTTCTAAGATCGAATTTGTATCTAATTCATTTATCTAATTTATCTATTTTATCTAATTCGTTCGAAATTGCTTCTAAGACCATATTAACCGCGAAAGCGACTATTAGAGAGTATGCGACGAAATGAAGAAGATTAAATATTCTTCTCAAGATTTTATTTCTTGTCATTTACTCTTCCAATAAATGATCCTTTATACTTGCCCATTGATAAAGGAAGATTCAACAGCATCTCGATGTCAAGAAATGACAGTTAAAGAATATAAAATAAACAATATATTGTTACGTTTCTAGGTGGTGAATTAAAAGTCCGTATTATTTTCACAAAACGTTTATTTTGTTTCTTAACACAATCACTGAAAACACTTGATTATTTATTTACACTACACTTCTTCCTTTATTTACACTACACTTCTCTTCAGTTATTTACATACACTTCTCTCAGTTATTTTACACTACACTTCTCTTGATTTATTTACATCACCCTCTCGCACACTCGCATGAGTCCTAAGCACTGGTCACAGTTCACTGCACTGATCACAGTTCGATGCACTGGTCACAGTTCACGTCACCGACCACAGTACGATGCACTGACCACGGTTCACTTCACTGAGCACACTGCTGCATGGCTATTCACCGCGATGCACATCCTTCACAGTTCAGCTTCCACTGCGGACTCAAGACTGACTCGCGTCGCCGGTCGTCGCGTATTTATACCTGTCAAGACACTCGAGAACCTTCCGGACGCCGCGACTGTTCTGGAGTTATCCGCCGGCAGGTGATGCAACCCCCCGCTCACGGGCAGCTTGTGGTCGCCGGCAGATGACGTAACCCACAGGCACCTCGGAGTGGCGCCGGGGATGACGCAATATTCGTTAAATGTACTGCCGCTACGCCTACCGGAAAATAGAACTACTCAAAACAGACGGGAAGAGATTCTGATTTAAAATTTCTTTTCACAGCAAGATGTTTTCCATAAATTCATCATTATCCTTTATACCCCTCGTGTTCTATCCCTCGAGACTACTAAATTATTCAACCTTACTGTTTTCAATTTATTTGATAGACTTTTACATCAGAAAGTTTCTCATGCAGTTTCTTCAATTGTCTTGAAGTACAACAAATGTAGTTTGTTGCGACTTCATATTAAATGTTTCTCTGATGAAATCATGAATTAATGTTTACTTTCACTTGCTACAGTGGGCTTTTATGTAATATATATATATATATATATATATATATATATATATATATTGTGACGTAACGAATATTGGATTAAAAAATAAATACATTTATTTTTGTTATTACTGTTCAGAAGCTGCGTCCCCAACCGGGTGCGACCTAAATCACTTCGACGCATCTACGCCGCTCTTAGCGTCGCCGAGCAAGGGGGTGTAGTGTTTAGATAACGCCTCCGAAAACCCCTCAGGGACCACCGACCAGGCTCCACGCGGGCGGCGGCGACCGCTCCGTGTTTGTTTACAGGAAGTGTGCGAGAGAGGCGTTCTGGAAAATTCCATCAAAATTACCGACAAGACGCGTAATCTGATTGGACGCATATTATTTTCGGCGTAGTAACTTTCGGCCAGTAACAACACGTCTTCCAAAATTTCTGTAGAAACTTCTAGAACATTCATGGAAATTGGGGGGGGGGAAAGAGGTTCGTGGGCGCTGAGACGCTGAGGCAGACAGAAGCGGGAGGTCTTTGACAGAGGCGCGGGACGCCCAAGTCGTGCGGACACAGAGGCGGGGACGCTCATGTTGTACGGGTGTGGACGCGGAGGTCATCCGAGTTGTAGGCGCTGAGGATAGCGCGAAGTAGCATGATTAGAGTGCGATTTGTGGTATTATCGCACCGCGTGTCATTAGATTGAAAAAAAAGAACTTTATCTAGTAATGTTATTTGTTCTCTGCTCGTTTACGCCCGCGCCGTGTATCGCAAGTTACGCGATTACGAAAATTACGATCTGTCGTCACCGATCTGTCGTCACGCTACCGCCGACGTCCCAGCTGATGTCGTGGTCAACTCTACTCTCTTGAATGGGAGCAGGCTGCAGAGGGAATCCACCCTCCGCCCTAAAGGGCGTGCCGTCCAGAAGAAAGGAGCCAGCTGTGTTGCCTGTTTGGAGGCCGTTCACCAGCGCGTCCTCCTGCCGCAGCGGTGATTCTAATAATCTGTCGAGCTCCGACAGACAAAACAAACATTCATTACGCCTTCAGGCTTACCTGGACTGTTGTCAACATTCAGAAGGTGCAGGCCGCGCATTGGCCCTTTTTCTTTTTATTTGTTAGCGCATCTCTCTTTTTGCTTTATTTGTTTTAAGTAATTTGATCGATTAGTTTTAAGATTGCATGAAAAACAAGGGTTTAAAAAAACTGAGCTCAGATAATAATGTCAATTACCATTTTTAATTTCTCATTAAATTTACATTTTTTTGTCTTAAACTTTCTTTCAATTGACCTCTGTCACGTAGCCACGTCCGTCCACAACCTAAATTTCAGGTCTACCGTCACCTGAGCTAGCCGGCAATTACAGACAGGTAGGTGGGGGCGTCGCAAATGCTTTCCCAAGTGGGGCTCGAATTAGTATCTTTGATACCCAGTAAAACGCCCTCAAATTTAATTTGTCTTAAAATAAATATTGTTACTTTTGAATTACTGTGTATTGCTGCACGACAAATTAAATTTGAATTTTTTTATAATATTAAGCAAGAAATGGATGGAAGGACGTTGCTAGAGGTTAATTATTTGTGGACTGTTAATGATATCAGTTGGATTTGTATTCTGTTTGTAGTGTTACTATTTTTGTCTTGTGTTGTGGAAAATCAAGTGCGCGTTTCAAGAAAAACTGTGAAATCGCATAAGTTATTCAAAATGCTGGACGAATCGGGTGTAGACGTGGGAGGTGATGACAGCTCAGGGACAGTCTGCGCATGAAATCACCTTAAGTGATCTCATGCGAGTTCTAACGAAACAAGCAGAGAATTATGAAAATTTAAAAATCGAATTAAAGAACCAGATTTCGGAAGTATGGGAAAATGGACGAGAAAATTAATTTGCGATTTCAGAACACGAAAAAAGTGTCAGGAAAGATTTGATAGATTAGATAACTGTTTAGATAACCAATCCGCAAACTTGTAAAATTGGAAGAGAAGTTCGACCATGAAATCGGATCACTGAAAAATCAACTGAGGGTAGGTGCGAGAAATTGAGAACACGTTGAACTAGGTCAAGAATTGGGAATTCAAGGACCGAAACGAAAGAAAATTTAAAACCTACAGTCTGAAATTCACCAGAAATTACGAGCATGCGACAATAAAATAGAGGCGTGTTGTGAGTCAGTAAATGGAAACATTGGGGTTACGGCCGAAATGAACGGCAAATTCACTCGGTTGGAAACAAAACTTCACTCTGAGTTAGTCAAATTCACGAAGGGTAGAGAAATTGAAAAGATAGGTGATAGTAGCGAGGAAAGTTTCAGGAAAGGGAAACTAAACTAAAGAAAGAAATAGATAAAAATGTGATTAATCTGGTAAGGAAGAAGTACAAAAGAAATGGAAAATCATCCAATTACGAACGCGTCTGCTGGTTCTGGATTAAAATTTTCGTAGGCTCTCCTCAGAATCTTTGCTTTTCTAAAATCGGACGAAAATCCGAAATTTTTTTGATCGTGCCGAAAATTATATGAATTTGACAAAGGCGGTACCGCCTCACTAAAACCAAGATTTATGCAGGAACTTTCGGGTAACGCCGCACACTGGCTCACTGCGTTAACACCTTTTCCGCAGACTTACGAGGAATTCCGAACTCGTTTTCTTTCACGTTACTGGGGAGAGCAGCGACGTTACGAGTTCGAGAGAAAAATTCTCGAGTAGATGGGATAAGCGAAGAAACCAATCATATTTAGATTACGCCATGGAAAAATTTCGGCTATTAAACTATGTGATCTGACGACAGATGATAAAAGATTATCTGCTCCTAACCGCACACTTTCCTACTTACGTGCAAAACCTTATTAACAGTGTACGATTGACAATCTTGATCATTTTCAAGAATTGCTGGCGCAATTTGATAGAACGCGGTCAAACCCTTATGAAGAGAATTGGGACCGAAATCACAGGTTTTCGCCGAGGAAGATAATCGGAACAGGCAGTCAGGGCGCGATGATCAGGGTCAGAGGAATGGGGAACAACTCCGTCCGCCACCAAACTCAAATGACCGTAACAACACAACTAGTAGGAATGGACATCAGGATTCCATAAGACCGAGTCCGTCAAACTAGAACTGTTTGGGCTTTCTGGGTATCTGGGTTCCAAACGAATTATCTCAGAGATACCAATATTCAATACTGTGTCAGTCAATTGCCTTTTTTTTACCTAAACGACGACTTGAATGAACCTGTCAGAGAACGAGCGAGAAAATGTCCGGTTGTGGAGTTTCTTATTGAAAATCTTAGTGTTCAAGCTTGATAGACACTGGCAGTGAAATCAGTGCAATTTCTAGGAAGTTCTACTCAAAACTATTAAGCGAGCGCATTCCAATACCAACTCTGCCCACTATTAAATGTTTTGTTATTGGAGTAGGAAAGAAAAAAGTAAACCAATTACTATGCAGGCTTTGCTTCTTTAAAATCGGGAAATTTTATTTGATGTGCATGTTTGATCATGAGGATCTGAATTACGACGTAATACTTGGGGTTGATTTTTACGGAAAATAATGGAGTAGTGGATTTTCTAGGAATCTTGTGAGCTTCCGGTGAGAATAGGAAATTGTAATCAGGACGACGGTGATGACAAATAGAAATCGCATTTCATGGCGCGTCCTGGAGTATGGGGATGACGGTGGGGTCATAAGCCGTGTGCCGCATAATGACTTTTCTGACCACGAACGGTCCCAGCTGCAAAGAATGCTTCTCAAATATGTAAATGTTTTGATCGTCCTGTACGTCCTATTAAAGACTTTTGCTTTCGAATTCAGTCACTGATGATTCACCTTTAAAATGAAAATTATCCATTCCACAGTCGATGAGGGAAGTAGATCAAACTGTTAAAACTATGCTTAGCGAGGGTATAATTGAAAGATCTGTAACAGCTTATTTGAACCTATTGTAGTGGTAAAGAAAAAGACGGGGGTAAGGATTTGTTTAGATGCTCGATGGATCAACGAGGTTACTATCCCAGAAAACGAGGCACCTCAGAACACTGATGAAATTTTATGGAAATTTAATAAACAAAGATTTTTTCGGCTTTAGATTTTTCAAGCTCGTATTGGCAAATTTCAATTCACCCAGACGACAGAAAATTACGGGATTTTTGTACAACGGTTGACGTACGTCTGGAAAAGAATGCCAGGAAGAGGAAGCCCTCGTAAAGAACCCTACCACTTTACGTAGGTGACAAAGTACTTGTCAGGACCCCTAGAGTTAGTGATCAGCCTGCTGGATTATTCCATAAATTTTTCCTCTATTTACCGGACCATTTGTTATTGAAACGATTCCGTGCCAAATGTATGCCTCTTAAAGACTTGGATGGGCTCCCAGCAAGTACAATTTTATAATTTGCGACCATTTAAAGGTTAAACTATTCTGTAGATTTTATTTAAACCGCTGATTGACAATCTCTGACATAATTCTTCGTACATTGGGCTCCGCACAGTTTGGTCTTCGTGTCGCTGAGAAAAATTGAAGAATTTTGATTTAATTATTTTATTCTGATTAAATAGTAGTTAATAGTCTTTTTGCTTTTATTTGAAGTAAAGGGTTGCAAATTTTTTTCTTGAATATTGAATGTTGTTTTGATTCATTTTTTCTTTAATTATTCACCAGTTATGAATCTAATATTCGGTAACGTTTTTTTTTTTTTCAACGAGATAAAACTCTTAATTTTTCAAATTAAAATTCTTCAAAACTCCGATTTTATCTCTATCCGAAGGAGGCAATGTGACGTAACCGAATATTGGATTAAAAATAAATACATTTATTTTGTTATTACTGTTCAGAAGCGTGCGTGCTAACGGGTGCGACCTAAATCACTTCGCACGGCCATCTACGCCGCCCTTAGCGTCGCCGAGCAAGGGGGTGTAGTGTTTAGATAACGCCTCCGAAACCCTCAGGGACCACCGACCAGGCTCCACGCGGGCGGCGCGGCGACCGCTCCGTGTTTGTTTACAGGAAGTGTGCGAGAGAGCGTTCTGGAAAATTCCATCAAAATTACCGACAAGACGCGTAATCTGATTGGAGCAATATTATTTTCGGCGTAGTAACTTCGGCCAGTAACACGTCTTCCAAGATTTCTGTAGAAACTTCTAGAACATTCTATGGAAATTGGGGGGGGGGAAAGAGGTTCGTGGGCGCTGAGACGCGCTGAGGGGCAGACAGAAGGGGGAGGTCTTGGACAGAGGCGCGGGGACGCCCAAGTCGTGCGGACACAGAGGCGGGACGCCATGTTGTACGGGTGTGGACGCGAGGTCATCCGAGTTGTGCAGGCGCAGGATAGCGCGAAGTAGCATGATTAGAGTGCGATTTGTGGTATTATCGCACCGCGTGTCATTGAGATTGAAAAAAAAGAACTTTATCTAGTAATGTTATTTGTTTCTCTGCTCGTTTACGCCCGCGCCGTGTATCGCGTTACGCGATTACGAAAATTACGATCTGTCGTCACCGATCTGTCGTCACCGCTACCGCCGACGTCCCAGCTGATGTCGTGGTCAACTCACTCTCTTGAATGGGAGCAGGCTGCAGAGGATCCACCCTCCGCCCTAAAGGGCGTGCCGTCCAGAAGAAAGAGCCCAGCTGTGTTGCCTGTTTGGAGGCCGTTCACCCAGCGTCCTCCTGCCGCAGCGGTGATTCTAATAATCTGTCGAGCTCCGACAGACAAAACAAACATTCATTACGCCCTTCAGGCTTACCTGGACTGTTGTCAACATTCAGAAGGTGCAGGCCGCATTGGCCCCCTTTTTTCTTTTATTTGTTAGCGCATCTCTTTTTTTTGCTTTATTTGTTTTAAGTAATTTGATCGTATTAGTTTTAAGATTGCATGAAAAAAAAACAAGGGTTTAAAAAAAAAACTGAGCTCAGATAATAATGTCAATTTACCATTTTAATTTCTCATTAAATTTGCATTTTTGTCTTTAAACTTCTTTCAATTGACCTCTGTCAGTAGCCACGTCCGTCCACAACCTAAATTTCAGGCTCTACCGTCACCTGAGCTAGCTGGCAATTACAGCACAGGTAGTGTCGGGTCATAATATATATATATATATATATATATATATATATATATATATATATATATATATATATTTTCCCAATTGGACACTTAGTTACAATTTGAATCGCGGACATTTTTATTGTCGTTGAAAGATGATTTCATTATTTTAGAGGTTTTCACGTGTTGCGACTTCTCCTTTCGGAGATGATTTTCTCTCCTAAATTTAAGTGATTAAATTAATTATAATTAAAATTAATTAAATTAATTTTATTTATTAATTAGTTATAATTAAAGTTAATTAAATTAAATATAAAGTGATATCTCAGTAAATTAGGGAACATGAGGAACTGCACCTAGTTTGTAGTACCAATTTATTTTAGAAACTTTACTTAACTCCCTTGTCTTCAAAGATAAATTTGTCCAACGTCACAATCAGCCCTTCAGCAAAATCAACATCATTGACAGCAGATTTTTCTGTAAGTTCATCGTTCATCGCTCTTGCCTACTTTGGAAATGTTTCCTTGACCTTGGGAGATTTAGGATAGCATAAGGAAATTTTCCTTTATTTAAGTACCCAGATCTGCACCCAGGAGGAAAATAGGTTGGCGTCTTGAACCACAAAGTTTTCTGATGCGACAATATAACTTATTAAATTAAAAAATTTATTAAAAATCACTCTCGCTTCCAAAAGTTTGCAAAAATGCGAAATTTTTTAAAATATGACTGAACCTTTGCATTAAAGTAAAATATTTTACTTTCAAAATTAGTTTCGTATGGAATTCATGCTATTGCCCTAGATTAGTTATGTTTACACCTGAAACAACGATCTCGGAGAGTAAAACTACCGTACTGGAAAGGACATTATTTACACACTTTTCCGAATCATTGGCAGTTGCACTTGCGGTCCCGCTGGACATGGTTTTAAGGCCCTATTTTCTTCCTACTGCACGTAAACGATATTCTCACATTTTAGTTTATTAACAACAATTTGTCACGAATAAGTAATTTCAATAGGGAATCTGAGGAAGATCAAAATATAAAACCGGGAAAGGTGTCTCAGAGCATCAACTGATGCCCTGCAGGTTATTGCCGGAGGCCCTAGATTCGTGTCCCTATTGTGCAGGTTTTCGACTCTAGCTAGTCACAAGCTAGTTCATCCCGTCGGGAGGTGAAATATAGCTGTTGACTGCTCTGATCCGCGGTTTCCGTGGTCGAATGCGGAGCAGTACACTAACAATGGGGCCACGGACCGCGCGCGATGTTTCTTCCTTTCCTGTCTCATACTCTCCTCACACCAATTATACTACATGAACTACAGTACCACATGCCGAAATCGGTCAGAAGCTAGAGTTTGACCCGGCGGGAGAGGCGCTCCGCTAGTGGGAGATATCTGATTGGTGGGAAATTCCGTTAGCCGAGGGTAGGTCAGCGTCGGATCTTACCATCCAGCGGGGAGAGATCACCACCTCCTCGCGAGGAAAACACATGCACAACACGTATGGGATCTTATCAGCTGACGTGCCCAGAATCACTAACAATCAACTCTCAACTCAATTAATCAACGCTCTAGGTAACCAAACAATCAATCGAAAGATAAATGTATTTTTATGCTACAACATTTTTATACTTGGAAGGTTTTCAAGCGGCGTATTGAAACCGCAGCTAGCGCAGCCAATTATATATATCTGCACGGGTTATCTTGCGGGAGATTGCCTGTAGAAGGTGTTCCACCTGAGTTTCGACCTAGCCTTCAACCACTCTCGACGCGGTCCGGGGACTCTTGATCTAAGCAGGCGCGCCCCGTGGGCAGTCCCGTCTGCGCCTGATTTGACTCACTTCTCCGCACACGTCGGCCCAGTTAACTATATCCGAATCCGTCTGCTGGGAGAGCGGACCTTTGGGCGGGATGCTGTCGGAGGGATTTAATTTTCAAGGCATCCCGCCAGGTTCTTTTGCACACAAGAGTGATATGGCTACTGTTACTCTCCACCCTGACAATCCAAGTTCCTCGGCTGGATCGAACCTGCGCAATTGGGGTCTAGAGGCCTGCAGCCAACTCCTCACCCACTGAGGCCTAGAGCGCAGATAATTCCGCGAAACTGCCCACCTGCCCTGACCACTCCTCCAACATCTGCATGAGACGATGGGGCCTGCTTCATGCAGCGAAGAAGGCGTGCCTGCCCGCCTGAAGCTGATACTTTCATTTTATTTTATATATTTTAGCGTAACTGTAATATCCGAACAATAGGTAAATCTTGACCAAGCTTCACAGCGATGCGAAGGGAATTGGGTATCAGAGACCTTCATGGATCGCATTTTCTTTACTAAACAAATATAATTAGTATACACTATTAATATAATATCATATGATACGGGTATGACTACATACCTTGTAAATTAATGATCGAACCAATCAAGAGATTTATAGAATGAAATATGCATAATCTTCTGAAATTGGCTACTGTCCAGCAAGTTTAATGCTGGTACTCTGCATTTTATAGTGTTGTAATATATCGGAAAGGACGAGGCGAAGTAGACGAGAGATGTGTGTGGTGCTGAGTGAAAAACGGCGAAAGCCTATATAGCATGGTGAAAATACAAAAGCGGATGCGGTACTTGGCATGGTACAGTAATGGCAGGGCGGAACATTCCATACTATTATTAGTGGCGTCACACGCGTAATCAGCGGCTGGCTTTCTTCGTGACGAGGAGTGGGCCGTACAGCACTTCAGCCTGAATCAGTGAAAACCATCGATTGATAAGACTATTCACTGACGTGGTAGTTATAAATCTGCCACTGTAAATCAAAGGAATTGAACTGAATGAACCATGGGAAAACGGTCCACTTTTTGAATCAGTGAAACTCACCATTTGAATCAGTGAACCTTCACCATTTGAATCAGTAAAACTTCACCATTTGAATCAGTGAAATCTGTGACAACCAATGAACCAGGGAATTAATAGCCGTGCACTCAGTGAAAGTAAGGTCACTTATTTGACCAGGAATATCTCATCGCTTCAGTATTATCGTATTAAACTCAAAATCCTACTACTGAGAATCACTGTATCGCTTAAACAAATGCTCAAAACATAAAAATTTAATAAATACAACAAACATACACACTTAGCATCTGTATTTGAAGTATTTTTCCCTTGATATCTCAGTTTAGAATTTTGGGCTCATATATAGTACAGGGGTAGCGACATATAGTGTAAAAGAAAGTCAAAGTTAATTAGGCACAAATTTATTGAAAGATTTTATGGGAAATGATCTGAACAGCACTAAAAGATATTAACTTCAAAACAAATACAATAGAAATATACATATTATGGCAGATATTGAACAATATCCTAACTCAGAAAAAATTGAAAATTTATGTAATAAATAGACTGTATTCATTTCATATGAGCAACCCATATATCTGTCTATTTATTGTCTCACATTATCAATAGGAAAATTGTCTAATGTTATGGTTTAGTCTCTGGGTCACATTATCTCAGTAAAGAGTCATTACACTATTTCACTACAAACAAATTGGCTTTCAATGAAAGGAAATAATTGGTAAAGAGATATGTTGAATTAAGGAATTTTAAAGGGAGATACGCCTCATGTGAGATAGGAGAACATGTCTTATTTAAACCAAATGAAAACATACAGAGAAGAAAACTGATGTTCAGGAACTTTCAAAACTCACTATAGAGAAAATTACCTGCAGTTAAACACCTTCATTTTATGTGTACATATTGACAATTCCGTGATGTTACACAAATTCTAAAAGAAAGATGGGAAGAGAGTAAAGAAAGACCTTATAATCTAAATATATAAATATATGATTTCAATGATTTTGTGAATTTTATAACAAAATAAATAAATAATAAAAATAAAACTTAACTGTCAAAATTTTCAAAGTAAAATACAAATAAACATTTAGTAATATTAAGGCATGTGTGTTTTAGGGCAACTTAATCAGCTTCTCTACACTATAATTTTCATAATTAAACTAGCAGCACTGCTAAGGAATTGAAATGCTGAAGAGCACTGCATGCCTTTGTTTCTATGTACATATACATACAAATATATATGTATACACATGTATATATACACATATGTATAAAGAAACAAAGACTATTGTGTATTGTTTCAAAAATTTCGAATCTGCCATGAAAATTGAATAAAAATGACTGATACCTGATAATTGCAATGGAGGCACTATTACTGATTTCAAAGACAGGAATACAAATTGATGAACGATGATCAAGTACATGTCTAAGCTATTAATCTACTTGAGGTGTAAATTTGAATGGCTTACCAGATGAACCCAAACACAAATCACATGAGCCAATCACCTCGGAAAGTCTGGACAAATTTGCACTTTACAACTACTTGAAACTCTGAAAGTCTGAGATTGGTACTCACAACTACTATGAAGAGACTAGAGGAAAAAGTTGAAAATCTACCTGAGTACTCTAGATGAAACAACTGAAACTTTTAAAGAAAAAGTTTGAGAAGATAAGCAACAAATATCTGAAGTAAAAGGATTTGAGAAAATTACAATGATTTTATTATCAATATATTTCAATGATAACCTAAACGCATGCCAATGATAAATGAGGAACGCTGTTTCAGGAAGAGAAATTTGCATTTTCCTGATAGACTGGTACTCAAGAAGATTTGAAAACACAGAACTAGAATGGAACAATTGAAAGAACGCACGCACTAAAAGAAATCGAGCTGTTCGAAACAACGACAAAATGGGGATACAAGCCATGCTGCATATTTTCGAAAATGATAGCTCAAGGAAAAAACAATTTACCTTGAGGCTTGACAACAAAAGAGGCTGTGAGATCATAAGACATACTTGAAGAGAATTTTGTACACTCCAATTATAAACTCTAAAAATCGAATATAGCAAGAAATACACAAGAATCAAGGACGACATACTATCTGTCCCTATACAATTTAAAGTTAAATATAATGCTGGAAAATTAAACCAAGAGGGCAGATCTGTTTAAACAGGCATCCAGTCTCAGAGCCTGATGAAAATCTAGATGATATATTAAAAATTGTAAACCCAGTGAAATTAGAAGATATAAAAGGATCAAAGAAGATGCATGAACTACAAAACAATAAGAAAAACTAATTTTCTAAATGAAATTCTATTATAAACAAAAGAAGAGAAACTCTCATTATCAGAAGAATTTAGTAAATATTACTAAATATGCACACAATACTTATTGTTACCTGGGAAGACATGATGATAAATAAAGTAACACTCATCTCTTACAGCTCAAAACATAAATATAAATATGTATAAGATTTGTGAAATCAGACATCGGTTTAAAGTGAATAAAATCATGAAGAAAATCAAAATTTGATTTAATGTCAGACCTAGGTCAAGCAACGTACCTTTCTTAAGATAGTTCATAGATACCATCAGAGCATGAGGATCCCACACAAAAATACCTACACTACTGGGTCGACTCATTCTACAAGATATGCTTATTTTGACATCAAAAATCAAAACGCTGATGATTTGTAAACTAACTGAGGGCAACAAAACCATGATATCCAGACAGACTAACAGATTCAATATCCAGAAATAAATCTAGAAGAATTAAAACACCCAAATTAAAAAATAGATTTTAATGTCAGATGCGGCAATGGTCCTAATAAAAGATTAAACTAGACTTAGTGAATAAATAAGATGTATTATAAATGAAACTGACAAAAGGCTGTTATTTCTATGACACCATTGTGAAAAGCTATGAGAAATATGAGATGAATACAGGACATAAGTCTCTAACAAAATACTTCTAGAGGGTAAAACCATAAATAACTCACCATACAGAATTAAAATAAAAATGCAGCAGACGAAGATTTAGAGAGAGAGAGAAATAGTACTCAAGAATACAAGAAACCTCATAACGACAACAAAAATATCTGACCTGGTTACAGGAGACAATTGAAATAAAAAAGGAGATCTTAGTATATAGAATATGAAAGTCACTGAATATGAAGAATGATGAATTGAGAATTAAATATACGATATTAGACAACTGTCAATCTAAGGAAGTCAATACCAGACACAGAACAAAAGAATCAAATTTATGATATAACAAAATTTAACCCAATAGTAGAAGGTTTTGATAATTGAACATTGCAGAAGCATTGTTCATTTCTAGAGGAGGGGTTTGACAGAAACCCAAACTGAGTTTTTATTTCAAATTAAATATCAAAGATATAATTATACACTGCTAAAATGAAAAAATTATAATGTTGAGTATGCCAAATTTGTTGTAAATAATACCTAAAAGTAAGTCAAATGCTGCCATGGGGTGAAGGAATATTTGACATAAGAAAAGGCAGATGTTAAACCAACCATCGCCCTGAACAAAACAAGAATATTTTTTCATCCTCACCCATATCAGTTATTGCTGACATTTTCTTGAAGGTTTTCCTTCCAATTCCTCCAGATGCAAAATTATTTTATCCAAAACAGAAACATAGATAGGCCAAGAAGTTATGAGGAAAATTGTTACTTATTTTCAGATTATATACAAAATCATACTAATCAAGAATTATGAGTCTGATAGAACTCCCAGAGTGGTAAAATGGCTTTGATGTACCATCTGCACTCTACTACAACCAGTCACACAAAATGAGCAAATATAATGTGTTTAGACTACAGCAAGGAAACACTGATCAAATAACCAGTATTTACAGCAGTCTTGGCAAATTAAAATGTACCTTTCAAAATATTCATAGTGTTAGTCCCATAGATCCTGCACTTTCTCTTACACTCTTCAAAACTCCATCTCTGACTGGTGTCATTAAAAATTGAAAACCAAAGAAAGAGTTAATAGTTTGTCATTCTGCTGTGGTGTAATGAGCATTTGACTTTTTACAACTTTCATAAACGAAATTATATACTGCACGTCAGATATTCTACACTGTATCACTCAATCAATTACATACTAAAATCCTTAAGTTACATAAGAAGTTTCAAGTTAATGACAAACAAATACGTGGCATTTACCACGTGTTCATAACCTATATCTTAGTTTGGCTAATGTTCACTATAAAATAAAACGTCCTACAGTTATCAGACGAGTCACAGAAAAGGAAAATACTTACCTATGTAATTAAAATAACTTCAGACACAGGCCAGTTCTTTCCACAGGAAACTCTCTATCACCTGTGGGATCTGCTTCCATATCCACACACAGACTGTTGAACAGAGCACTTGACAAACGTCGATGTAAGCTAATTGATAACTGCTGACAAACGTGAATGCCTGGCGGGGCATATGAAAAGGTTCATTCACTGATTGTCAGCGAAACCACGTTCGACTGAAGAAATCAGGACTTCGCAGGTTTCACTGGGATTGAATCAGCGACTTCAATTGATTCAGATCGAGAGGTGCTCTTCCACCTAAACCGTAGTCACAAATAACCAAACACGTACTGCATAATTAACTAACTAAATAGACCCCACTGCGAGGAGAGATATTTACAACGATCACACACTGGTAAACTACTCACTTTAATGCTTCGCCGTGCGTAGTACTGCTCGTCCCGAGACCGACTGCACTTACCAGTCACGATAATAACTGCCGGCTTGCGCCGCGCACGTTCGCACCTCCACGGACGACCCACGCCGCCGCCAGTATCACAAGAAGAAAGAGCCATTGTTCCTACGGCCCTAACAGCCTCGACGCCGCCCGCCATTCCAATTCGCTCTCACGAAGCGATGCGCACACCTGGTTTGAAAACTGCAGGTCTTAGTCGCCTTCACGCATCCGGTACCCACCACGCGCCACGTGCCCACGCCATTTTAGCGACACGACGCCACACTAGCTGAGACCAGTAGTACACTAAAAATACTTCATACAATCATATCACCAACTTCAGGCTTAAGAACCTGTTGAAATAACTGTGTTTTCTCAGCTTAGGTACAGACTGAATGTAAACCAGACTTTGGAATCGAATTTGTCCAAGACAATTTTGAAATGAATTTATTAAACAATCAAGTGTTTGAAGATAATCCAAATTCTGAATGAAATGCTATTGATTCTGCTTATCAACAGTACACACCATTATGTGACTCTGGGACAGTAATGATCTGAAACTCTCAAAGGCTGGAGCTGAATGAGGAGAGGTGAGATTATTTAATAGATCTGAATCTGTACCATGATGGATTTAGGAAAGGAGATAGACGACTGTGATAAATAGATGCACAAACAGTTAAATATATGTCTTTAATCCTACAAACTGTGATATTACTTCACTCTAGACATTTAAAATTCATACTTTAGTTGTATTCAGAAAAATGTATTAAAAACTATTATTTGCATGTATTTGTTTTTAATTTTTCCTATGAACAGTATAAATACTAAAATATTGTCTGACTAGACTTTACATGTTCAATACGCAGGTCTCTAAGAGGTGTTTAATGTTATATTTATCTATACAAACACTGGTCAATTTTTAATTAGCAAACATTCATATGATTTATTTTGTGTCAATAGTACACTGAGTTCAGACTTGTTTATGGATGATATACTAACTCTGATGAACATAGAACAGAAGAATTATCAATAAAAAATTTTGTTTGGTGGAGAAAGCCTGGGCGTATGAATAATTAAATGAAAACAAGTATGTTCGACTTAGCCTCTGCAAGTGGGCGTTTTGACCGAAATAGATGTAATACTACTTCAGATGTAATACACTAATTAGGACGCCTTCTTAGCATTTTCTGATCCAAACTATCCAATCAATAAATATGAACGAGAGTAATAGTTCATCCATGAATGCATAAAACATTTTAAAATATATACTTGAAGGTTATCCCACCAAATGAGATCAAATTGTACACAACAACAATTTTAGTACTTGGAAATTAGCTACCCGACCACGCCTTTTATGAATGAATAACTATAGTCTGCTGTTGTTTTGTTTCAATCTGTCACATATATTTACGTACGTTAATAATTCTGGTGGATAAAATGGTCGACAGTCTTACTCCATTTTTCGGATGCAGGTAGTTCATGTTTTGTTGCGACACTGAAAACTTTCATACGGAAGTGAATGCGCTTTAAAACTCACAAAACAAGTGATACGTATTTTTCCAAAGTTCATTTCGGCAGTACATGCAATCTCACAGTCATAATAATTTCCATGTACAAAATATTAAGTAGAAAATACTTTTAAACCTGCAACAAATCATAAAAGCAGAGTACTGAATTTGTAATGAAAAGAGACGACTTTCAAAATAATCAGATATTCTATTCAAAATAACATGTGGTTGCATGTCTATACTATTTAAATGTTAAGAAATAAAAGTCTGTGCTTCTGTAATAAATAATACAGGAGTATAACGACTCCCTGATAATAATCTCTTTCATTTAAGTAGTGTTTTAATACTACTGTTTCAAACTGAATTATCCAAAGACAACATTGAATTGAACTTGCATGGAAATTTGTTAATAATAACCATTAAATACATAAAGTATTACTTCTAAATTGGCACAGGTTCCACTAACGTTATAAAAAGATTTGAAGAGATTAACAACTCATAATTGTGAAACGTGAACATAAATAATTGGCTACGAAACATATAGTATGAAAACATTGATTGTTGTGTTTATTAAACCGCGAGCGGTAGCCTTCAATGAAGAATTGATGTCCCTGTAACGTTCTGACCGAGGAACTGAAATCGAGTTCTGACGGCATGATTTTCACTAGCCTTCAGCCAGGGTCGAATTCAGTCGCTGGTCTGAGGAGAACGCAAGGCTGGCCGCTCTGATCGCAGTTTCGTATCTGATCAGCACCAGCTTGAACGCCGGAGCAGCACTCACCAACGGGCACGGCGCGATCTAACCTTCCCATTCCTTTTGTCCTATCCCTCCCACACACACATACACACGCCACCCAATATGCACTACACCACCACATATTTCGGGAGACCGGTCGGGGAGCTTAGTCAGTCCTGGCTGAGGCAGCTCAAGGCTGAGAGATCCAGTGGAGGGGAACTCACCATCATTTAAAGGCCAGCGCTGACCTCATGCACCAGTTGGGAGATCACGCCATCCTGGGAAATGCACTACACTAACGTAACCACGACTAGAGTAGTTGACGCGCCTGGAAACACGGGAAAAATCAACTAACCACCAAAGTGTCTAACTTCAAAGCAAGAATGTGTCACAAATTGAATTTTAATTTCTCCATAATCCATCCCTACAGTATATTACAAATTCAACCAAAGGTTGGCTGCATCAGAAAATGATGTCCTGAACGAGGTTGCCTGATATTTGAAAACTTGGCTGTTTGAGGAAAGCAATGCTAAGACTCGCCTCAAATTACCTTGTTTACCTATTAGTAATGGTGGTGGTGCACTGAGGTCGAACACCTTTCCGACAGATTAGTACCACACATACATACATACAAACGCACGCAGATGCATAGCACACTTATATTCCTACATACAGGAGACAACCGATGAATATCATAAACAAATGTAAATAAATAAAATAAATAAATAAAGATAACACTAATAATGTGATTAGAGGCACGCTGAATAGAGATTTCCTAAAAATGTATAATAATCCTTACAAAGACTGGAAGACAAAATGGACTTGGGAGAGCACAAGTTGAAGAGAAGAAAGATTGCGCGCGGTCTGTTTGTTAGGGACTGATCCGGCATCTGCCTGGTGTTGATCGAGAAACCACGAAAACTACGATCATAGCAGCCATCGCTAGAATTCTCCCCAGACAGCGACTGAATTTGGCCTAGCTGAAAAGCTAGTGCCGAAAATTCTGCCGCCATCAGGACTCGAAACTTGATCTCCCTGGCTGAGGCGCTGCAGAGACGCTGATGCACTGCTGTCACCGCTCCCGGTCAGTTTGGTAATCTATGGCTCTCATTAAGAAGGAAAGACATTAATCTGGCCCTGCATATACATCCACTGCTCCAGTCGTACGTCCCTCTCCCTCCTCCCCGCCTGCCAGTCTCTACAAACGCGCAGCCGTTTCAAGGCATGCTTCAACAAACACTCATGGAGAGCGATTCGCCCTCACTTCTAGTGCTCTTCCGGGCGGCGGCCAGCAGGCGGCGCCGTCAGCGCGGCGTTAAAATGGCGCACCATGATAATCTTCCAGATTTTACCCTCCGCGCACTGACGTCTGAGGAGCGTCACGCATTTGAGGGGGTTGTTCGCGAGGACGCGAGCGCGTTTTTCTCTTCTTCGTACGCCCTCTGTAGGAGCGTAATCTACGAAAGTGCTGTCGGATATCAGCACGCCCCTGGCTTCTCTGAGGTTGCTGGCGGCCGCTGCGACCGCGTGCAGTGCGACGCGTTTCGATATGAGCGGACGAATTTTGGCGTAGGTAAACTTTATTTGCTGATCGTTTGTAAAGTTCTGTTACGTTAATTGTTGAAATCGTTCTATAACTCCTTACTGGCGTTGAAACGTGTAGTGGAGTAATCCATCTCAAAAACTGCTGGCCCTGATATACGAAAGAAAAGTGAAATTGTTTTTTGCGCAATCAGAATTTTTGCCGCCGAAACTGGTTGAGGCAAAATAACAAAAGGATACTGCGAAAGACAATTGATTACGAAAAATATAAACATTTATTTGTGTGCTAATGGATTATAAAATCATTATTGTTTCAACTTTATAATTACATACATTAAACAAAACGCCACTTTGTTCTCTTTGCGCACAAGTTTTGTTTTATTGTGATACCGTCACTACACAAAAGATTGGGCACTGTGACGTCGCTGATGATAAGAGAATAACCTCACGTACGTGTAGTTTATGGTAAAACGATGTAGAAAATCACAGCCGTCGTCCGCGTGGTTTGGAGGAATCGCGCACTGTGCATCGTAGATCAGCACTTGCAGCAGAGGGTTATCAGCAGAGATCTCGGCCTTGCAGCCCACGAATTCGTTGTTCAGTGTAATGGAGTCGGCCTCAGCAGTAATTCAATCGTTTTCACCCCCATCCTCATTCACTGCTGAGTTCAGCTAAGATCCAGCACTGCCACGTAGCGACTCGATCAAGGAGTTTCTAGGTTTGAACTTGAACAGGATTTCGATACCAGCTACTTAGCTAGGTCGAATTGAGACCCTTTCAAGAGAATACTAACGCTGGCTGATCGATAAAGCAGTCCTGGTAGAGCAGCTTAACGATAATGTAGGAAAAAATATTTCAATAGAATACAAAACTGTTCTATCTAGATATAATATCGTAAAAATGGTAAGGGATTAATACACTTAGGCTTATGATGTTAAAATGAAAATAAATCTATCAAAGGAAAATATTAAAATTTGCAATACGTTTGTGAATTTATATAAACGTGTACTCTGTAATGGAATTCAATTTCACTTTGTTTTGAACTATTTCGTCTGCGAGTTCAATGAGAAGTGCATTTTGCTGGCAAACTGTCACAGAGTTCGGAATTCAATCCTAATATTTTAAATACTGAACGCAACTATGTTTCCACCCCAAAGAAACGGCGGAGATATCGGCACGAACACGGCAGAATTATGCAAGAGGGCGCCTGCCAGCCACGTAGTAAACGGTTACGGGCGGCGAGGTGTCGTCGGTCGGGCTGACCGTGGAACGAGGCCGCGAGAGTCAGTGCCCGGCTGGCTGCCGGCGAGGAAGACGTATCTGGGGCTGCTCATGATCGAAAAGCAACTAGACGCGAACGAACGATGCAGAAAGATTAATTGACGGACATTTCAGCAGATAACAACGGTTGTCGATCGGCATTACAAAGTGATAGCCTATTTGAGTAACAGATCAAAAGACGCCGAGTGGATCGAGAATTGAAAGACGTACTGGCGCAGCACCACTCGGCTGGTCCCGCGAAACGACCCCGGCAGCAGCGAAGGAGCGCGAGGCAACCTGAGGGGTCTCAGCCACACTCAGTGGAAGAAGCAACGTTAACATTCTTGACTGATAAGATCGAGAGACTAATAGCACTCGTTATAAGGAAAGAAAAGGGTAAAGACCACCATAGATATTGTATCAATAGTGATCAGTAGAATTAATAAATAGTTCAGTTTATTTCATCTACGGAACAGTGGGTGTTTGATTAATAACCCTGGTTTCCATTCAATGAGAAAGAAACACCTGTCCTTGCAACAATGCATTGAGAACAAGCTGGTCACCTGGTACGTCACAATACATATCTAAATATCACTTTATAAAATATTTTTGTCCTTTCATTGTGTCGCAAAGGTTTTTAATTTGAAAATTGATGTTTGAGTTAAATTACATTTTGAGTTACAAGAGGATTCTACAGTCCTGTATGTCAATAATGGCGGATGTGATAATGGAATATGATAAAATAAAAGGCCAGGTTATGAAATGGGAAGCAAAGGATCCCAATAGCATGCTAAGTGCAGGCGATGCCACCATTTGCAGACTAAAGACGATATAACCATGGTATTGTTCTGCAGTTTCACTGCCTATGGAGATGTCTTTGCTATCAACCGAGAAACAATCAGTGCAATGCAAAGATCCATAGGTATACATTGACAGGTAATAAAATAATCCACAGCCATGAAAAATCATATATGTAGAAGTGGAAATTTCAAGCACGAGCGTCACTATAAATGAAGTTGGCAACAACAATTAATCTTCAAACAATAAAATCTCCTCTGAGTGACAATTGAACAAGTCTGTACTGGCATATGACACCATTGTATATCATCGGTATTTCAAATGAGTTAATTGATTTTAATTATCAGATACATATCTCTTCACATTTAGAAAGCGATATATTATGCCAATAAATTAAAAATCTACAAAATGTTTGCATAAATAAAATTTATTTTGCAGAAAATAAAAAAGGATCTAGCCTCGTCAATTTTCTTAATGCCAGAAAGCCCATTTCATGGCCTTTCTGATGGGCCAGAATCTGTGGATTGCTGAAATCTTTTCCTCATCGTGGTTGTAATTTAACTTTGAAGAATTTTGGGAAGGATTTGTTCATCATTCTCTCTCTAAAATGTAATTATGAAAGAATGGGTGTCCTGGCAGCAAAAATTCCCACACAACGTGGTTTTACGAGTCGTTTTAAAATGACACAATTTATCAAAAATATCTTCTCCGCCCCTTTGGTCGTAATTATAAAATAAAATTGGTACAGATTTTCCGTTTGGGGAACAATGTAACTCAGAGTGCATGGATGATAATAAAATCACGTCTCTATGCGATTTGAGTGCATAAACTAACATTCTGTTAGTTCTGTACACCATCGACGATCCAATAGACGCTTGCATTCAAAAGATGTTGTGGGATTTCAGTTTATCTTCTCATAGAACTTGAGATGAGAACTTTAAGAGTACAATAGTAAAATAAGATGACATGGAATAAATAAGCAAAAGCATAAGGAATCAATGGTGTAACGGACTAGTTAAATTCATAGACAAAGAAGGAAAGGCTGAGATGAACATGTTTCCAGGATAGATATTATAAAGTACCAGGAAAGTCTCTCCGCAGGCATTTAATGGCGTGAAACTGAAACGCGTTGGTAGCACGAGCTGTGGCGTATAATAAAAGAAACAATCGCCAACTCATCACAATCATAATAGATATCGAAGTGTTGTCCCTCTAATTGTTTCCCAGTGATCTCGTTGCATCATCACTACTCATGCAACTTCTTGAACGATGGATCAGTGAAATGCGGGCGGAGTGGGGTAATTAGTTACAAAGTCGGTCTCAGAGTATTTGTTGGCAATGCCAACCCATGAAAAGTAGTCAAACACGCCATGTGTGCGGCCTAATGATGCATCTTATACATCATTGGTGCTGCCAGATCCCCCTGGGTGGCAATAGCAGGGTTCAGATAGACGCTCTAGGTGCCTCCTTTGAAGGACCTGATCTACCTGAGCTACTTTAGGTAATAGTAATAAAGCCGAAAAGAAGTTCGACCATGAGCAACCAGTTTGGCTAGCTTACTGCTCGCGCCAACGAAGTTCTAATTGTTGAACGTTGTCACCAGTGCTCGCTGGTGAGCTTGTCTCTCAACTGTTTATGGCTGAAGGGAGTGGGCAAAAGGCATCATCGTTCAAGAAAAGCTGCGCGGAGTAGCAATGCAATCTCAATGGGAGGCCCTGATTCTGCTGAGTGCGAGACTCTCCATGCACCGTAGGCTGATAAAAACAGCAAGAGATTCAAGACACTAGGTAAAGGAACCAGGGAAGACCAGTGAAAAGATGGATCGAAAGTTGGGCATTTACATCCTGATTCATCATAAAGGTGAAGTGAAGAAAAACGGTCTTTATATACGCAGAAGAAGACATTTTAATGAGCTAGCATGAATTTGAATCAACATTGTGTTATTTGCTGTTGACATAGGCTTTACATTAATTATTACGTTATTACCAACTTTCAATTCTCAGCCGTGTATTTTTACCGTTTTATTCAGCAAAAGAGGGCTATAATGGAACTGTAATTTAGAATTAAATGGAAATTTCCCCTGATCGGCCGTCTGTTCAAAGTTATATGAGGAAGAATTAGGGTTCAGCTCGGTCTCTATTTACACACTTTGGGAGAAAGTTTGAAAGCAAATATATTTTCATTCATTCCATTATCGCACTTCATTTCACAAATTCCATCGATGATCATAAATTATCTACATTGATTTCAAATGTACCTTTGAATAATAATACGTAAACAAGTAAATCTGCTACTGAAATATTTTCGAAAATGCGAATTGTGGATGAGAACGAGGAAACTGATATTTAGCATTTTAGCACAACATTTGCGTATTTAAATACATTTTCTGTTTAGTTAATTCAAATATTTGTTAATTTAATAAAAATAGTTGAACATCTCTTGTTAATAGCATACGCAATTAAATCTAAAATGCAATTAAAACGACACCAATAAAATTCAGAGATGAGCCAAAACGTGTATTTAAGAGAATATAACCAAGTGTATTTAGAACGATATGTAAACATGAACAAAATTTTCACAACATATTACATACCTACAACAACTACATGATATACAATGAATGAATAAAACTAAATTAAAGTAAACGTTGTTTAGCTGACTGATGAAACAAATATAAAATATTTAATTTGAATAAATTAAACAGTTCGTATGTAAAACATTTGATCTTGTATCATGAATGAAAAATAAACATCAGCTGTATATTGAGTTTCTTGAAAAGCAAAACTGTTGAAAAACTAAAGTTAGAAGTGACTAGTTCTCACCAATGTTTCACATGTTGATCTTCTGTACTCGCCTTTATCAAGGAAGTAATGTTTTCTGCCTTGGTCAGCTTCTAATATTTTATCCACTATGTTTAGTACATGGCGTGCATTAGTAGTTACATGTAGTATTGTTTATAGTTTATGTTCCATTTGCAAATATTTCTAGGGAACCAAAATGCAATGTCCACTGAAACATATCTTTCTAGAAGCACTATTACAAGAATGATACTCGGGTGAATAGAAGGGTCAATTTTTAAAATTTGAATTATTCGTTAATGGAAACGAAAATATTGAATGTAAAACGTAAAAGGTATAATTAAATATGAGAAGAAGAAAATTCGCCCTAATCGCTCATTCTGAACATACTACTCCATGCAATTATGCACCCTTTATAGACGCGTTCGTTAATTAAATATAATTTAACTTCCATAAATTCGCCATTAAATATAAAGACATCGACTTACATTGTACAGATTGGTACGGCAGCAACATCTTCTTCTGGATGTTATTGAAACGTTATTGGTTAGAATTTCTGAGAAGATATTGTTTTTCACTTGCGATTCAGGTTTGGGAAGAAACCACTTCGTATAATATAATAATAATACACACACACACAATAATAATAATAATAATAATAATAATAAATTGTCTTATTTGTGGCGAGGCCCAGCCTTGAGGCGCTTTTCTGCCTATCCATATTAATGAATCCCATAATTTTAAAATTACGAGGCGTCTAGATGTAATTAATTTAATTGACATTTTATAGTCGCAGCGAAAAAATCAATTGTGGTTACCATCTACATTAATTATCTGTGCGAACCAAATGAATTTATAGTAATTTTTGTTTTTTTCTGAAATTTTGCAAATGGAAAGATAGATGTAAGGAACATTTTAAAAAACAGATAAAAAAGAGCTCCACTTATTCCACTTAAATCAATAATTTAAATTCTGTCTGAAATGCCAGTTGTCATCACCTGATGCCCAATTTTCAAATAACAAATGTGCTGGGGGTATAACTTGATTTATGTCTGGGATGCAATATCAGGGATCATCCTGGCATACGCCTTAAGCGTGACAGAGAACCAAGAAAAACCTCTCAATCAGGATGGCGGATTAAGGCCAAACATTGAAAGCAAGAAAGAATAGGCGAGAGTAATATCACATTTAACACATCTACCTAGTGAGACAAACATCCATTTGATGGAACTAATGAATGAAATGTAGTACTTAGTGTTATTTATTTACTTCTATTAGTAGCCCCAAGTGGGACTTACAAACGAGAAAATGTGAATGGAAGGTTTAATGATCTGTTTAGTAAATTAAAAATCGGTATTCCAGCAAATAAAAAGTCTCTCATTCCTGTTTTACTTTTTCCCCTACTTTGTTTCTTTTATCCTCTGTGGTGTTTCAGCACTTATTATTGTGTTATGATTCTATAGATGCACCACGAAAGCGTCTAACGGAATAAACATCGTTAAATGGCATACAACATTGAGAGACATTCATGATGCGTCACTATTATTAATAGCGCATTTTACATCATTTAAAAGTTTAGATGTCAATAAATGCCTAGTAATTGAATAGATGATAACAATAATGATAACGCTACGTTGACTGAGCAGCCATTAAACGCCATTACGTATTACATCACAAGTCAACCAATTCTTAAGAATTAAAAGATAAACATCTGATGTAACTCTTTTTATCCACACTCTGCTACTGGTAATATTATCTTGCCATTAGAATGCATCTACTACTATAATCTAACTACTCATGGCGACAAGTATCCAACGCCATTTTTCAATTGTAATTTCTTTCGGTGCTGCCTGGTGTTCTCGCTCTGTTGCTGCTTCTGTCCCTTTGATCCTCCAGTAATGTCAGCCTTGACTTTTCCCCGTGCATATTCGCATATGTTGCTTCGATGTCATTTCATTTGAATCCATGCAGCCGGTGTTGCGTATTGCGGTGGTGGCTGTGGTAACGATAATAGCGGTCGATCGAAGAGACGATGCCTGACGATTTATAAAGAAATTATCGTTTCGGAACGGTCTAATTGATGGTACCGACGTTCTGATGTTGCATTCCTGATGATAGGATTTGGGTAAGACATAATGAACGGTGGTATATTGAGGTTGGGTGGTGGTGGTGATGGTGATGATGATGGTGGATGATGATGCAGGTGATGATGCTAAGTGGGTGGTGGTGGTGGTGGTGGTGGGTGATAGTGGTGGCGATGATGGTGGTGGTGAAGGTGGTGGTGGTTGTAGTGACGATGGTGGTGATGGGGTGATGGTGATAATGGAGAAGTGGGGGTGGTGGTGATGATGTTGATTGTGGAGGTGATGGTAGTGATGGTGGTGGTGATGATGATGGTGGTGTGGTGGACAAAAAGTTGGTAAACATGATAGTGTGACCGCCCGTTTTCTTAGATTCCGAAAACTTTCAACCGCCTAAGAAAGCGGGGGAAAAAATATTTTGAACGGCGCCAACGGATGGATATTTGGAATGATAATTAAATTTAAAAAAAGAGAGCCGCCACCTTAGCCCAAGGGCGAGACCGGAGGTGGATGAAAGAAAAACTTTTTTCTGGGTAGAGTAATCGGAATGGAAAAGGGAAAGGGAAGTGACTTTGGGCGATTTCGTTTGCCCCGAAAACTCTTTAAGCCCAGAAGGGTAATTATTCTATTATAAATTGATTTAACATAATCTTAGAAAAAGATAAAAAGAAACTTATGAATTTATTGGAAGAATTAGGTGGATTTTTGAATGATGGCAGTAATTAAAAAACCATTCTTTCTTTTTCATTTTTTTTATCTCTCACATTTTTCGTATTTTAAAACTTTGAAGTTGGTGCTCATAAAAAAGGGGTGATCCGGGATTCTTTTTCCCGAAATCGTTGGTCTTCTGTAATCAAAAAAAGAAAAATTCATTAATTTAAACATATAAAACGCAAAGAAGAAAGGCGATTTCTGGGGAGCAACGGCGTTCCCCCCGAGGCCCGACCTTCAAGGCCAAAGCCGGGGAAAAGGTGTAGAAGGAAGCAAAGTGGACTGCTCAGCCGAGAACACAGAAAGGTCTTCCAAATAAAATTTTTAGGGAAGGGATTCAGTTTAAAAAGAAACATTCTGTATCTATCCGTAGAAAAAAAAAGGGGGGGTAAAGTTTCCCCGCAAAAAGATAAAAACAAAAAAGTACATTTGTTTCCGATTTTAATACTGAGAACAAAATAAAACTTTTTTTAAAAAGGATTTAAAGAAAAAATTTTAATATAGTATTAAAAGGTTTTTGGAAAGGGTATAATTATAATAATATTTCTCGGTTTTAGAGAGAAAGATTTTCCCTTTTGTTTAAAAAAATGTTAAGGAAAAGTATTTTTTTTGTTTTTCAATGTGTTTTCTTTCAAATTTTGTAAAGAAATTTTTGATTCTTTCAATTTTTGAAAGTGTTTTTTTAAACAATTGGGTTGTAGATAAAGGGAAATTGTGTATTGGTTATTAGTGTTGTTTTTTCAGTCAAAATTATTCTGTTTTGATTTTTCTTATGTCCATTGTATGTATTTTTCAGCCAATTTTTTAAAATATATTCTGAATTTAGTAAAAGTGATTCTCCCCCATTGTTTGTAATTTTTGCACCCAATCCATAAACGTTTTCCCGCCCCTCCCCCTAATTTTTTTTTTTGTGTCCACTGGGACGTCTATACTGAGCTAGCGACCCTGGTGAATTGTGTTCCCCCCCCAAGATCCAGGTCGGTGGGGCCCTTTAGGCTTTCCCGCACACGACGGTGGCCGCAATTCGCCCAAAAGGGGGGCTCCGATTTTGGTGCTTTTAAAACCGATTTGGGCTGAGCCCAAAATTTGGGTAATAAAATTACTATACAATTGAATCACAGTTCACTAAAATTTCTGACTAGGTTAGAGTACAATTTGGAAAAAGGTTTATTTCAGGGTTTTTTTTTTGAAAAGGATTTTATTAAAAGATTTTTATCAGTTTCAAATTGTTCGGTATTTCTTTTAAAAATATTTTGTGAAGGTTTTGGTGTCGGAAAGTTTGATTCTAGGCGTTAATAGATTAAAAATGGCGATAATTTTGGGGCCCAAAAAATTTTACCGTGGGGAACCGGGGAATCAGATAGCGATAGAAACGGGGACAAACCGGACGATGATCGGGGAGAAACGACACGAGTAGAATTAGGACAGGGAAACTATGAGACGTCGCCGACAGAACCCAACCAACGCCAACACGAGATCAGGATGAGGAAGCGAAACCTCGGAGGGCTAATTAATGATGCAACGGTTAATGGTCAATTTATCAACAATTGATGTGAGGTTTATGCGGGAGGAAAAACAGAGAAACCAAAAAAAATTAGGGGTTACTTTGGAAACAAATTAAGGAGAATAACTCCAATAAATATTTTGGAAACCCAAATTAAAAAAATAACTAATAAATGCTTTGGGAAACTAAACTAGGGGGGAAACAATTACAAAAAACCAAAAAAAAAATAACTGGCAATAAATGCATTAAACTAAAAGAGAAACAAGGTTATTTTGGAAAACCAAATTAGGGAAAATAACTCAGAAAAAATATTGGAAACAAAATTCATAAATTCGCCCAAAATTAAAAAAATAATGGGAAAGGGAAAAAAATTTTAAAAAGCACAGTTTACTAATTAGGGAGCAGTAAAATGAATTTAAGAGCGGGGTTAAAAATTAAAAGGAACAGGAACTTAAAAAAAATTCAGGAGCTGGGACGAATTGAAGAAAAAGTGGATCAAGTAACGAAAGTTTGAAACGGGATCGAAACAAAACGGATTTTTAAGCCGATCCAAAGGGCAGATTGAGGTAAAACAAGGGAGAAAAGTTCAAAAATGGACGAACAATTTTCGGGTTCAACTTAAATTAATAGTGGAAAAAAGGCTCTTTCTGAACAGGATGGCTTTCTACAACATCAAATTAATGAATAAGAATGAAGTAAAAACAAAAAATAAATTAAAAAATTTACCATCAAGGGGAAAAGTGTTCAACGGTTTCATTGCCTTTCCCCAATTTCAGTGGGGGGGAGATGAAAACCATGTTTTATGAAAAAATAGATAATTTTTTTTCTTTAAATTGTTTTCCCGGGAAAGAAAAACTCGAATCTTTTATCAGATGTTGGGGTAATGCACGAATCTGGGCAGATAGTTTGGGAGGCCCCCAAAATTTTGGGAACTCAAAAAAAAATTTTTATTAATATTGGAATAACCCCAAAATAATTTTTAAAAGTTAAGTAATGTAGGGTTGGAAAAAGGGGAAGATGTCCATGCAGGAATATGCAACGGAAAAATTAGCTTTTTCAAATTATGTATCCGCTTTGGATAAAAAATTGTTGTTTATTAAACTTTTTTCCTCGAAAAATTTGTAAAGAATCTCAAATTCCACTAAAAAATTAATAACGCAGCTAGTTTAGATCCCTTTCGTGTATAATGAAAGGTTAAAAAAGAGGCAAACAAATTCCAAAAAATTAAGATACAAAGCAACAACATAATGTAACAAACCAAAAAACGGGGAGAAACTTAAAAACCAAACATTCCCAAAAAAACCCAAATGCTAGACAAGACAGGACCTCGTCGGGATAGAAAAGAAAAATTTATTGATGGGGGTTTTCCCAAACCCCAAAACGGACCAAGTACATCCCCGGGACATGAGTCGGAAAAATTAAAGGTTTGTTTCGACACCCATCCCCCCCAAACCAAATAGAAAAAACTAGTGAAGAAGGGGGGCGTTTATCAATCAATTAATCTCATTTGATGATGAACCGGGAACAAAAAAACAAAGAAATCGGACCCGGGAAAGGTGCCCGAAATTAAAGTTAAATGGGGGGGGTGTTGACATGGTATTAGTAGACACAGGTTTTTGAAATTTCCCCGTCATAGCTAAAAGTTTGTTGCATGAATTAAAGAAAAAAGGGGGAATACCTACTTGCCGCTCGTGAAATTTTTTTTCTGATAGGTGCGAATCGGAAAAATCAAACCAAAAAAAGACAAGTTTATTTGGAAATAGAATAGAAAGAATAAGATCAAGTTTTGTTTTAGCGTCAAATTTTTATATCCACCATACTGGGTCGTTTTCTGAAACAAACGGGTTTTATAAACGGGAAAACAATACTTTAACTTTGAAACCGAATAATCGCGGATTTTAATTCGTTTCATTAAAGGGAAATTACTGGGGGGTAATTGTTTGGAGGGAAGTGTGAACCACAACGCATTTTGGAAACGATAATCTCAATTATCAGAAAAAAAGTTAACTGAAGTATTCTTGGGAATAAAAAGGTTTTTTGTAAAAAAAAAGAACCCATAGATTTTCAATTGAAAAGTTAACAGATAAAACACCTTTCCCGGGTTCCAATATTCATTCCAAAAAAACAAAAGGGAAGAGGTGGATGTCGTCCGGTAAAGATGATATCATCATGAAGTCCAAACCTCTTTTTAAACGATAGTGCTGTAGAAAAGTAAAAATAATTTGTTTAGATGAAAGGGCGATTGAATCAAGTTCCCTTCCCAAGAGACAGACCGTTGGTGTAGAGTTTAACTAATCAATTATCCGGCATCAAGTGGTTGGTTCCCGACCATATGATTCAAATACGATACAGAATGAACTATCGGTTTATTCAGGGAATTTTATGTCTTAAAAAAAGAATCCATTTGGCTAAAGAACAGTGCATCTGTTTTACAATGTTGACAAATCTTGGGGGATGTCCCCGGGTGTTTTTATCTATATTGATGACTGCTTTTATTCTAAGACATTTGAAGAACACATGACTGCTAGATATTTTTTGAAACGTCTGATTGAAAATAATTTACAATAATTTGGGAAAAAAATTTCTGCACTAAACAAGTTAAATTCTGGGTTATGATGTGACAGTTAAGGGTCAAAAAGAAATTTGGAAAGATGCGGGGATAGATAAAATTACGCCAAAACAGAAACAACTTAAAAAATTTGTTGGGTTTCGTAAATTTTCCCCAATTTTTTCCCTAATTTTGCCATGCACATTGAAATATTTTCCGTTGCGAAAACACACTAGATGGAAGTGGACAGAAAAATGAAAAGCTTTCAACAATTTAAAGCAATGTTCCGAGTCGTGTATAAACATCCAGATTTCACTGCCATTCATTTTCCCCGACCGACAGTAGCAATCGGAAAGTGCATTTATTTTAAAAAAGATAACCAAAGAAGATTAAAATTGGGTCTATTTTGAAAAAAGAAACTCTTTCAGGACAGAAAAAAGGGGGTAAAACTTTTTTTAATAAACCATTAAGAATACCTTTGGAAGATCATTCATTATTAGAACAGATCAAAACTTTGTTTTTTTAAAAAATGTCACCGAATAACGATCGTCATAAGGTGGATAATTTGGTTACAACAATTTCTTTGGGTGGAGTACTGCCCCGGCAGATGTAATTTGTTCGATTTACTTGTAAAATGTCACTAAAAGTACAATCCAATCCCAACATTTTGTTTTCCGCTTCCCAATTCATTTGAATGTAATATATGCCCGGTCTAACTTGGGAAAACTTGCAAAATTTCAAGAATCTGATGCCCGATGGAAAAATTAAGATTTTTGGGGAACTCGGGCCTACTGTCAATTTAAAAGGGGGACGGGCCGGGTTAAATGGGAATTGGAGATCAAGTTTTGCTCCTTAAGGTGCCAACATCCCTTCTTTTTCAGTTTGGATACCGGTTAACAAACCCATCATCTGGCTGTGCATCATCAGTCATTTTGGGGCCGAAAATAAACCAAGCAATTAAAAAGTTTGTTTTGGGGAGGAAGAAACAGGTTGCGAAGATGGCCAAATTTTAGGGGTCAGAAAACTAATCCCCAATCGAATACTCGGGGGCCCTGTACCAAAAAACCCCTTTAAAAAAACAGGGTTTGTTTATAGATTTTATGGTCCTTTTTCGGGAAGGCCCAAAAATGGGGATAAAAATATTTTGGTTTCATTGATGTTTTTCCGCTAACCAAGTATACCCTGTTAATAAAGGAATACGAAAAACGCCTGTATCAACTTAATAAATTCTTTTTAATTTTCCGGGCCATATGCAAAGGTGCTGACAGATCAGGGGCCCCAAATTCACGAGTGAACCCCGGTTACAGGCCATCAACATAGAACAACATATATTTCTAGCATTGAAACACAGTCAATCCTTCAGAGAGTTATGAAAAAAAATTCTAGGCTTTCAGGTCTACGTGTCAAAGGCACAAAATGGTCACTCTAATTCCACTTAACAAATGGTTGAATCAAATCTACCATGATTGATTAATACCCCCTTTTTAACCCCTTTTTTAAAACTAAACAGAGCATCCCTTGCAAACCATTTAAACCAGAATGAACAACAAAATCAAAATAATGAAGAATCTTGAAAGTTAAGGAAAGGGCAGACCAAAAAATTCAAACTCAGGAAAATATGAATTGAAGAAGGGGGAAAGTTTTTTGAGGTTCCAAAAAATTGTTTGATTCGCAAACAGTATCATAAATTTTTTGATTGTTTGAGGGGCCTACCCAATTAGTCAATTACAACATCCCCCAAAGTAGCCGTGTTGAAAGATGAAAATGGGAATAAACGAAAAAATTTTTCCACGTT
The DNA here is from genome assembly GCA_964035755.1 of Teleogryllus oceanicus. Classification (NCBI taxonomy): domain Eukaryota; kingdom Metazoa; phylum Arthropoda; class Insecta; order Orthoptera; family Gryllidae; genus Teleogryllus; species Teleogryllus oceanicus. Next base: position 45,728,821 of record CAXIVR010000009.1, read on the forward strand.
TTCGACCATTTTAAAGAATGAAATAAGTAAAATGATGAAACAAACAATAAAGTAACCAAGAATCATGTAAAAAAAAATAGAAAACAAAAAGGAAAAAGGGGAAAAAAAAGAAGGAAGAAGGAAGAAGAAAAGGAAAAAACAAGAGGGAGAGAACAAGTTGCTGACGTTCTAGAATCAAGAAAAAGAAAAGCATTTTGAAAAAGTTTTAAGGCTTTAAATCAAATTCCAAAAAACTTTTTTTTTAAAAAAAAGGGTTATGGACCGCCCGTTTTAGTTCCGAAAATGTCACATCCGCCCCAAGCGGGGAAAAAATATTTTGAACGGCGCCAACGCGGATGGATTTTGGAATGATAATTGAATTTAAAAAAAGAAGACCGCCACCTTGACCAAGGGCGGACCGGAGGTGGGTGGGGAAAAATTCTTTCTGAAGGTAGCTGAAATGGGCGGGCGTAGGAAAAAGGGACGCCAGGAAGTGACATTCAGGGATTTCAGATTTGCAACTTTTTTTGGGGAAAACTCTCAGAAGACCAGAAGGGAATTATTCTATTATAAATTGTTTAAAAATAATCTTTGAAGAAAAATAATAAGAAACGTTATGAATTTATAATGGAAAATTAGGGTGGAGTTTTGAATAGATGGCAGTAATTAATAGTTGGTTTTATTTCTCTTTCCCGTTTTTTTTTTTTTTTCACTCTTTTCGTATATTTAAATACTTGGTTGGTGCTCATATAAAAGGGTGTTCTGGTTCATTTTCACTTGAATATCCCGTTGGTCATTAACTGTAATCAAAAAAGTAAAATTCATATGAGGTATTAACTAAAAACTTGAACGGGAAAAAGAAAGGGGATTTCTGGGGAGGGTTTTCCCCGACCCCGACCTTTAAGGCCAGGCAGCTCGGTGGAAAAGGGGGAAGGAAGAAAGTGGACTTCTACGCGGCCGGGAAAACGTGGGTCGTTCCAAAAAAATGTTTGTAGGGATGGGTGATTTAGTTTAAAAAGAAAACCCTTTTTATCTATATGGAAAAAGGAATAGTTTACACTTAAAAAATAAAAAAGTAAAAAACTTTTTTGCCTAATTGGAAAGTCAATCTTTTTTTTCAAAAGGTTTTAAGATCAAATATTGTTTTAAGGGAAAAAGTTTGTGAAAAAATAATTATAATAATAGTAATTTCTGGATTTTAAAAGAGAAAGAGTTTCCCCCTTTTTTTAAAAATTTTAAGGAAAGTATTAATTTTGATTTTTAATGTGTGTTTCTTTCAAATTTTTTAAAGTAATATTTAACGATTTTTAATTTTGAAAGGTTTTGTTAAACAATTGGGGTTTAGTAAAATAGGAAATTTGTATTGTGTTATTATGTTGTTTTTTTTAGTCAAAGTATTCTGGTTTTTCTTTTGTGCCATTTTGTATTTTCCAAAACAGCCAATATTTTTGGGGAAAATATTCTGAATTTAGTGAAAAATGATTCTCACCCGAGTTGTTTGTAATTTTGCATCAATCCATAAACATCTTGACCCCCCCCCCTTTTTTTATTTATTTGTCCACACGGGGCGTCTTCATTTTTCGACCATCTGGTGAAATTTGGCCACCCCCAAGCTCCAGGTCGGGTGCTTTTACCCTTTTACCCCACACGACGGGGGCCTATTTTGGCGCATGAGGGGTAGGGGGCGATGAAAGCGGGGAAAATAGTAAAGGGAGGAAAACCCCGGGGAAAAACCAGAAATTAGAAAATGGAGGAACCTGGGCCCTTTTAAATTTCAATATCACATAATGATATGATATGATAATGAAATGATCACAATGACCAAGAATGCAATGTGACTGTCGAAGGAAGTTCGTTGCAATTTAAATCTCATCAAAATAAAGACATCAGTATCAGGACTCTATTCACTAAGATACACTTCGAAGATACATGCATATATACATATTTTTCTAAAAAAATTAACTTCTTAAAGACTGGTTTGTTCATTGAAAACAGTCTTCTTATTAATATTTTTAATGGTAAAGATTTTAAAAACAGCATTAATGCAGGTCTATTTGAGGAAAAGTTTTAAATTTAAAAAATATGCCAACTTTTATCCGACAAATTCCAAAGATGTTACCTTAGATAACGTAATATGCAGTTACAGCAATATCTATTTCACCAACTGAAGAGGCTTCTTTACTGCATTATTCCTTACAAACAGACAAATTTCGCAAATTCAGAAAGAGAAAGTTTCCTCGAACTGTTGATGTTCTGAATATTTTAGCCTTTGAGTTAAAAGTTGATAGAGATTTGAATTAAAATAGATAACTTTTAGGTTATTATTTGCAAAATCAATACACATAAAATGCACTTTTCGGGGGAAAATTGATAGTTTGCGATGGAGATCTTATTTTATTTAAAATAACGCCCTATAAAAGACATGTTTTCACTTCTTGAAATCTCTTTAGGATTAATATTTCAAAGAGATTTTTCTTCCACTATGGTGAATTTTGACATTTAATCACCCTGTTATGCTCGTAGCATACACATTAGCATTAAAAACTATCAGTACTGTCCCATAGATCGATGAAGGTGGCGAGATGATATACGCAGTTTTGTACCGAAAAAATTGGGATGTCTGTCTGTCTCTCTGCCTGTCTCTCTGTCTGTATGTCTGTCTGTATGTCTGTCTGTATGTCTGTCTGTATGTCTGTCTGTATGTCTGTCTGTATGTCTGTCTGTATGTCTGTCTGTATGTCTGTCTGTATGTCTGTCTGTATGTCTGTCTGTATGTCTGTCTGTATGTCTGTCTGTATGTCTATCTGTATGTCTGTCTGTATTCTGTCTGTATGTCTGTCTATGTCTGTCTGTATGTCTGTCTGTATGTCTGTCTGTATGTCTGTCTGTATGTCTGTCTGTATGTCTGTCCTGTATGTCTGTCTGTATGTATGTCTGTATGTATGTCTGTCTGTATGTCTGTCTGTATGTCTGTCTGTATGTCTGTTGTATGTCTGTGTGTATGTCTGTGTGTATGTCTGTAGGTCTGTATGTCTGTCTGTATGTCTGTCTGTATGTCTGTCTGTATGTCTGTCAGTAAGTCTGTAAGTAAGTTTGTCTGTCTGTCTGTATGCTTGTATGGATAGATCTGTATTAGATAGAGAAATCTATATTATTACTAATGAAGGAGGAGGTGAATGAGGTATATTACTAATGAAGGCACAAATCGAAAGAAAATTCTGCCGTATTTGCTCTTTACAGAGGTATCTACGATTTTGTTAGATATCCAAGAGCTCCCTGAAAATCCAAAAAAACAATAACATTGTTACAATTTTGACTGAAAAAAGGAAATATTTCATAGTTTCAGTGCCTCAATTCTCATATTGCTTATACATTCTCAGCCACAACAGTAAATACTTCATAAAATTGATTAATTTTCCCAATTTTCCGAGTTGACAACGAATCTAAGGGAACATTTCATAAAATCTTAAACGCTATGGTTCTTAGTCGTTCTTACAATTTTATCATATTATATGAATAATATATTCAGAAGACAGCAGTCATGTGACATTCACAATGATTTCGGGAAATGAGACGCAACGAAATTCGAGTGTCGTGGGGCGCAGAAACATTTTTCTTAGGTCGTACATTTTCACGCCGATTACCTCTTGAACTTCCAGCTCACAATGTGCGTCGTGTGATGTGCCGCCGGTAGCGGTTATGGTGCGGCAGGGGGAAGGGGAAGGGGGAGGAGGAAGGGCGTCGCGCGACCTCTGGCGCCTGCGGCATCAATCATGCGCGCGCCGCCGCGAATTTAATTTGGGGGGCTGTCGGCACACTCCAGCGCCGTTCGGCCGTCCACCCGCCCGGCTGCCCGGCCGCTCCCCCGCCCCAGCGCTAACCTGCCCGGCCGCACGCATACCCGCTCAGCCTCCTGGACGAGTCCTCACCCTCCTGATCGCCAGCTTGCCCGTCCAGCCAGCCTGCTCACACACGCCTGCTCACCCCCGCCTGCTCACCCACGCCTGTTCACCCACTCCTGTTCACCCACGCCTGCTCACTCCCGTCTGCTCACCCACGCCTGCCACCCCCGCCTGCTCACCCCCGCCTCTCACCCACACTGTTCCCCCCGCCTGCTCACCCACGCCTGCTCACCCCCGCCTGCTCACCCCCGCCCACTCACCCACGCCCGCTCACCCCGCCTGCTCATCCACGCCTCACCCACGCCTCCTCACCCACGCCTGCTCACCCACGCCTGCTCCCCCGCTGCCCCCCCACGCCTGCTCACCCACGCCTGCTCACCCACGCCTGCTCACCCGCCTGCTCACCCACGCCTGCTCACCCACGCCTGCTACCCACGCCTGCTCACCACGCCTGCTCACCACGCCTGCTCACCACGCCTGCTCACCCACGCCTCCTCACCACGCCTGCTCACCCACGCCTGCTACCCACGCCTGCTCACCCACGCCTGCTCACCCACGCCTGCTCACCCACGCCTGCTCACCCACGCCTGCTCACCCACGCCTGCTCACCCACGCCTGCTCACCCACGCCTGCTCACCCCCGCCTGCTCACCCACGCCTGCTCACCCCCGCCTGCTCACCCCCGCCTACTCACTCCCCCCCCCCGATTTCCGTTTACTCGCCCGCCCGCTTACCCGTCCGCCGGCATGCCAACCCACCCGCCCGGCCGTCCGCCCGGCCGCGTGAATAATTAATATTCAGTTAAAGGGAGCGCCGGCCAAGGCTCCCGCGCGACCCGGGAGCGGTCAAGGAGGAGGCGGAAGGGAACAAACAGCGGCGCGGGGCTGGGCGGGCGTGGGGCGGAGGGGGGGGGAAGGGGGGGGGGGGGGGGGGGGGGGGGGGGGGGGGGGCGAAAGCAGGGCGAGTTAGGGCGCGGGGCGGGCGGCGAGGGCGTCGTAAAGAGGTGGGGTGAATAGCGGTTGCTCCGCCGCGGAGCGCCATAGCTCGTGCGGACAATAGGAGCAAAGCCAGTGACAAATTGGGCGGCTGAGTGTTGTATAAAGGATTCCTTACCAGATCGATGCTTTAAAGAGAATGTACCGATAACTCAAAGGACGACGTGTTAAAAACGAAGGGAAAATATTTTAAATTATATTTTCAAGCACGTCTTAGGGCCATTAAAAAGACTATTGTTTTGAATAATAAGCTTTTCATTACTTCTTAGATTCAGTAGAAATTATATAACGCTTACAAAATATATTTCTAACCAAACATTAAGATTTAATGAAGACCATCTGGAGGTCAATTGCTTATTGATAATTATCTGCGAAGTGGCGGCAACGGTAAGAACTGCAGAATATTTAAATGTACTAACAGCCCGTTTTCAGTATTATTTTTAGTATGGCAGAAATGAGAACAGAGAGCAATGAAGAAGTGCGAATTGGCGCAGAACATACACAAGTGACACATTCTATTACTGAGACGCATCCATCAATAAATCGCAAAAGGTAGATTGGAACCAAATATCGCAATTTAAAAGGAATTTCCTTCCCTAATTCAATACAAATGAGTGGCAATTAATCACATTCCTGCAATATAGATTGCCATTATTGGGATTTTTTGTAGTACCTTTCTACATCGCAGAAATTTTTGTAACTGTTTAAAATCTTAATTGAAAAAGACTACATATATATCAGTCACGCAGCATACCACGGATTCCAAACAACTTTAGACGAAAAGGAAGTATTGAAAGGGAAAAATTTGCTATAAATAATCTGTCCTGTATGCAACTCTTATATAATTCGTATTACAACAAATATCTCTTTTCTCAGAAGTATCATCAGAATTTTTTAAAAAATACATTTCCGTATACGTACGAAGGGTTTCCCTTCCACTTTGGAAATGGGAATTTTCTGCTTCATCCTGGCCACTTTAGCAGAAGAACGTGAAATATTTTGAGGAGAATGCTTCAAATATTTGAAAATCATTCTCAACTGTATTAAAAATGTTAAGTATTTAATGTTTCATTAATTAAACTTAAAACAAAAGAGGGCAAAGTAATAAGGGTATTAATAATAAGATAAATCAAGGGAAACGAGTCATAAATATGCTAAATCCAATTCTGTGGAACTCCCAGTTATCAAAGAAAACAAAGAAAAATATAGGGAACTTACTAAATAAAAAAGGAGATTATTGACGATCCAAATGGACTTTTTGAGACGAAGTTGCCGAATTTCTCGTTTACACCACACAACGAAGAAATAATGGAGAAATGGAAATTTAAAAGGATGTAGTAGGAGACGAAGTTGCTAGAAACCGCTTCAATGAAACGGACATCTGCTGAGAATGCCAGAAGAGATGGCCCAAACAAGTAAATAAATGGATACCACCTATGAAGACGGCGGGGCAGGCCATCAACCTCATGGAAACAAGGAAACTGACTGTGATTGGGATGGCGGCAGAAATTTGACAGAGGAAGGTGTAGTGGATAGAGAGAGCTGGGAAAGACGAACCGAGAACACATAACCAGATGTAAACCACTCGAATATAAACATAAAAAAAACCTTTTATTAGTTTCATTAAATCAAAAGAAGTAATGTAATTTTGTTCAGTGATTCCAATTCGCTCAATTCCTATGGCTTTATAACGTAAATAAAATGAATGAATGGATAAAATGAGAAGCTCTGGCTCGTAATCACCAAACATCCAACACATTACATAATACGAGACACGTGTCCGTCAGCATTTCTGCGCGTCGGGAAATTGAAACATTGAAAAGTAGAAAGAGTTAATTACAATTCGTCGTATCAACCATAAAGTATCAAACGAAAAAACCCTGATTTCTCGTTTCGTCATTTGACGATTGCTTCAAAACCAATACGACACTGAATTGGCGATTTACAGTTTTGAATCACGACTTCGATCCTTCAACGTAAAGAGACAAACACGGGCTAGAAGCCAACGCGGATACATATCTACAAGTTGTATGGACTTGGCGGAGTGGTTAACTCGAATTCTCAATTGTTACTGAAAAGTATGCCCAGACAATAAGGATAAGAAAGATTAATATTAAAGATAATAAAGAATGAAAAAGTGTCCTTTATATACATATAAATAAATTAAGCGTTAAATGTAAGGCAAGATCCAAAATAAACTTGTGTAATTGTAAAAATATAAATTAAAATTAAAACATATTTTTAAAAGAAAGTGAATTTCAATTTACTTTTTTATTTACTTCAGACGACATAATCCACAGTTAAAAACAAAAACAGCAGAAAACCAACCACCCTTTTTTAAAATTTCATTTATACTGGGTATCCGAGGAGGAAACATGAAATTACAAAATTAACTCTTATGATCATTTTAAGCATATTCTCTCTAATAAACTATTCTTCTATTTAGAGAAGTTAAAACATACGAAAAATAAAAAAGCGAATAAAATGAAACAGAGCTGATTACTGCTAAAAATATGGAAAAGTTAAAGCTGTTGTATCATCACTACGATTTATATGCGGGACCATGGACAAAGCGGCCGGTTCCATGCACGGGTAAAGACTGAAGGTGACAGCTGAAAGTAAGTTTCATTAAAAATGGAGTAATAGAACCATCTTTCCATTTCGCCAATGCTATTTAGCTTTGGTTGATTGATTGATTGATTTTTAGTGTGTCCGGGCGCGTCAACAGCTTTGGTCATTAGTCCGTGAGTGTAGTGCATGTTTTTTCCGGGAGATAGCGGACCCCCACTGAATGGCGAGATCCGGCGCCGACCTACCGTCGGCTAGGGGGGTTTCCCATAACCGGACTCTCCCAGGACGGGCCATTGTTTTTAATTTACGCATTAAATTTAATGTACAAGTACAGTGATCATCCTTTAATGTGCAAGGTACATTAATATTAATTTACAGTCGTACATTAAATCTACATTAAATTTAATGTAATTTTTCGCAGTGTAGTAGGTAATAGCTTGTAATTCGTATAAACAAATTGTGTTATTATAGGAGAGATAAGGTGTGCATATCACACGCAATTGATTTTTCAGGAACTCGTCGAAGAAATTAGCCCTGTGGATTTGGCAGCCATTGTGCCAAAGCAAATACCTATTTATTTACGTGCCTTCATAAGCACGAATGGTCTAACTCGCCTAAGTTGAGGAGAAATAATTAATTGCATCAATTATTATCTGCATTAATGATTGTAAACATTTATGAACCGTTACAGATGTAAGTGTCAAAATAAGCTCAACGGATTAAAAAATAATAAAGTACAGAAGAAATGTCTAGAAAAATATTTAAATTAATTATGAGATACAGAAGTAGTAAATTTAAAGAGAAAAGCAATTATATTCGAAAGTAATTGACGAACGAGGAGACGACAATTGTTTTTGAACTTGAGGGAAGGGACAGCAAAAGCACAGAATTTTTAAAAATTTAAATCTGTAAATTTACAATCTGTTCAAAACAAGAACAATAAGTAAATATGCTGTTAGAAAACACAAACTTGCATGGAAAGGTCACCCACTGGTGATCTTCCTTTATCATATTACACACTTGTAATGTTGACAAAACATTTGGTGTTGTTTTTATTACAGCATTATCACTATTGTCTTTTTAAAATCTATTTGTCAAATCCAATGGTTTGAACTTTTTCAGTCTTTTGACTTCTAAACTATTGTCCATTAAGTTTATGGCTAGTACATGTTTATGGTTTTCTAGTTTGCTGACATATTTATGGCTAAAATTTTTAATCATTATGTTGACATTATGCAGCTGTGAAGCAAGGCAATAGTTATCATGCAGGCATAAACGGAAGTGCAAGGGTGATTGTAGCTGCAATAATAAATTTGAAAATCTTGGTGTTTTATTTCAGTTCTGAGCAAGAGGGAGAATAACTATGTATCCAATCCCCATACCAATTATGAACATCCCGTTTCCCATACGTGGCGGCTTCGAATTCTCGTCCAAAAATAAATTTTACTGAAAACGGTGGATTACTTCGAATGCGTGGGAAATATAATCGTGTAGTTCTTTTCAGGCAATGATATAGAGAACTAAGTTACGTAGAGGAAAGTATTATTGTTTACAACTCAGATAACGGAAACAGTATCAACTAGAAAACCTGTAGAGAATGTTTTTTTAAAAATATAACGATATAAATGTGAACGATCCGGCAACAGTGGCTAGTCTCTATCAGTTGGCAATAATTTTGTTTGTTTATTAAAATAATTTTAGAGACTGTTACAGTCGCATTCCCAGAGTGCAGCGAAAGGTGTATATTATTAAAGTTAATTACGTGAGAACTAATATAACCGTTTGAGTTGGCATGACTAGAGTGGGGCGAAATATTCATATTATCAGTAAATGTTTATAATTACTTACACGTGAAATAGTAGAACCACTACAATACATGAAAGTTCCTGCCATCGAGGCTGCAAACTAAGCTAGTTATATATATATATATATATATATATATATATATATATATATATATATATATATGGAAAATAATCCGTTTATTAAATTTGTATATATCGTAGGCGGTTCGTGTGTACGCCTAAAGTGTATAATCTTGTTGACTGAAGTGCAAAGGGATAGACGAATGGACGGGCAGAAAATTAGGACTTACAAATGTTTCTGAAAGAAACACGACATTTTTTCGGTGTTGAGAACGACCAAAACGGATTTAAACGTAAAATATCGACGATTTTTCAGTATTACATTACTTAGCAATCTTTGTTTTACATAATATACTGCGTTTCACAAGTAGACTTTCAATTCAAAGTTGTTTATATTGTAATGATTTACAGATCCCCAATGGTGTGCATTTGGATGATAAACAGTTCAAAACATTTACAGCAAAGACGCCATAGAAAAAAATAAAACCGAGTGAGGAAGAGAACAAAGCAACCCGATACTTGTGCGAGTTTGGACTCTAAACATTAGCTCCGGCTGTGATTTAGAAACATTTTGGAAGTTATCCCAGTGAAATCGCGTCAGGCAATAAAAGTTATTGAAATTTTCGTATTTCGCATGTTTGTGTTAAGGAAAAAAATTAATGGAGTCCATTGTTGGAGCGATGAAACGCTTATAAGAAGAGGTTTTTCGAATACTGCAAGAAAACGCGATAAGATATCAAATTCAGACTTTCGGAGGAAAGAAGAAAATTAGTTGATCAGGTAAAATTTATCCCATTTAAATATCTTGACGGAAGTATCGAAATTTTAATAAAACAGATAAATTAATTCAAGCAAGAGGAAGCGATTAGCGAACAAATGCAGTGCGTTCCATTTCACATTCAAAACGGAAAACAGGAAAATAAAAGGATTTTGACCAAAAGAAAACAAGAGGGGAACATCAAATTTTAGGAAATTGCCGGAGAATTTTATCAAACTAAAACGGAAATAAAGTGTTTCGGAAAACGTTAGAAATTAAATATTTTGAGAGAACCAAGGTGACGCGATCGTCAGTTATCGAGCGATCGGGAAAAATGCTGGAAGCAAGGATAACAATGCTAGGTTGAAGAAGATTTGCCAGAATGTGCCTGGACTTGGTGAAAGCAGGATGTGTGTTCGCGTAGGCGATTCTTGAAAATTTTTGTAAAGTGCGGAAGTTATGAACATCATCCGAAATAGTAACCGGGAATATTTTTCGTACGTTGTGTAACAGTCGTGGAAAGAAAATTTCAAAAGAAAGGGAATTTTAAGTATTCTGAAATTGGCAACGCCCGCTGGACTTGCGAGCGAGCGGCGGTACGAGAAATTTTGCAACGGTGGGGAGCGCGACGTTGCATTGATAATTAGAGGGGCGGAATTTGATTCGGAATTCAGTGAGATTTAATAATTTGAAGGGTTTATAAAAAAAGATGGCAGCGTGAACTCCGACACTATGAGTGAACTGTGATGCGTATGCGAGTGTTCCGGAACTGATGGCGACAACGGGAGGCGCTGTTGGGCGTGAATAATCACCCGCAGACACGCAGATTCGTCGCAGAGGCAACAGCATACGTGAGCCAAAGTATTTTGACATTTGTTTGTTTTGTTTTGATTGAAGAAAGCTCTGTCGAAGACCAAGCCGTGTAATTGTAGATTTTAAGACTGGAATCTCGACAGAATGCATTCTGGGGTTTAGTTATATGTGTGAATGGTATTTGTTTGTTTTTTTGTAAATAGTTTGTGTGAATGAAAGAGTATATATATCTATGTATTGTGTATTGAGGGGGGAGAAATGTTTATTTTGTTGTTGTTTTGATGCTGGGTTGTATTGATGTGCTGTCAGAGGGACCAGGTTTCTGTTGCAGCACTAAATAGTGCAAATTGAAAAGAAACATGATAACGAGGCGATTGAATAAACTTCATGGCCATTTTGAGGTCATGATTCGCAAAATCAATTGTTTTCGCAATCATTTACGTAGCATTAGACTGATCCACGCGCGTGAGCGCAGTACTTGCTCGCGTCTGTACAGACGCACCGAACCACGCCCAGGTGAGTGAAAAGGCCAGGTAAGCTAGCAGAGGAGCAATTGTGAGTAGGAAAGGGAAAGTTAGTATATGTGGCAACCCAACGCGAGGGTAGTGTTTATTGGTTTGTTCGTGAAGGGCTAGAGCAGGGCAATTTATTAAACGTAACAGTATAACGTGCCGGGCGTGTAGAGGCCGCCCAACCCATTACAAGTGACCGCCCAACGTGTGGGCGGTTTATATATAAGGAGGAGAGGAAGGGTGAACCGACCTATTACAATATTAATTGTGAATTTGCGACATATCTGGTAAACTAATTATGGTTGAATTGTTAGGTCTAACATATGTCAATCTCTGAATTAAATTATATTCTTTAAATTCTAACTTCTACATACGAACATTTATTTTGTTAAAATGTAGTATTGATATTTTCATTTTATGTGAGTTGATTTCATTCACACGTAACGCTCGAGTTCTAGACCGTAGAGAAACGGGAAAATTTCACATCCAACTGAAGTAGCGCATCCAATTTCTGAAACCCCTCTGGTCAGCGGTTGTGATCCCAGGCTTTTATGATCTACCATTTATAATTGTCTCGGAGATCGAATCCATTACTTATAGTTGTCACAGAGTGTTGCAAAGCAAGGTGAAGTTTTCTTGCATAATATATATGACGTAACGATCAATAGTCAACGCATATCCCCAGGAAAATGTTCTTCAGGTAGGGATAACAAGGAAACTTCTATGCGGGAGAAGTCAGAAAAGAGAACACTACTCATTGTCTTGTTGCAATCCTCATTCCCTACCTTTTGCAATTGGCTTCTACTCGTAGATAAATTCATGGGCACACCAACATGTTCAATTTGAGTTGGTGGAGTAGACGGTATAGTCTTAGTTGAATATAAAGAACGTTCTGCATATTATTTGTACGAGACTTCCTTATTAATGGAGTCCTCATACGAAAAAAGCAACGTTGCGTCGGTCCCTGTGCAATTATCGTTGTTCTCGCTCACCGGGGAACCGGCGGTCAGTCGCAATACTTCAAGGATATTTCCGGGAAGACTAGAGTAGCACCCTTCATACATCGTGACTGCTCATCTCAAACTGTTCTCTCAATTACCCAAAGAAAAATTCTCTCTTGTTTTTGTATTACTAATTAAGAAATAATGTATCCAAGAAGAATAATGATTCTAGTCAACTGGGGGCATTCTCCTTTTGTTGTTTGTATTTACAAGATTGAGTACAATACCTTTCAGTTTTTGAAAACACATTTGCGAACGTATCTCTAATCGTCAGCGATATCGCAATTTCAATCCGGTACAGAGTTCAAAGGAAAAAGGGGGAGATGAGAAAGGAACAAGCTTTGTCTACGTCTAGTGATGGCAAAAACGTCCATGTTTTAAAACATCGATGTTTTCCACCAGAAACATGGAAATCGTTACAACAGAAACATCGATATTTTGCTTTCAATGTTTTCTTCACATCGTTTCCATTGTTGCAAAAACATCTATTTTTTAATTTTTAAATAAAGGAGTTTAGGCAAGTTGCAGAGTAGCAGCAATCCACAGCAATATCGTTGTTTTGCGTCATCCTTTTATCGCGCTGCACATTTCGCCTGTGTAGTTCTCGGGGGATTTAGGTGGTTTTACTTCGATGGTGTACGAACGGAAGTGACTAAAAAGTAAAGTAGCAAAACACAATGTTCTTTATTGTTAATGTTTTTCTTTACATTCCCTAATAATGTTTATTAACATACTTCTAAAATGGTGGTAACCAAACAATAAAATGTATACCTTTTAGTACTGTAATTACAAATGGATAGGAAAATAGCATGTTTATTAGTTTATAATGAAAACATCGACGTTTTTTAGTCGATGTTTTCATTGATATCAAAAGCCCTTTAGCGATGTATCGAAACATCGATGTTGCAATGTTTTGGTAAAATTTGCCATCACTAGCTACGTCCCAAGGAGCTTCAGAGCCACGCTGCTCTCAATCCAGTGCATGGGGCAGGGCTGATCTAGAGCAGGGCTGCTCAAACCCAAGAATTCGGCAGTGGCCCTCTGTAATGGCCCGCATCCCGCTAGCCGTTTCATCCCGACGATGGCAGGATTTTCGACAACGAGCTACGGAGCTAGGTCGGGTTCAGCTGCTGTCTGGAGGAGAATTCTAGCGGTCGGCTGCTTTCATCGGTAGTGTTCCGTGGTTTCTTCGATCAACACAACGCGAATGCCGAAGTAGTACTCTAACAAACGGGCAACGGACGCGCGCAATCTTTACTTCCTCTATCTTGTCTTACCCTCACCCCTTACTAACACAACTTTACGCTAACATGTACTACACTACCACACATGCCGGGAGACCGGTCGGGGACATAGGACTTGTCCCGGTTGGGGCGGTGCCTGGGAGATACCCGGTTGGGGAAAAACCCGCTAGTCGACCGTAGGTCGTCGCTGGATCTCACATTCCAGAGGGGAAAGATCACAGTCACCTCACGAGGAAAGAAAATGAACTCTACTTACGGAACCTATCATCTTAGACCCGGTTTCACCAACATGCACCTAACGTGACGTTAGTAAACGAGTCGTTAAAATTAACGTGTTTTAAATTTTAAATAAAAGTTTTTCTTTTTCTAGAAGGCCGTGATCTGGAAACTCTCTGGTGAGTATGTTTACTCTGCTTACAGAGAATAAAGCAACGGTCTAGCCAAAGCACGGTTAACTCTATGGACAGTACGGTTAGCCCTAGATTTGCTGCCCCAATATAGTCACCCATAACCTGCTGGTAGCTGCCAGTTGAAAATAACGTAGAGTAGTAAGTTACTGGTTAATTGGTGCGATTGACTCGTTCCTGGAAATGAATATAAATTGAAACAAATTTCTAATAGCGAGTTCTTATTTTTTAATAAATAATGAACTTAACTATAATATTATGTAATTAATTCATATCATACTTTAAATTTTATGATTTTGTGATATAGTTTCTAACATTTTTGGAATGACTTGTGTCTGAAGAAAACTGTAGCCTATCTTCTGATAAGAATGAATAGTGACACAATTTCATGTATAATGTACTTAATGAACGAAACCATTAACCAATTTTTTAAAAGATATTTTCAATGAAAATTTAAATTATAAAATCAGACATCGTGCATGCAAAACTGTTACTTATAAGGTTTCGTTGTGATAAATGGTATGTAACTATTACATGTAATATTTTCGGACCTGTTTGATGAAAACTCCAGATCCTGCTCAATTAAATTCCAGGATTTCTAGTGCCGATTGTTTTTACCACTGAATCTGGTTGAAAAGTCCCTGAATACAAGCGGGTGCACAGACATTTCCAGGCTTTCTAAAATATCGTCGTCTTCCAATATATATTGCAGAGCATTCTCCATTTTTCTCTGCTGTGTGTTCAAACAGAACCACGCTATGCTGCAATCAGCTTAACCAGGCGTTAAGTGCTGCTAACGGAGCTGAGATCGTGCGTTAACTTTAACGGAAAGTTAACAAGCGTTAAAGTTTGGTGAAACACGTATTTTCTCTAACGGACCGTTAAAATCTCCTAACTTCTAGTTAGCCTGTTAACAAGCATTGGTGAAACCGGCCCTTAGCAGTGGATGCGCTCGGATTGATTGATTGATTGATTTTTTTCGTGTTTCAGGGTGCGTCAACTGCTTTGGTCATTAGTCCCGTTAGTGTTGTGCATGTTTTTTCTCGGGAGATGGCGGAGATATTTCCCCGCTGGATGGCGAGATCCGGCACCGACCTACTATCGGCTACTGGGGTTTCCCCCTAACCCGGACTCTCCCATCACCGGAGCACCACCCCAGCAGGGACAAGCTCTAAGCTTCCGACCGGTCTCCTGGAATATGTGGTAGTGTAGTGCATGTTAGTGTAAGCGTGTGTGTAAGGGAGAGGATAGGACAAGGAAGAGGAAGGACAGATCGCGCGCGGTCCGTGGCCCGTTTGGTAGGGTACTGCTCCGGCATTCGCCTGGTGTTGATCGGAGAAACCACGGAAAACTACCGATCAGAGCAGCCGGCCGCTAGAATTCTCCTCCAGACAGCGACTGAATTCGACCTAGCTGAAAAGCTAGTGTCGAAAATCCTGCCGCCGTCAGGACTCGAACTGGACGCGCTCGGAATCAGTAATCAATCAACTACCCATTCTTTAGACAACAGCCAAGGGTGCCATGGCGTCTGCTTTCCTAGGAGTACGCTTGCAAATATGGGGTAAGTCTGATGATAATTAAAACCTGTGAACTTCCAAAAATTTTAAATCTTCGAAATTTTGCAAATTCGAGTCTACAGCGCGTTCGACTGAGAAGAGCCTTTCGCGAGATGGCTGTAGATGAAGTTGGATTCATTTTGCAATATTATAATATATTTCTTATCTGTAACAGATAAAACGAGAAAGTATGTGTGATAGTAGATTTTTTAAAATATCAGTTTTTTCGTGTAATAGTGATCGTAGCTGAGTTCATATGAGACCCTAGAAAGAGAATGGTAACGCTGCGATGCGACGGGTAGAGAAGTAATACTGCAAATGCCATTGTTGAGCAACAATATAGAGACCTCAGGTTTGGATTTGTTTTGAAGTAATGGTTTAAAACATATCTTTATACAAACATGTGTAGTGTGCATACATATTTAAATCATGGCTTTTCATATTTACAGAATCTAAGAATAAATATCGCAAACGTCTAGAGCAGGTCGGCAACGATCCGACCTAACTATCTAGCTGTCGAGTGTCGAGAATCTGCCTGCGTGGGCACTCCGATCCTAAGATCACCCTGTTTGAGTCGCTGGAGAGTAAGCGGCAGTGCTGTCTCTGAACTAAACTCAGATGGTAAATGTGTGTGTGTGCGTGTGTGTAAATTGAGTGCGTTTACTGCTCATACGAGAGTTCACGCAAAATTGAATAGCACACAATCCTTGGGTCGTAATGCGCACGAATGTGTATGTGTGTGTGTGTGTGTAAGAGAGCGAGCGAGCGAGCGAGCGAGAGCGAGCGAGAGAGAGAGAGAGAGAGAGAGAGAGAGAGAGAGAGAGAGAGAGAGAAATAGAAAGAGTGAAATACAGAAGGAAAAAAGTGAGTGAAAGATAGAGTGAAAGAGAGAAAGAAATAAAGAGAAAGGAAGAGCGTTGAAAAGAAATAAAGAGAGAGGGAAATAAAGAGAAAGGGAAAGAAAGAAAGAGGGAAATAAAGAAAAAGAGAGGGGAATAAAGAAAGATAGAGGGAGAAAGAAAGAACAAAGAAGAGTGAAAGAGAGAAAGAAAAAAGAGAAAGAAAGAGCGAAAGAAAGAGAAAAGAGAGAAGAGAGAGAAAGAAAGAAAGAGGGAGAAGAGAAAGAAAGAGGGAGAGCGGGAAAGACAGAGAATGAAAGAGAGAAAGGCTGCGTCGAAGGCTTTGTGGCCGACTTTTCGACCGTCTTGTCGTGGTCTTCCGCAGGGTTGGTCTGTGCTGGGGTGGTCCGCGTTCGAGTTTATATATGGGTGGGGGCCGAGTAAGATTAGCTGAAACAGTCGGCCAATCGGAAGGCCGCCCGTCAAAATATGAAACGTCGGCAACACAGCCTTCGACGCGGCGTAACCTGGATAGCGACGATCATTTACATGACAGTGGCCGCGGAAGCCAACGACTTCTAATCTTAATGAAATCTTCTACCTCAAGAAAGTAAAAATTTATTTCTTCCTTGTACGTGATCACTTGGCAATTTATCGACTTCTCTATTAAGGTTAGTTTTAATTAAATTACTTAGTTGGTTGCATTTCATTAAATTTTGGTGTTTTGAATTTATGCCATTATATTTTCGACATTACATAGATTTGCTACGCCTGTACTTTCTAGGACCATCTGTCTGCTAGCAAACCCTATTACTTTTTAGCTTCAGCAGATTATGTACACAAAAAAAACTTAGAACATATTTAAGGTTTATTGTTTCTAATTGCCTCAGCTCCTTTTCTATACTCAACAAATCTGTCGTGATGATTATGGACCATTCGTAAATAAATTAGTGTAGATTCAAAGGAAAATTAATAATTAATATCTGTATATGATATTATAAAACTAAAAATAATCAACCAATTTATGTGCAGACATTTATTACTTTTTTGAAAGGATTAGAACATTGAGAACATGTTATTTATTACAATAATGGTTTTAATATTGTAATCCTTAAGAAAAAGGATATATGTCTACATTTAAATTGGTTGATAATCTTTACTTTGAAAAACGATGTTTATGATCCGATCGCAATAGGATCATAAACATCATATCACCTCAGTGGACTAATACCTGGAATAAAACCTGCAAAGCTTCAAATGGGTTAGCTTGCTCATCCGCGTAGATATTGTATCATAAAACCTTTCAGGTACGCACTATTGTAAAGAGATTTGACCCAGCTTTAAAATTGGAGTTGCGGATGAGGTTTGAATTTTTGTGCTGGATATTTATTTTGAAGATAATATGAGTATATATTTGTTGAATAAAGATATTAAAAACGTATAATCATAATGAAATATACATTGTAGGGGAGAAAGGTTCCATGCCATTATCAGTGATAAGCCGACACTCCCTTTACTACGAAAACTGTCTACCAAGTTGATTCTAAATTAGTATTTTAGGTGGAGTTGAGTTATAAGAGTTTTATATTAAGGGAGAGTTATTTTAAAGACACGAGCGTGATCTTATCGTTATCCTCTTTTTAAGAGGATTACCAATAATGATTGGAAATCGATTTTTTATCTGATGATTCATAGGTTCCCTATTTTAAATGTTTTCCTCGTACTAGCTCACATACCAACTGAACTACATCTGCGAACCAATATTGTAACGCACAGACTACCACAGTCTGAAATCCCTGCACTTACCACCACTGGTTCATAAAGGTTTGACGAGTTGCCTACTTACGTCACATCAATGCGATTGCTTTGACGATTACCGCTTACAAACTCAACACTTCTTCTCTCTTTATGTTAACATAAATTTTAAGCTCTAATTCATATTTTTTCCTGACTACGCCGGAATGTCAGTCACCAGTAGCAAGTTAAACATTTTTTTTATTATGAACTCACATAGCACACATAAACATGTATTAACGTATGAAAGTAATTACAAAAATGTGTCATAGACGTCACTTTTGTTAAATGCAAGTCAGCTGACACTCTTAATTTAAGAGAAAGCATTTTTCGTCAACATAGTTTGGAAATTAATGTAAAATGTCTAAAATAATTCTTAAAATAGATCTAATAAACTTTAATACATTATATATATATATATATATATATATATATAAATATATACATATATACATACATACATAAATGGAAAATTATGTTTATTCATATAATACTAGCAGAAACCGGCGCATGTGCTGTTTTCTCTGTCACTCTTCGCCTCTCTGCCTCTGTGTACGTGTGTATCTCTCTCTCCCTCTCTCGCTCTTTATACTGCGCAAATATACTTGTATTTTTATTAAATAATGTAGAAACTATTAAGTGATACATTTATATTAAATCTTGGGGGCGGGGTGATTCCATTAGTTTTGCCCCGGGTGACACCAACTGAATCTACGCCACTGCTTCAACGTACAACCAAGCTACTGCTTTTTTGTTGAAAGAAACACTTTGGCTCATAACTCCTCCATTTTATTTGCCGAGTTTGCATCGGAGTTGCATTTGTATAAAAAAGATCGATGCTCCAATATATAGGAAGCATTGCAACGTCCTTGCCATTAACGGAGAAAGGACGAGTGAGATTACCCAGCCCATTTGAGCGGTAGTGCATGGGCCATTTCCAGGAACATCGACGCGCATCGCGATTAGCGGAGGATTTCCATGAAACAGGCTACACCGGCGGGTCAAGCCCCACTGGTCGTATTGTAATCGCCCAATTAGTCTACGTATTGACAAAAAACGACGAGACAAGGGTATTAAAAATATTTAAAAAATCATACGTAACACTTTTCATAATTTCTGCAATCTATTTTTATCCATTTGAATATCAACTTGCAACACGATTGATCAGTGATTAATTACGTATCTATGTACTCGTCCTTTTCTATCTGCACATATACTTTTTTCATTCACATCCTATATATAATATATATATATATATATATTATATATTAGATTATTATTATTAGATGATTATTATATATTAGATTATTGTTTGCATTCTCTTTTCCCTCCCTTTTGATAAAATCAAATAAACCAACTCTACAGGTCACAACATTCCTCGATTAGCTATTTACCTGAGTCAAATTCAACCACTGCCTGCCTTGAGGAGAATTCTAATAGCTGACTGCTCTGGTTACTGTATTTCCCTCGATCAATATCAGATGCATCAGTATCAGACACAATATCCTAACAAACGGGTCAAGGACCGAGAATGAACTTCTCTTACTTATCCTTTTCCGCTCCTCTCCCATGAAGCTTGTCTCAGGTGCGGCAGTGCTTCGACCGATGAGATACCTACCGGGGAAATCCCACAAGTCGGACCGGGATAGGTGGCTCAGTGCTACAACTGCTGTCACTGCAGCACCTCTAACCGGGAGTTCCTAGGTTCGAGTTCAGACGGCGGCAGGATATTCGACACTAGCTTTTCAGCTAGGCTCCGGCTGTTCTGATCGGTAGTTTTCCATGGTTTCTCCGATCACTACAAGGCGAATACCGGAGCAGTACCCTCACAAGCTGGCCACGTGATCTTTCCTTCTTCCTTGTCCTATTCTCACCCCTTACACTCACACCTACACTAACATGCATTAGACTAGGACACATGCCGGGAGACCAGGCCATGCCGGGAGACAGGGTGGGTCGGACAGGGCGGGTCGGACAGGGCGGGTCGGACAGGGTGGGTCGGACAGGGCGGGTCGGACAGGGCGGGTCGGACAGGGCGGGTCGGACAGGGCGGGTCGGACAGGGCGGGTCGGACAGGGCGGGTCGGACAGGGCGGGGGGGGGCGGGCGGGCGGACCGCAGCACGAACAGGTCGGGGCGGACAGTGCGGGGCGGCCAGGGTGAGGAGAAAGGAGGAGGAAAACGGGGCGGTAAGGTCGAGGCAGACTAGGTGGGAAGGACTGGGTGGGGCGGATTGGGCGATTCGCTTCCTCGGGACGCGCATCTTCCACAGCCGTTGCGTAAATGCGCAATGCATCTGAGGAGTTCCTTCGGAGGGGGAAGGGGTCCTCCCTCATTATGCGCCATTTGCACGCAGCGAGAGCGGCTGAGGTCGCGGAAAGGGCTTGAGGATACGCCTCGCTCCTGCACGTGCTAAATCTCCGCGCAATCATTCAACAGGTCTTGCGCTGTGTTGTTCGTAGCAATTAGAAGATTGTTTCTCAGCTACAATACGTGACAGGTTAGAGTGCTGAGTACGAGTTTAGTAAGACTAAACATCAATTTAGAGTTGGCTGAAATAAGTAAAGCTAAGTTTATTTAAATTATTTTACCAACTGAGAATATGGATTCTTGTAACATTATGAACTATTCATGGTCGAAAAGAAAAATAAAGCTGCAATGTGTAAAGCTGGTATCACCAATATTATTGAGAGGAGTGATGTAAGATTATAGGGAGCCATTTTATTGGTGTAAAGGTATAAGCTCTGGAGGTATTTCCGCACATCTGTCCAGACGATTGGAACGTACCGTTAAAGAGGAGTACCTGAAGTTTCTACAGACACTGAGAATTCTTGATTCATCTGGACAAAGAGTTAATAATTACTTAATTTCTTATTGGCTAGTCCTTTCCAGTTTCAATGGAAATGATCACTTCCATCGGAAGTGTGATATTTTGCTTCTCATATTCATTAAAACAATGATACGGAATGAACTCAATATTTTGTTCCTAGTAAAATTAATTGAACGTTATTACATAAGAATTGTCAAATGTTATATCAGAACGCTAGAGACCAGTAAAGAAAAAGGTAACAAAAACTAAGAAAACCGAGGCAAAATATGCATGGTTTGAGGTTTGTTTTAATACGCATATCACATTAAAAATCATTTGGCGTAGTGCGGAAGTATGGTACATGCGACATGGGAGTAGAGAGGTAGGTTGGTTGTTAGTAATTCCGGGCGCGGCAACTACTTTGGTCATTAGTACCGTAAGTGCCGTGTGTGTTTTTGGTGGCGGTGGCCTTCCATCGCTGGGTGCCCAGATCCGGCGCTGTCCTACCGTCGGCAAACGGTTTTTCAACCTGGTATCTCCCACCAGCGGGACACCACCCCAGTCGGGACAAGTTCTAAGTCCCCGACGGGTCTTCGGGCATATGTGGTAGTATAGTGCATATTAGTGTAAGTGTGAGTGTGGGGATGAGGATAGGACAAGGAAGAGGAAGAAAAGATCGCGCGCAGTCCGAGGCTCTTTTGGTAGGGTACTGCTCCGGCATTCACCTGTTGTTGATCAGAGAAACCACGGAAAACTATCGATCAGAGCAGCCGGCCGCTAGAATTCTCCTCCAGACAGCGACTGAAAGCGACCTAGCTGAAAAGCTAGTGTCGAATATCCTGCCGCCGTCGGGACTCGAACCTAGAACCTTCCGGCCAGAGGCGTTGCGGTAACATTAGTCGATGCAGTGAGCCACCGCTCCCGGTGGGAGTAGAGAGAACAACGCCACGACGCGGGAATAAGTCGATGGAGGGCGCTGGCGAGGCGATTGAACTCGCCGGTGGGAGAGGGAAAGAGGGAGGGGCGGCGCGAGGCGATAGCCGGGGAAGCCCCGCGGCCTGCTCCGCCAAAGAGCGCCAAGCGGCGCGGAGGCGGGGGGTGAAGGGCGCGGCGCCGCGCGGCCACCTGTAGCTCCGCCTGCGCCGTGTTGCGAGCGCGGTGGCGGCGGAGGAGGGGAGGGGGCGGGCGCGCTAGCCGCAGTCCCCCCCTTCCGCCAAGCCACAGCCGCATCACAGGGTGCGGGGCGGCAAACGTGGCGGCGGGAGGAGTTTGCAGTAGGAATAGCAGAAGGCGGTCGGGGGTGGTGGGGGCGGGGCGAGGGCGAGGGCGACGGTGAGGGCAAGGACGAGGGCGAGGGCGAGGGCAAGGGCGAGGGCGAGGGCGAGGGCGAGGGCGAGGCGGGCCCTCCCCCCCCCCTTCCACAAGCTCAAGCTCGCATCACAAGGTGCGGGGCGGCAAACGTGGCGGCGGGAGGAGTTTGCAGTAGGAATAGCAGAAGGCGGTCGGGGGAGGTGCTGAAGGCGAGGGCGAGGGCGAGGGCGAGGGCGAGGGCGAGGGCGAGGGCGAGGGCGAGGGCGAGGGGCGAGGGCGAGGGCGAGGGCGAGGCGAGGGCGAGGGCGAGGGAGGGCGAGGGCGAGGGCGGGGGCGAGGGCGAGGCGAGGGCGAGGGCGAGCGAGGGCGAGGGCGAGGGCGAGGGCGAGAGCGGGGCGGGGCGGGGCGGGGGCGGAGGCGAGGGCGAGGGCGAGGAGGCGAGGGCGAGGGCGAGGGCGAGGGCGAGGGCGAGGGCGAGGGCGAGGGCGAGGGCGAGGGCGACGGCGACGGCGACGGCGACGGCGACGGCGACGGCGACGGCGACGAGCGACGGCGTCGAGCGACGGCGACGGCGACGGCGACGGCGAGGACGAGGGCGAGGGCGAGGAGGCGAGGGCGAGGCGAGGGCGACGGCGACGGCGACGGCGACGGCGACGGCGACGGCGACGGCGAGGGCGAGGGCGAGGGCGAGGGCGAGGGCGAGGGCGAGGGCCAGGGCGAGGGCGAGGGCGAGGGCGAGGCGAGGCGAGGGCGAGGGCGAGGGCGAGGACGAGGACGAGGACGAGGGCGAGGCGAGGGCCAGGGCGAGGGCGAGGGCGAGGGTGAGGGCGAGGGCGAGGGCGAGGGCGAGGGCGAGGACGAGGGCGAGGGCGAGGGCGAGGGCGAGGGCAGGGCGAGGACGAGGGCGAGGGCGAGGGCGGGGGCGGCGACGGGGCCGAGGGCGGGGCGAGGGCGAGGGGGCGGAGGGGGAGGGCAAGGACGAGGGCGGGGGGGGCGAGGGCAAGGGTGAGTGCGGGGCCGAATGCGAGAGCGGAGGTTTGGACGATAGGGAAGGTGGGGGTGCTATAGCGAGAGTGGTGGAGAGAGCAGAGGTGGAGGCGTGAGCGAGGGGGGGGGGCAAGACGAGGGGAGGGGGGGGCGAGGGCGGGGGGCGGCGAGAGGAGGGCAAGGGCGGGGCGGGGCGAGGGCGATATCGGCAGGGGGGGGATGGCGAGGGCGAGGGGGAGGGCGGTTACGTAATCAGAACAGGTGGAAGGGGAGGAGTCGAACTCGGCGGCGACAATACTGTAATGGTTTCATTCACCTGTCCGAATAAATAAAAGCTGCAGATACCGTTGAAAATCGAAGGATGTCGACGTCACTAAAACGGAATATATCTCTGTCATGTTACAAATTGAGATTGGCGGGTTATTTGCTATTTTATGAAGTTTCGTTTCCTATTGCAAAATTCATTACTTCTTCCCTCAGTTCCTTACGACAAACGTTTGAAGTTATGTTGCTTCAATTTTCTGATTTTAATTATTTTGTAAACGGTTATTGACACAGACAGTTGTATAGACAACTATTCATTAATGTTAAAAATGTTATTTTAAAAATCTTCGCTGTTCGTCGTTTACAGCATAATGACACAGTGTAAGCGACTTAAATATATACTGTCCTTCTTTGTGAGAAGTTTCTTTTTTTTTTTTAAATCACCACAAATATACTTGTCTGTAATATATTTGCAATTCGGTCTGATCATCTGCGTAGAGTAAATATGAAAACTTAAAAGTGGAATATTGGTAAAAAATAAAAGACAGGTTAGAAACCTAAAAAAATGAAAAATAAGAAATAAAATGTTATGTTATCGAGCAAATAGTCTGTAATTTCGAAATAATAGAAATTCATAATTTAAAAATCTGTAAATTAAGAAATCCGGCATTGCTAAGGAATTTATCCCAACCATCTGTCAGAAAGCTGCTGTACACGGCTTTGTCCTGGTTTTGAATAAATTTCTAATACAAATAACTCCACATTCTTCACATACTTAGGTGAAAAATAAAAGTATCATCAAATAACAATTGGCATTTGATAAATATTTTAATATTTTATATCAGACTGACGTGCCCTGCATTGATTGGGTATTTGGAGGTAGTAAAAAGAAATTTAATTTATTCCCACTGTACTGGTCATCCGCGTGAGTTTAAAAGGCCCGCCTGAAGGGCGCAGCGGCGAGACGGTGGCGCCCCCGGACAATTCGGACGGTGCCCAAGAAAGGGGGACACAGTCGGAGGCGGGAGACCTGGGACAGCGGTCACGCTCCAGTCGACGCGCCCTGGCGCGCCACTGCCCCTACGGCTGGCTAGTTCGCGGACGTTTACCCCGGACGGGGTTGATCTTGGAGCAGGATCGGGCAAAGGATGCTTCTCAGAATACTCGGGATCCCGCTTTAAAGTCCGGAGGAGTATAAGTTACCCTCCGGCAGGTTGCTTCGGTACTGGCGCCCATTACCCACATCGTGAGCTGGCGGTAATCAATGGGGACACGGGATGGGGGCTGCGAGCCCGTGGCTGAGTCTGGGTGGTCCCCAGTTGGGACCTCGGATTCGTCGCGGCAGTGCTCCGATATTCTGGGTAAAGAGGAGGGAACTTGTTTCCGGCGCATGTGAGTGACGCATTGTCGAGACTCCGGTACTAGCCTGGATAACCAGGAGCTCTGAGCTGGCAGGGCGGCCCCAACCATGCATTGTGTGGGAAGGTTGCCGTGAAAATAAACTAGGTTCCGGCTGTATCCGGCCGTCAGCCGGTCGGCGTTAGCGCGTCGGCGGGGGGTGCGGATAAAAACCCAAGAGGCCTAGGTGCCCACCCATTTTCCCCCTGATGAAAAGTGCAAAATGTGGAGGTGGTTGACTACACTGGTTATACCCCGGACGGGGTATAAAACGGCCCCCTCCGGGAGCGTTGGGCAGCTCAAGCAGCCCCGGTGAAGAGCGAGCAATCGATGCGAAAGTGTGGATGATCTTGGCTGTCCGGGTGACGCCGCGTCGAAGGCTGTGTTGTCAACGTTTCGACCATCATTTCGTGGTCTTCCTCAGGGCTGGACGCGGCGTTACCCGGACAGCCAAGATCATCCCCATGACTCCGGCCGCGGAAGACGACTTCACGATGGGAAAGTTATTTGTGATTCTGAGTGACGGCGACGCTACGTACAACGGACTATTCGTCTGGACACTGGTGATCTGGCGCATTCCTGGTACTTCTTCTGGCTATTCTGTTGACTGAATTCGGCCGTGGTTTACTCTTTGTGATTTATATCGGTGACTAAAAGCCATTTTACGAACTCGGCACCGGGAGAGGTAGTTCAGTGCATCGACTGATGTCACTGCAGTGCCTCTGACCGGGAGGTCGTAAGTTCGAGTCCCGACGGCGGCAGGATTTTCGACCCTAGCGTTTCAGCTATCTCCAAATCAGTCGCAGTCTGGAAGAGAATTCTAGCGGCCGGCTGCTCCGATCGGTACTTTTCCGTGGTTTCTCCGATCAACATCAGGCGAATGACGGAGCGGTACCCTAACAAACAGGCCACGGACGCGCGCGATCTTTCCTTCTCTTCCCTTTCCTATCCTCACCCTTCCCATACACACACACTCACATGCATTACACTACCACACGTTTCGGGAGACCGGTGGGGAACTTAGCGCTTGTCCCGTCTGGGGCGGTGCCCCGGTGGTGCAAGATTCCTTGTTAGGGGAATGCCGCTGGCCGACAGTAGGTCGGCGCCACATTTCGCCATCCAAGCGGGGGGAGATCACCGCCACCTCACGAGGAGAATAGCATGCACTACATTGTCGGAACTAATGACCTCAGTAGTTGACGTGACCGGAATCACTAACAACCAACCAGCCAACCAACTTATTCTAGTGTTTCCGCTACCTATTCTAGTGTTTCTCCACCCCACCAAGCTTCCCCCCTTCTCACCCCTCCTCGAGCAACCGTTAAACAAGCAATCACTCACGTGATACTTTTTTGTGTTATATTCAATTGTAAAGTATTTCCTTTATATAAAATAATTTATAAGAATTATAAGTTAATTCACACTAATCAATACCACACCTGTTAATGCAAATCACAGCACTAAACATTAAATCAGATAAAGTATTTTATTATGGTTACTGTTAAAGCCAGAACGATCGAGCTTGCCTGTTTCCTACAGTGAAGCATGGCGATATTCTGTAATGATTTGGGCGGCTGTATCGTGTTCAACCGGACCAATTATCTTCAGCGGTAGAATTACTGTGAATGAATATCTCGACATCAACAATGAGGTGCTTACAATAAACAAAATATTTTTGCCAAAGACTGTCATATTACAAGATGAAAATGCACTCATACGTACAGCAAAAATGTTTCAGGCGTAGTTTTGAGAGCATCCGAATATCATAAAACATTTTCTGGCCAGAACAATCGCCAGACTTTAACATAATTGAACCGTAATGGGAGCAGATAATGAGGAGCAGATTTCATTCCAATATTGTTGAAGCAATTGGGGGGTGTTTTGGTACAATAATGGGAGAACATTCAGTTGGAAACTATTTAGAGACTACAAATCTATTCCGCAACAAATTGCAGCTGTTCTAAAAGCAAATGGTGTCCCAACACATTAATAAATAAATATTTTGTATGCGTCATGTGTTTGTGTTATTTTGTCCAAACCCTATATCTTAGACCCCGGTGAATAAGCTGATAAGTAAAAAACACTAATTAATTTTACAGCAGAGCACAAAACAATTTTAAACTAATGCTGTATATCAGGGCTTCATGATATTCAGACAAACCCTACATACAAAGAGTTCCTTTTTAATATCATCATCGTTTGAATATCATTAATCCTTGATTTACTTCAGTTCAAAATGTTTTCTGCTCACCTGTGAAACTAAGGGTTTATGACTTATCAGCTTATTCACTGGGATCAAAAATATATTCGCTAAGGAATAAAAACAAGCATCGCAGGGATTGAGTGGGACCAGATCAATCGCAGAATATTAATTTTGGAAATAATATTACATACAATTTAGGCGCTAGTGTTGTTCACAGACTGACAGACAGACTTCAAAACGGACGTTTTGAAAAAACAAAGTACCTTCAGGGAACCCCAAAACGTGTATTTGCGTTAAAGCTTCGAATCCGATTTTCTGCAGCATTACTTAACTTTGTTTACCACGTATATTACTTCGTATATGATTACGGTATTGGGGAGGAAAACAGAGAGCTGGTTTACTAATTACAATAATATGTGGCAATACACTTCAAATCGATGGTATTATAATGTATTAACAACGACGTTTAAATATAAATACATTGTTAAATTTGAGCAGTAAAACATTTCATTTTTGGATACGAGTGTATTTCTAGTTAATGCACTTAAATGTACAGGTTAAGTTTCTTTTTTAATAAAAGATAAAACCAAAACAAAATGTTATTCCATCGCTTGTGCGCTCTTGTGTCACGTGTTCATTTAAAAGTCGCCAACTTGTTCCTCAGCTAAACGAAGCAGTTTCAGGAAACCTCTGTTCTAATACGATGCGCTCACTTTTCGAGGGAGTCAGTTCACTCTGAACGTGTCGGGAGCTGCTGCGAATCCGTGTGGCTGGAGGGGAGGCGCGGGCAAGCGGGCGCAGTTGGCGAAGCGGAGCGGAGTGGAGTGGGCGGGGTCGGGGCGTGGAGGGGCGGACTCCGCAGTACGGCTGCTGCTCGTGCTGCAACGACCGCGTGCCGCGCCACCGCCTCCTGCAAATTGGTGCAGCGGAGTCGCTGCGTCGGAGAGAGACGGAAGTACTGGGAGGGGGGCACGAGAACAAAGACAGAGTGCAATGCATTCGGACACGGGATAATGGGCGGATGGAGGAACGCAAGCAGGAAGAGCAACACGTTGGGGCACGTGGTAATACGCGATGAAGGAAAGCGAAAATGTAGAGAAACACATTCGGAAACACGATAATATGCGGTGAAGGGACTTAAAGATTAACTGAGAGGGTTAGACAAATTAGGAACATTTGGGAAAGAACACATGAAGGTTAGAAGCGAACGGATGAAGTAAAGAGGACATTTGAGCAGCAATAAACAAAGGACAAGAAGCGACCATGTAGAGGAACAAACTAGTGATGCTACATCACATGTAGCTGACTGACTCACAGACTGACTGACTCACAGACTCACAAACTGACTCACTGACTCACAGACTGTCTCTCAGACCCACAGACTGACTGACGCACAGACTGACTGACGCACAGACTGACTGACGGACAGACTGACTGACGGACAGACTGACTGACTGACTGACTGACTGACTGACTGACGGCCGACCGGACAGGCTGATGGTCGGGATTGACAAACATTTTGCCGTCAATCCATTGTTTGGAATCAAGGACTCCCAAAATGTAGATTCTGACTACACAACGCGTTAGAAACAATAATTTACTACATTATATAAGAACAAGATTTATCAATTTTTTTGTTACCAAGGGTCCGCAAAAATTTTTTTTGTCTCGGTTTTCCGGCGCACGATTACAATACTTTTTTCTTACGAAGTAAGGCGAGAAAGTATAACAGGAGGATCAGTGTGTGAAAAGGAGAGAGGGAGAAAGAAGGAGATATTGTGGGGCGAAAGAGAGCCGGAAGATATTGTGGGGTGAAAGGACCATCCACGTGAAAATTTACATCAAATTCGTCTCTGCTCCTGTCTTTCATAACTTTCGAAACTCATTTCAACTCAACCTCTCAGTCTCTGACGCTTTCCTCAGGACACGTCGCTCTCCGGTGAATGTTGGTTCGTAAACCACCCCGCCCCGTTTAATCTTAATCGGTTCTCCGCCGAACGGGCTGTTCTCAGGCAGAAATCTAGGAACCGTGTCACCTTATCTTATAAGTAACCTTTAAGGAATATGAGTTTGGTTGTTGATTACATTGTTAAAATATTGTAGGTCGTACTTCAGTAATATACGGTATAGAGATACAGTCGTGTTCGAGATATTATCCATGCAAGCTTGGGGAATAATTAAACACGATTATAATAATAATAGTTATCTAAATGTAACGAACTTTCATAAAATCAAGTAGATGTAATTCATAATTAAAGGAAATAATGGAAGTACCATGTTGCCATGTTAGCGAGTCAGTGAACCTTCAGTCTTCTGCGGCTGTAAATATCCGATGCGTAGAATGCGAATTAGTACGGACGTGGGCAAAATCGTAATCCTCATTTTACAGCATGGCTCTGTGCATCGTAAGGTTAAGTGCTCTGCTGCCAATAAACTGCACCCGTCGTGTCAGCCCCTGAATGTAGAGAGATCCCGATTACGCTGGCGCGCATGCGCACAAAGGAAACGAGATAATTAATGCAGCACCGTTTTGACGGTCTTGGTGCAGCAAACTCTATTTCATAGATAGACGCTAGTCCTGGTAAATTGGGGGAACATAATCCTTTGGCGTTATCCTGTGACCACACACTTGCGTAATACTCGCAACCATGCATTTATAACGATAATAGACCATTAAATTTTCATTATAGTTCAGATTAATTCTCGTATTAGATGCAATCTTCTATCACCAACGTATACTTTAAATTGAAAACTAACGCAAAGCCACGATTAGGATCGTTGAAGTCCAAAAATTATCTGCTGACACGCGAACAAAATTTAAAAAACACATAAAACCACGTTAATTTGGTTAAAAAGTAAGCATGTACAAAGTACTGATATGTGATACAAACACATTGAAAATTTTAATCCTTTTCAATTAATGTGGAAATGTCAGTGCAAGATGCAATAAGGCAGTCGCAGTTAGTGATGACAAATTTTAGCAGAAAATCGAGACATCCATGTTTCGGTACGTCGCTAAAGGGTTTTCGATGTCGATGAAAATATCCACGAAAGAAAGTCGATGTTTTAATTGTAGTCTAATAAATATGCTGTTTTCCAATTCATTTTTAATTACAGTACGTAAAAGGGATATATTTTATTTTTTAACAGTAGAAGTATGTTAATAGAAATTATTATCGAATGTAAAGAATAAAATTAACAATAAAGAACATCGTGTTTCTCTATTTTACCATAAGTCACTTCCATTCATACACCATCGAAGTAAAACCTCCTGGATTGTATGTGATAGATTTTAAAAACCTTTTAGTAGTTTTTTTTTGTATTATTGTAGTATACATTATTTTTTGTCTTCGATTTGATACCTTAATCTTCTAATCATTGTTCTACATATACTGTAGAAATCACTCTTTAAAAACATAATAAAGCATTGGATCAATAATAAACTTATTGATGATGGTGTGTATTTTAAAATCTATCCTATAATTTGTATGATGAAGATAAAAACGAAACTTTCGAAGATAAAGTGAAATTAACACCTCAGATTCATGGAGCCAATAGAAATACTTTTGACATATCTAACCACGTCGATAACTAATTTTTCGACAAAAGTGAAGTTAGAACCCTTTCATTTTAAGCTCGCGAAGTGTCTTCCAACCAGTCATAATAACAAACGCTACCAAATATAAATTCTTGACTTATGTAGCCGACAACTGGAATTACCGGCTAAATTTCAAAAGCAACGAAGTTCTTCTGCCTGAATCCTCTGTACCACTCGTGCACCACAATGAACTAATGAAAATATGAGAAAGACAGTATTGCCAGATAAACTCAAGTAATTCATCTCTAATAGCGCAGTAAAAACTACAAAATGACAAAAAACTCAAATAATTTGGTGATAAATGTTGAACAAATATAAGTTTACTTGCATATATAAAACAAATATTTTATTTACAAATATATGGTGCAAGACGTGCCAGCTTGGATAACAATGGTTGGTCACACATCACATGTTACTGTGGAACTCTCCTGGAAGGAGTGAGTCTGGTTCACGACTTGTCAAAACATCTGAGACCATTTCTAACTCTACTGTAGATTCAGGCAATGACACGCCTGGCGATAACATACACTCATAACACGAGCAGCTCCCAAACTTCCTCGTATTGCACAGGCGAAAAAAAAATAAAAAAATGAAAAAAGCATCGACATTTTTGCAACAAATATTGATGTGAAAAAACATTGAAAGAAAAATATTTGTGTTAATATATTGATGTTTCTGGGAGAAAACATGGATGTTTTAAAAAAATCGATGTTCATATGCCACCTCTAGTCGCAGTTCTTGTGATGAACTTAATTGTCCAACGTTGCATCTCAACGAAAGTGATCTATTGTCTCAGCTAATTGACGTTCTTCGTGATTTGAGGAAAAACGTCTTTACTTGTAATTGTGCCATTTCATCAAAATCTCATAGCCAAAGTGGAAGACTAACGTCTTACATACAAGAGTTTGGAAATCGACATCACCCGCAATGTTGGGTGTAAAAACACACGTCGTTCCAATAGTTATCGTAACTCTGGAATTTGTTCGACAAAATGTGTGTAAGAACGTGTTCTAAGTGTGCGTTCAATCTAAAGTATGGAAAGAGCAGAACTTCCGACTATTCGGAAAACCCGATATTTTGAACACAGTATTGGAGAATTCACGTTCACTGGATCTGCTTCTTAGGAATCTGGTTGCAATATGAAGTATATTTTATATGTAACTGACACGTTTCAGCAGTCGTAATTTTATGGGAATTCTCATTTGGTGTTGTTGACGTTCTTATAGGAAGAAATAAAAGAGGTCATCTTCATCAACATATTAGTAATATGTAACTAATATGTATGTATTAGTAATACATGTAACTAATATGTTGACGAAGATGACCTCTTTTATTTCTTCTTAGTTGTAATTTTGTTTAATTTATCAACAGTCGTTAGTAATATTTGTAGTTTGGAATTATGAATGATTTTTTAAAATTTCAGGATTTGTTCTTCAGGCGCTGTACATTTGTGTTGAATGGAATATGTAGAATGAATGCCAAACGCGCCTCGGAAAGACTTCTTTTTCTAGAAAGTTGTTTTATGTAGCGAAAAGAGTCAATCCTCTTCGATTCTTAAGAATAACCTGGACAGATGCGTTCATAGTATTAGACTGATTTTTTCGTGTTTCCGGGCGCGTCAATGACTTTGGTAATTAGTCCCGTTAGTGTAGTGCATGTTTTTATCGGAATATGGCGGTGATCTTCCCCCGCTGCATGGCGAGATCCGGCGCCGACCTACCGTCGGCTAGTGGGGTTTCCCCTTAACCAGGACTCTCCCACCAGCAGGGTACCGTCCCAGCCTGGACAAGCTCTAAGCTCCCGACCGGTCTCCCGAAATATGTGATAGTGTAGTGCATGTTAGTGTAAGTGTGTGTGTAAGAGGAGAGGATGGGACAAGGAAGAGGAAAGACAGATCGTGCGCGGTCTGTGGCCCGTTTGTTAGGGTACTGCTCCGGCATTCGCCTGGTGTTGATCGGAGAAACCACGGAAAACTATCGATCAGAGCAGCTACAATTCTCCTCCAGACAGCGACTGAATTCGACCAAGCTGAAAAGCTAGTGTCGAAAATCCTGCCGCCGTCAGGATTTGAACCTAGGACCTCTCGGTCAGAGGCGCTGCAGTGGCATCTGTTGATGCACTGAGCTACCGCTCCCAGTGCGTTCATAGTATTTGCATTGCAAGAGTAATGTGGTAATTCTCAATAATGTAAGAAATGATATCGGGAGTAAAAGTTGAACGTGTTTTAAGGAAAAATTATTAATTATTAAATGAAGACAAACGCAAGCAAAGACCTTTGTGGTCACACAGCAATTAATACTACTATCAGAAAGTTCATACGCGTCCTCTTAGTACTGTTGACAAGTTAATATTTGTGTGAAACACCATGGAAGTCGTTGAAAATCGTGAGCAATCTTAAAATGTGTGTGAACATGTTAATATATTTTGAGAATCCATCATTTTAGTCAAGGAAGGTTACTTAGGAATGACTGAAAGCATTGGCTCTTTAGAAATATAGTAATATTTGTAGCAACACTTTAGAGGAAGAGATTGTAGTTTACTACCAACTGAAAAACACCTTGATGCTTGTTTATGCACACAAATATTGAAAGAGAATGCACAAATACTACCACAGATAGTTTTCGACCAGCATGGAATCGGCAAATGCGTATCGAAGATGGACATCTGGTGATTAGGAATGGAAGTAAGCTAAATCTTAGGTTGAGTGTGAATTGATTGTGAATTATCGTTGGAGACTTAAAATAAAATACAAAAAGTACACTATGTTCGTTACGTAATGTAATTTACACGTATGTTTTGAATTCGTGTTTGACCAACGTTTTAAAACCAATATCTCTTTGAGTAGTTTCATAATTACCATAATATACCATTTCTACTAATTACCATAATTAGCATAATTACAATTAAAATACCATAAGTTATGATTAATTTTTCATGGAACGAATATAATCCATAATAATTATTTATGCACCAAGATCGTCATAAGGGCTCTAATGATCGAGTGTCTACAAAAAGCTCAAGGGTCTTTGTCCCGAGGGCATTTTGTCGCCCGAGATCATTAGAACCAGTTGACGTCCATGGTACAAACAACATTTTATTTTTTACCTAATTTTATTAATTCAGATTTATTTATTTACTAATTAACTAGATAACTTGACTCGATTTCTCTTTTCATCTTTTCCTCCCATAATTCCTTTTCATTATCCCCTCATTAAGGGAACATGTAGCACCGTTCAACTGTTTTCATATTTCCCTCGTAACCACAGTCCTCTCGATCCACGTAAGTTATGCAGCGTACATCAAACTCCGTATCGAAGGCAATAACAAGCTATAACGTATCAGTAAAAAAAAAAAAGTAATTTTGCTCAGAACATTTACAGCAATGTACGTTAATAAAATAACACCTCGACTGTTACGTGCCCAAATATGCCACGGCTAAAGTTTGTACCATTCCGAATTGAAATGTTACAGTCTTTCTCGCAGTCTCAACTTTTGTTCTTGAATTATCTCCCTTACATCAGAAAAACTACAAAATTATAGGATAAATAATTTGAAATATTATGATAATTTAAAATTTTAAGCCTGTTCCTATTATTTTTTCTACCATTTAAAAAATTACATTACAAGATATTTCTAATATAAAAAAAAAACATTTACGTCTCGAGAAAAATTGAGCTGTTGATGTTATTTATAGGAGTACCTGTGCAAGTTACTTTGTGCCAATTGGAATAATTTTGTGCCAGATTACTCATATTTCAACCTTTACTCCATTACCTTATCCAACCCAACTCTCTCTCGTTTCGTCTATATATATATATATATATATATATATATATATATATATATATATATATATATATATATATAGACGTATTTATTACCCAATATTGAATCTTAGCCAAAAGCAATAAGTTGAATTTTTCGTTCTAGAAGCCAGAAGACGAAGAAATATACCACATATATAATATCATGTACATACTTCGTTCAGAATAAAATATAGATGAGGTGCATCCTTATAGACCCATCTTAAACTCTTTTTAAGCTAAGAAGTCATGTCGTCAGGTACCGTGCCACCGCCCATTCGGTGAGGTGCGTCTTGAGTGACTAGCTAGGCAGCTAGGGCAGACTGGGCCACGCACGTCGCATCAGCGACGCAGTCCTCGCTGGCGGCGGCGGCGGCGGGGGCGCTGGCGGCCAATTGCGCATCGACCGGGGCGACGGGGACGGAAGGCGGCGGCGGCGGCGCCGGGGGCGGGGGCGGGGACGGGGGCGGGGCAGGGAGGGTCGGGGGCGCTGCCAAGCCGCACTGCGCCGCAGACGAGGAGGCCCGCGGCGGTGGCGGAGGCGGCGCAGGCGACGCTCCGGCGGCGTCGGAGCGGCGTCGGCGTCTGTCGGCCGCGACGCTGGGGCGCCGCCTCCGCCCACGCCATCCCCCGCCCACCCCCAGCGCCCACGAGCGCCCTCCTTTCGCCGCCTCCATCACTGGACCGCATCCGTCTTCTTCAGACCCGACCGCAGCCTCTACCTCCAACGCCCTTATCTGCTAATGCGAGTTCGATGGGCTAGGCGCGGGCGGCGGTGAGTGGGCTGGAAAGCGGAAGGGGCGTGGCAGGGGTGGAGGCGGGGCCGGGGCGGGGGCGGGACCGGGTGCGGCCGGGGCCGCGGTGAGGGCGGAGGTATGGGCGAGGGCTGGGAACGGGGGTGGGGCATGGAGAGTGGGCTATGGCCGTGGCGGGGCCAGGGGCAGACTGGGTCTCATCAGCGACGCAGCCTCACTGGCAGCAGGGCCGGAGGCGGGAGCTGGGATAGGGTGGTGGGGGGGGGGGGGGGGGGGGGGGGGGGGGGATAGACTTGCGCCTGCCGCTCGATCGCGCCCTGTACGCCCGTCTGGCCCTCCGCCCACTCAGGCCGCGGCGAGGCGTGCCTCACCGGTGGCCTATCTAAAGGGGAGCTTCACCACTGCGCAAGGCCGCTTCCCCAAGGAAATTAGTTTCATCTTTCCGGGTAACGCAAAACTCAACATCTGCTATTAAGCTAATGAATTCTTGAACTTAAGCATGTAGACTCACAATATTATGCGAAATTAAATGACTTACGTTTTTCTTTCTCGTAAAAACGGCTATCAAAATTTATTCGTTTTGGTCGTCACGGTACTTCATACATTATTCACGATAAAAGGAAATCAACTGCTCTGATATCGAAATAATAAGTAAAAACATCAAAACTAAAGGCTTTAAAATATAAAATAGCAAACATTACCAACCTATCTAAATATATAATTAATAAATATTTGTTAGGTGTAACAATGTTTTAGAGAAGAAGCCCAAAAAAGCCCACCTAACTGATAATCCGCATAAATTTCATACATACTTTTGCGTTAAATGCAGTTAATGAGAGCGGCTATACTTTTTATATCCTACGAAATACTCTGAAGATAAAACAAAAAATATGATCGTATTAAATTAAAAGATCCGTGTTTGTGGCGCCGCATCCTCTACTGCAGAGTGCTCTTTTCTATATTCTATTAAAGAATTCAATCAGGGTTTTTGATAAAATTTCGAAATACATTCCCTTTTAACCTAGAACACTAACTTTACCCTAGAACACTAACGAATCGACTCACATGCCACACAAATATGCCCATGATGCCCGCATGATCAACTAGCATTCTGACCGGTTACCTAAGTTTCCACTGTTTAGTTGATTGATTTTTTCGTGTTTCCGGGCGCGTCATCGGCTTCGGTCATTAGTCCCGTTAGTGTAGTGCATGTTTTCCGGAGAAACCACGGAAAACTATCGATCAGAGCAGCCGGCCGCTACAATTCTCCTCCAGCCAGCGACTGAATTCGACCTAGCTGAAAAGCTGGTGTCGAAAATCTTGTTTCGCTTCAGCCGCTGTCTGGAGGAGAATTCTAGCGGCCAGTTGCTCTGATCGGTACTTTTCCGTGGTTTCTCAGATCAATACCAGGCGAATGCCGGAGCAGTACCCTACCAAACGGGCCACGGACCGCGCGCGATCTTTCATTCCTCTTCCTTGTCCTATCCTCTCCCCTTACACACACACACACACACTAACATGCACTATTCCGGGAGACCGGCCGGGAGCTTAGAGCTTGTCCCGGCTGGGGAGGTACCCCGCTGATGGGAGAGTCCTGGTTAGGGGGAAACCCCACTTGCCGACGGTAGGTCGGCGCCGGATCTCGCCATCCAGCGGGGGATGATCACCGCCATCGCCCGAGAAAAACATGCACTACACTAACGGGACTAATGACCAAAGCAGTTGACGCGCCCGGAAACACGAAAAAATCAATCAATCAATCATAATAGATATCTTAGTATTTATATTTCAACATTTCAAATTGATGAGAAAATGGAAGACTTTATCTATGAGATGTGCATGAAGTAATTTTAAAATTTCCCTGAATACTATGTGTTCAAATTTATGTGATAAATTAACCAGAGATTATTTTTAAACAATGCACTCAGATATAATGACAGACCCCAAGAAAATAAAAAAGAAAACAAGTAAATGTAAAATCCCGAGGGCTTTTTGTTGCCCGATATCATTAGAACCAATGAACTTCCGTTGTACATACATGACTTAATTTTTTTACGTTATTTTAATACCCCAATTGGCGTATTTACTAATTAACTATTAACTTGTTTACTAATTATTCACTAACTTGACTCGGTTTGCCTTCTAATATATTCCTCCTGTAATTCCCTTTCATCCATAAGAGAACATGTAGCACCATTCAACTGTTTTCATATTTCCCTCGTAAACACGATCCTGCCGATCCAGGTAAGTTATGCATTACATATCGAACTCCGTATCGAATGGAATAACGATCGATAACGTAACAGTAAAAAAATAAATATATTAATATAACGAGGAAAACAAAAAAAACTACGAGTTCTCTAAAACAGTGTAATTGTAATTGTTGATAAGCAGTTACTTCGTAATTCTCATTGTGAGACCTTCTGTGGTTAGAACTGTGATTACTAATAGTCTTGTACGGTTATTTAAAAGTAAAACTTTAAAGTCATTTTATACTTATTGAACACGCCATATAGATATGAATATCGATTGATAACTATCTACATTATTGAATCGAAAGATAGATGAGTGCTCTAATAATAAATCCACGATTCAGGAAACGAGAGTCAAACCACTTTTTTCACTGTAAGATATTTTAACATTTTAAATAATGATTTAAAAAGGGCGAAACGTTGTAAGCAAAAAGGAAAATGAGTAGAAAAAACCTAGCTAGAACACAATAATTGAAAACTCAAGAGCTCATGTATAACTCTCCAGATCACGTAGATTATTGGTAATAGTTATTAGCATCATTAGACCGATATTAAGGAAAAAAGAAAGTGGTGGGACTTTGTAAACCAAACTTGAGTTGACTAGAGTGTAATTAAATTTTATGGGATATTCAAATTTAGGTTACAGTTCTTGTGCAACTGATGTTACTGTACAAGTACAAAATATATTTCACACATGTTTAACAGCTGGTACCTCTTCGAATGGACGAAGGGCTCCGTTGAAATCAACTGATGCCCTCCGACACACGTTTCATGAAGCACCGGTACTACCTCGCACGAAGCAAGGGATCCGTGCAGAGCCAATATGCCCCCCCCCGGCGCTTTTTCCGCGCCAGACTCGGTTGATAATCTTTATTAAATAGTTTTCATCGCTTCACCTGCTTGTGATTACCCTTTAACGAAGCTAGTTGCTCTGTGTGCGTTAAAGGCGCTTTCGCTCTGATTACCTGATGTTTTCGTTTACATCAACCGTCATGGGCATTAGTTCCGTAAGTGTAGTGAATGTTATATTGCAGGAGGTGTTGGTTGTAGTCCTGGAATGTGAGATCCGGCGCCGACCAACACGTCGGTTTGCTCTACCAAGTGCGTCTTTCAGCTGAGTACCGCTACAGCGAGTAAGTTCCAGGGTCCAACTGATCTCCCGAAATGTATGGTAGTGTAGTGGCAGGAATTTTGTGTGTGTATGTATGTGTGCCCTCGCGGTTTAGCTCATTGGTCAGCGTGCTCGCTTTCCATGACGCAATTCCGGGTTTGATTCCTGGTCAGGCAAGATTATAGTTTTCCTTGTCTCAGTATATGTTGCTGTGTGACGATGAGAAAACTCACTTCTCAGGTTGACACAAGAATACGGCGTGGGGATGTCTTCGAGCTAACCACACGTACACTCTTAACCTATGGCTGCGAGGCCGGGACGCTGCTGGTAGGAAATGGCCCGTGCGCGGTCCGTCGCGCCACGTACAGAGAGAGAGGAGAGAGAGAGAGGAGAGAGGAGAGAGGGAGAGGAGAGAGGGAGAGGAGAGACGGAGAGGAGAGAGAGGGGAGAGAGAGAAGAGAGAGAGAAGAGAGAACAGAGAGCAGTGAGAGAGAGCAGAGTAGAGCAGAGAGAGAGAGAGAGAGAGAGAGAGAGAGAGAGAGAGAGAGAGAGAGAGAGAGAGAGAGAGAGAGTATGTCAGTGTATGAATTCGAAAATTCGAAGAAGGAAACAAAATGCAGATCTTGGGAAATTTTCCTTTTGTAACAGAACAATTAAAGATTGTAACAGTTTACCCGCAGCTATTTTCAATGCTTTTCCTCTAAGTGTCCGAAGCTTTAGAAACGGAGTTAGAACAATATGAGAGTAATAGACATTAAATTAGTAAGTGCTGTGAAGTGCGATAAAGTGCTGTGAAGAGCGGTAAAGTGCTGTGAAGTGCTGGTCAGTGTAATTCAAAGCAAAATCAGTGTAGTGTAGTGTAGTGTAGTGCAGTTAAGTGTAGTGAACG
The DNA here is from genome assembly GCA_964035755.1 of Teleogryllus oceanicus. Lineage (NCBI taxonomy): Eukaryota > Metazoa > Arthropoda > Insecta > Orthoptera > Gryllidae > Teleogryllus > Teleogryllus oceanicus. Next base: position 45,768,434 of record CAXIVR010000009.1, read on the forward strand.
CGATCAATGAATTAAAAAGAAACTTAACCAAACTTATGTAGCTTGAATTAAATTTTAGCATCACCGACATATAATTATTGGATATCATGACAGAGTTGATATATATGTTATAATACTTAATATTAGTGATAGTATGATTATTGCATGTTCGGCTTGTACTGTACTCCTTTAATTTAATTTAATTTAATTTATTTAGTCAAAAAAGTCAAAAACTGTATGTGACGTATGGGAGAGAAAATCATCTGCGCACGCTTTCTAGAGTTTAAGTCCCTTCCCAACAATTTAACTGTTAATAGTTGAAAGATGAAAAAATAAAAGTATTATTATTATTATTATTGTTGTTGTTGTTGTTGTTATTACTGTTATTTACCTGCCACCGGGTCATATCGAATTGCAGTTCAAATAAATGTATGTAATGGGAGAGGAGTAGACAAGGATGAAGAAAGAAAGTTCGCATGGGGCCGAGGGCCTGAACAAACATAGCCAAAACCTCAGTTCGGACGCGCGGCTTGCCTTGCTATTGAGTCACTCGGTGTATGGATGCACATGTACTCAAGTTTGTTTTGTTTGTTTGTTTTTTCGTGTTTCCGGGCGCTTCAACTGCTTTGGTCATTAGTCCCGTTAGTGTAGTGCATGTTTTTTTCTCGGGAGATGGCGATCCTCCCCAGCTGGATGGCGAGATCCGGCGCCGACCTACCGTCGGCTAGTGGGGTTTCCCCCTAACCAGGACTCTCCCACCAGCGGGGCATCGCCCCAGCCAGGACAAGCTCTAAGCTCCCGACCGGTCTCCCGGAATATGTGGTAATGTAGTGCATGTTAGTGTAAGTGTGTGTGTAAGTGGGAGAGGATAGGACAAGGAAGATGAAGGAAAGATCGCGCGCGGTCCGTGGCCCGTTTGGTAGGGTACTGGTCTGGTATTCGCCTGGTGTTGGTCGGAGAAACCACGGAAAACTACCGATTAGAGCAGCTGGCCGCTAGAATTCTCCTCCAGGCAGCGACTGAATTCGACCTAGCTGAAAAGCCTGTGTCGAAAACCCTGCCGCCGTCAGGACTCGAACCTAGGACCTCCCGGTCAGAGGCGCTGCAGTGACATCAGTTGATGCACTGAGCTACCGCTCCCGGTACATGTACTCAAGTAATTTGAAAGAACTTCGTCTATTTAATTCTGGATGTTGCGATCGTGCTTTCACTCATGTACATTATGTGTAAATTTATGTATACGAATGTACTTGAATAAGTTTTTCTTTCCACGTGTTTCGCCTTTCTTGAGACACTTGAACGTTTACTGTAGCGAGCAGTGTATCCAAGCCGGACTACATCAGGAAAACATCAGACAACCATCTGGAACAATGTCAATAGTTTGAATGGGAAACAATGAGGTCATCGTGAAGATGACCGACTAATGAAGCTGTCCAATGAATCTTACCGAACGTAGTTCAAAAAAGGCATTGTAAGTGTAGCAAGACCCACAGAATAACAAGTATGCACAGACATTAAACTAGTACTTGACATGAAATTTGAGTAACAAAAAAAATGGTTTAAGAAACCATGGAAGATAAACCACACCCTTTTCAAAATCTAAAACAAATGAACATGATACAGATCAACAAAGACAAATTATGTGTCTCAAAAGGGGATTGTTAAAACCAGAATCATAAGTTGTAAAGGTAACTCCTCGATATCATCAGACATACAGAACACGACATTATGGCACAAGCGGTTCTCAAAGTTTCCGAGGATGAGAAATGTCGCATTTGACATGGACATGTAGAAACCTTTGATTATATCGCCTTTTCTTGACCAATTCTAGCAATGTCAGAATACCTGAAAAGGTACGAACTGTTATATAATTACTCCGACTGGTCTGTTCCACCCTCGAAGTTCCAAATTGCTCCAAGGGTTTCTAACACTTAACAAAATATACGACTTTTGTTGAACTGTACATGAAGTGTACAACCCAAAAATTCCATGCTGATTGTACGAAATCAGGAAACAAATGGGATGTTGTAATTAGAAATTCGGAAAAAGGTCGTGTTTACTTTGTAAATTTTTGCAACCAGAACGTTGGAACCAAGGAGGAATAGAAACGCCTGAAATATAAGTTTGAAAATAACAATGGCTTAAAACACAGGTCGTCCAAAGTTATCAGAGGTCTAGGATTTTGTGCCCAAAAATATGTGTACGAACTAATCCAAATTCTCACATCATTCAAAAGACTCGGAAATGCAAGATATTGCGTTATTGGGTACCACCCATATTTTGCGTAGTCTTTTGTAGGCACCAACAGTAAATAAATGAGGTCTTTAGGACTCTGGCAATCCCAGTAAGATTGTATACTTAAATGACAGCTACCAATTTTATTCGTGAAGTTCGTGGGAAATAACATTACTGATGATAATGATGATAATAATAATAACGAAATATAGTGATCTCTAGATAAAGCTGGAAGGGTTACTGCAATTACTAGGTACAGTTCATTACATAAACTCAAATAATAGAAGATCGTAATTTTTAATGAAAAGTAGGTTATCATTCGATTTAAATCGAATCACAATTTAAATCATCTATTGATTGAAAACTTCACTTCAATCGTGTGTGCAGGACACATTTTTTCTACGCACGCAACGTGGCGATTTCAACACGCGACACGGGTCACGCGTCAGCAATGAATCACGTGACGAGAATGGTGCGTGCGAGCGAGACATCAGATGGAGTCCTTTGAAGGAGCAGTGGTTAACGAGGAAGCGTGGAAACGGTGAAGGTGGTGGTAATAGTGATGGTGATAGTTGTAGTGGTCATGATTAATGGTGATGGTGGTAATGGTCATGGTGATGATTACGGAGCGGATTTCTATGATTTTGTATTTTTTTCCGTTGCTTCAGGGCACAGCTAAGTGAAATTCCTTGACATTTGGTTAGAACTGGATGCTTTGCAGATGTTAGTTTGTTAGTGAATATTTGTGCATATTTGGCCGATTTTTCCTGTTAGTGGATGTTCGTGTAATTATAGGGGCTTATTTTGCAAATTTGTTGCATTTAAAATAGAGATTAATTTCTAAACCTTTCAAATTTTCATACGATCTATTTATATGTGAGCGTTCATCGATTACAAAGATCTTGTCAAAGTTTGCCTTTTTTCTTTTCTACAGATGATACAAGGTGATGTAGAAAATTTCTCGATATCATGTTTTTTAAACCAAGCAGAAGAAATGCAACAAGACATACAATGTACTTCACTAAAACGAATATTTACCTTATTTTTTCTCCCGCGAAGTAAGTTAGATTATTTCCTGTTTGCACAAAAGTATATCTTTTCATTCCAAGCAAGCTTGTCCTGAATTTTTTCCAGAAATATTAATGCAGGAAATGAAATATTACTAATTTTAACTGCATATTAATTGGCATATTTGAGAAATTTTACGTCATAAATGTATGTTTTTTAAAAGCATATTGAAATATACCCTTCTAAATACTCGTCTTGCTGCCCTCAAATTCCTGTACCCTGTTTCCGATTTTCTAATAAATATATGGGCGCCAGGAAATGGTTACGAGAATGAGCTCCCAAATTATATTTAATTTAACTCTGTTGCTGACTCAGTCGGCGTGTTCTTTACCAAAATACCCGTGAGTACTTACGATGACTTAATTCGCCCCCCATACGAAGAAGCGTGGAATCTGAAATGCAAAATGTAAATATCCTACTGGATTGCACGAGTCGGCAAATGATAATCAGCTTTCATCAATAGAAAATTACAAATTTATTTATAAATTTTAGTATAAGATTCTTTTTGGTCATGACCTTTACTATATAGCGCTATAGAACTTGTTATCCCTGAGAATCTTGGGTGCTATCCTGGTAAAGGATGTCTCCCGTAGACTTCAGCAATGGGCCTCGTCCAATCTTCTTTCTTGCTACCGACCAAATCCGTATCTTGTCGTTTCTTCTCATAAACCACTATGTACACTCTTTATCCCCATTGGCTTTCCATCCCTATTCACCTGCTTGAATTGCTACAAGATCTAATACTCCTTGTTGTTCATTAGCTAAGCAAAATCTTAAGTGCTGTTAAAAGTTAAGCAAGTTATCATCGGGTTCCTATCATCGGAGACTAAGTTCGATTATCATTGTCCGCTTAATAAAATTTATAAGTCTCACTTTTGGCATTCACTGTTCACTTCGTATAAAACAATTTCTGAGTTCTATCTTTTGAATACTAACAACGACAAATCACTACGTCCGTACTCGCGTAAATTTTCTATGTTCAAATAAACTGCTATATATCTAGCACCCTGATCCGATCGCTATCGTGTCGAGAGCTCGAATGAATATTCATGTATTCCAATTCAACATGTCAACTTTTTTCATCTTTTACTCTCTTGTTTAAAACAAAATTATGCGATCTACTTATCGTCCGCTTTTGAACTAATGGGCAGTGTTTACATGTTGCACTCCGGTACCATGGCGACCAGCGACGTTTTGCTAATAACGTGTTATTTTTAATGAAATTCGCTGAATTTCATATAGGTGACAATCTGGTAAGTCAGAATATTTCAAAAGATTTTAGGGCATGGAATTCCTCTCCCTAGTGATGACCATGGTGGAGGTGGTAGTGATGGTGATGGTATGGGTGATAGTGGTAGTGTTGGTAATAGAGGAAAGGTGGCTATGGCAAGACGGCTGCGGTGGAAACGGCGGCTGTGAGGAATGTGACTGTGTGGACGGCACCGATGTCAACTGCGATGTAAATGAGCCATATGGACAAAAGAGAATACTGCAATTGTTCTAATGTGCTCATTTACTGTACCATGAAAGAGTTCTTTTAAAGTTCCGTTGAAACGCTGTTTGCGAAGAACGATCATTCTAAAACGCGCAGATACAACCCGAGAAACAAATGATATTACCGCCATGTAAATAAAATATAAATTGTAATGTAAGGTTGCGATTATGAAAAATCAAAGCTCTCTGGAGAAATATATAATCACCCAAAACACTAGCTAAACCAGTGTTCCTTCTATGTTTTTACGTGACTGCGTGAAAGAGGAAAGGTTATGCTATTGACCGTGGAGGTTGTCAGTATTTTTACGCTGTCATAATTCTGGAACCAATCAACGGATTCTGATTATCGAAAGTCCAAACGACATGTTGACAGCATGAGAGTGAAACAGACTGTAAAGTTATTAAAACTCTATACTATAATCGCTAGCAGGCAGTGTTAAAATATTTAAAGTTCTGACGTCAGTTGATTTAATTATTCAACTAATTGTAATGAAACCTACGCTTCGCTATTTAATACCATGTAGAACAATATTATCACACATTGTTAGAATATATATTGTAGAAATGTTTTGTTAATTTTTACAAATTAATTATATTTATTATATAAGATTATCAATCGATGTCGCATCGTCAGAAATAAAAAATACATCATCTATCTCTTTTTTTAATTGAACCATTAGAATTTAGTCCTCATAGACAAGAATACAATGAGGACATCTGCTATGGTGAGCCTCCATTAGAGGAAGTATCACTCTGATGGCACAAGTCGTGATGGGTGGATGAGGTCAATTTGGAGTTGGAGTGGCATGTGGTGGCGGCGATGTCGCCGCTGGCTTTGTTTCCAGATGGCTACAGAGGTCACTGCGATAACTCTCGAGGGAAGTGTATTTTGCGGTGGTGCGGCGCTGATGTTTGTGTTGTGGTGGAAGTAGCGCTGGGATTTTCCCAACACGCACACGCGCGCCGCAGGGGGAGAGGCGGTGTGGTAGAGGGGGAGTAAGGGTGATTGTTAAGGCGGTGATTGTTAAGGCGATGGTTGTTAAGGAGCTGGTGGTGAAGGCGGTGGTGGTAGAGACGGTGACGGTAGATGCGGTGATAGCAGAAACGGTGGTGGTAGAAATGGTGTTGGCAGAGGTGGTGGTGGTAGATGCGGTGATGGAGAGGCGGATGGGGACGGGAGGGGGGGGGGAGGGGCGGAGCGGGAATGGGCAAAGCGACGCGGAGTGGGTCAGAGCTAAGAGTGGTGGTTCAAGTTGAAAAGAGGCGCGGCCGAGAGAGGTGGAACAGGGCTGGTGAGGCAAGGAGGAGGCATGAAGTGGCAAGGGGCTTGCGTGCTGCGAATATCAACGTGGTTGACACGCGAGTGCGTGGGTGCCGCCCGCTCAGGGACTTTACAAGCTCTATGACTTTACAAGCAAATGAAATTTCTGCAACCAAAACAATTGATTCTTTTAGGTACAAACAACTACATTTGTAGCAATTTCATCAAAATATAACCAATACAATCATCGACACAAGATGATTATTTAACAAATTGTTTATTTACTCGTTAGATATGTTTTTTGAGGAAGGTTCCCCAAAAAGGGATAATCACACTGACTAAAAAGAAAACAAATACATATATTTTCTGCGTAGTACAACGTTTACAAAATATAAATTTAGAGGAAAATGTTAGTGGTGCGTTACACGGTGGAGTTATGTAGATCATCTCGCATGCCTTAACAAAAACATAATTGTCATCATGGTGAAATATTATTTTGACGGTATATTGAGTCTGCTCATTGTGAAAGTCGCTTGGGTTCGAATCATGCTGATTTGTGGTAAGTAGGTTGTGGATTCATATGCAATAAAAATTCTAAAAATATGCATGCAAATATGCTTTAAAAATAGGAAAACCTGCACTTAAAAAGAAAAATATGCACATAATAAGTGTATGTTCTATTGTACACAAAATAGTTTGATTTACATGTTGAGTGATACACGCTAAATTTAATTTCTATTGCGAGAGATTATAATATATCTTTCCACATTTTCTGGTGTGAATATTTTTCTGTCATCTGGAAGAATGTTCTTACACCAAGTAAATGTTATTTGAACTTCATGTGAGGTTAGGGGACAATATTTAAAAGCTGCAATTCTTTTTGCTGTGAAATTTTCAACACTGCGTTTCATCCTGTAAAATAACATCTTTTTCACCGTTCTCAAAACGGAATTCTTTCTTCAAAATTTCTTGATTTTTTCCTCCAATGACAACTTTTCTCTCTTCAACCCCCGCTTCTTTGATTGCTGGAACTCGTGCTGTCGTGGCCTTCGCATGAGGTTGTGATTCCGACGACGCAACAGTTGAACGCAAGCAGGGAGGGGCAGGGGGTGGGGCAGGCCACAACGCGAGGCAGCTTCTTTCCCACGGACGCGCGAACACGTCAGAATATAACATTCCGATGAAGTATACGGCTCTCTTCATCCAAAGATGATGACAACTCGCGAGTCATCTAACTTTTTCGTTTTAATTCATCATAAATATGCAGGAATATGCAATATATATCCCAAAAAAGAAGAAATGAATTTGTGTTCTATATGCATACCATAATGTTTAAGGGAAAAAATAAGCAAATATGCAAAATCCACAGCCTAGTGATAAGTATAAACAACAAATATTCAGTAGAACCGATTCGACCGTTTTTGTTTCGTTTAGAAAATTTACATATTACGAACGAGTAGCAAGAGTATCGTGAGCCATTGTACGTGTCTCGTGCAAAAACAAGCGTTGGGAGATCAAAAGGAAAGCGAGTTGCTCGGAAGAAAGAAAACGTAACTTCCAGTAGATGAGAGACTGAGTCTTGACCCAGAAGAAGAAGAGATTCATATCTGTGAGCTCTACAATTTAAGAACTCCAAACTTTGCAAAAAAGAAAAAAAAAACTCTACGCCTTTCAGCCAAAATGAAATACTGAAATGTACGGCAAAAATTCCATTTCTTTACGACCGTATAAAAAAGGAGAATTCTTGTCTTTGTTATCCGCAGTTTAATATTCATAAAAAAAGACGGTTACCAACACAACTGTCTTGTTATCGTGAAAAAAATATTTCATCTGTGGTTACATGCTAACGCACTATAGATGTATCCTTTAGTAACACTGTATATAATAAATTTTTATTTCTCCCTCATATGATGTACCTTATTCCCATTTAAAATTACAAACTTTTTTCAATTATTTTATTTATATTTTTTAAATAAAATTTTCATATGTCGTGAGCGAAGTGGTTATTTTTTATGGTCGAGATTCAATTTTGTGCCGAGACCACAGGTTGAGGCAACTTCGACGGCCACTTCGCGCACTTAATATGAAAATATTTTTTTGGAGACTGGCAGTTTGCTAAAATGTATAAACTTACAGGCACATAACACGTTTTAAGATATGAATGAGCTTCCTTCGGTGTCATCAATATCGAATGATAGGGATATAGGGAGAAGGATTCATTAGATAACTTACATATTTCCCATATACAAAAAAATGTTGAGAGAGCCACTGGACGTGTCTACCTGGTGGTAATTCCAATTCGGGCCGTTTACTATTTAAAAATAAAAAGAGAAGTAATAAATAAATAAGGAACAGAGAAGAAATAAATAGAGAAAAATATTTTCAATCTTATTTAAATTATTCCTTCAATTGCAGATGAAACGAAACTATGTATCTAACTCTATATACAGTTTTCAGACAAGTGTTTAAAAAAGCTTGGTCGAATTACCTTTTTTCTTTTATCTAATATATAAAAAACAATGTTTGTTCGTATTTTATACGCAGCTATTCATCCGAATACGATGAAAGTTTGTCAACTTGTTGCTTGCACTTCCGCAAAAACTACAGGCATAGTACAAAGGAAATGTGCGTATTTATGTCTCAGATGGACGCAAAATGGGGGAGGGGGAGTTTATGATTTACTGTGCTAACTCAAGCACCCCTGATCAGAACCTCTATGCAACCCGCCGCACATTCAAGTATTAAGCTTATCTTTGCTGCACATTCTGCCTCTTCGATTGAGAAATATCGGCCGGAATTATTACGAGACCGTAATTTCAGACAAGTAAATTAATTATCCAAGACAGTGTCATACTGAATGCATGCCCAAACATGAGAGAGAACGTTTTAATAATAGAATTCTTGACAACCATGTTCAAACCAGTACATAGAGAAAACCATACTCACGAGAAAATCTATTCAAGTTTTTGCAGGACGTAGCGTAAAACTCGATTAACAATCTGAAGTTTTATTAAGAACTTTTGTAAACTGCTGAAGCTAAAGTTTGTGTCCAGGAATCTTTTTGTATTGCAAAACATTGTGAACGAGAACGATCATTCAATTGTTCGTTTTAAGAGCCAAATAGACAATCAGAAAGTTCCCTTCGTCAGCTGTTACTCTGTTACAGATCACTCAACATAAACTGTTAGATAATAATAGAAAATGATAGTAAGAGAACATTGTTAATATTTTGGATTCTTAGATTGATATTTTAAATAATACGTTTCCGGGTCACGCTTACTTTTTTAATCTGACCGGTGGAATTTCGAAGGGCATTATATACTTATATAGTATAAATTATACTATATATAGTTAATACAGTATAAAAAATATAGTATGCCTAAGGAAATTAAATACTTCGACAATCCGTGCCTTCATCAGTTTTTCATTTTCGCTTAACTAGCAACAAGAAAAGAATAGCTACGATTGATATTATTCTTATGTCCTCTGCCGCGAAAATGCATGTGATACTTTGTTAGTAAATATAGATGAAAGCAATGTGGTGACTAATAAATTCTTAGCAATCCAGCCCCTGTTGGGCACCTGCCAATTATTGAGCGCCCTTTCCCACAGCTCGAGGCATTCGGTACAACAAAATCTACAATTCTCAATATTTTCCTGCTATATCAAGAGGGAAGTATGATGCGAGAAATGGAGATTTGTCATCTACGGAAGGTGTAGAACAAGGAGGTGACGACAGGACGGGTGTGAGAAGTGATGCGATTGAGGTACAAGATGAACGGATTCAGAAACTAAGTCAGTAGCGGAAACGATTAAGTCTAGTGAAATGGAAGATGAGGACTGGTCTGGGATTGTAAAATAAAGGGTTCAGAGCTAGCTGAGCTAGTATTCTGAGCGAATGGCAAAGCCGGGGCGGAGAGGCGGCAGAGTAGGGAGATGAACAAAGCATAAGGAATTGTGAAGAAGTTGAAAGTGGTGAAAAGAAATTTGCCGACGACGGTGAAAAAAGGGTTGGACCTAGCAAATGAAGAGGGGAGGGTAGAGTCGAGGAGGAGAACGATCGAAGAACGAGGTGATTGTAGATAGGAATTGTGGCAAGAGTGGAAAATGTGAAGGCTGGTGAAGTCGAAGCTGAGAAATTGGTGAGGATAATAAAATAAAGACTACGAAGCCAGCAGAGGCGGGAACTGAAATGCGAGGAAAGGATGAAAAATTCACGGGTGACCAAAATGTGAGGTGCGAAGAGGAGATAGCAAAGCCGGGAGCGTCAGCGGCATAGTAAACTAAAGGGTTCAGAATCAGCAGATTTGGTGACGGAGGTGCGAAGAGGGAGTGGCAAAGCCAGGTGCAGCAGCGACCAAAGAACGATGTGAACAGAGATAGAAATTAGGTCAGTTCTGGAAAACGTGAAGACCGGAAGCTGACGAGAGGGGGTTAAACTAAAGGATTCAGAGCCCACAGTATCGAGGACTGAGATGCGAAGAGGAAGTGGCAAAACCGGGTGAGGGCAGCGATCAAAGAGCGAGGTGAGCGGAGATAGGAAAAGGGTTGAAGGCGGGGGGTGGATTGAGGGGGGAGGGCTCGCGGAGGCGGGGCGGCGCCAGTATTCATTTAGCGACACGAGCTTCGCGCTAATAATTGATGGGGCCGTCACGGCCGTAAATGCCCCCGATTGGACGAGTGACATGCAGCGCTCACGGCAGCCCCTCCCCACCCCTCCCTCCACCTCATCCTATTCCTCCTGCAGCTGAACGCTCTGCGGTCGACTCTGCGTCGGTTGATCGCGGCTGGCAGTTGCGAATTTCTGGGTGTCTGCCTGCTCAAACGGCCACAGGACACGCAGCGCTGGGAACGTCCATTTGCGTCGAATCGTTCACGTTAATTGCACGTTGTTTTTTCTAATTCGGATACGTAATGCAGAGAATGGTCAAATTGTACAAGACTGATGGGGTTATTTTTATGATTTCGTTCTGAACGAGGCAAACGAGGTATTGAGATTTCGTTCTGAACGAGGCATCAAATAAATTTCTTTTTGGTGAATAAAATATTTAATATTCAGCTTTTGAACGTGTTTATTTTCTTTTTCGAAAGTTTTAGGATCATTTTTATAACAGTCTCAGATGTTTTTGTTTGTTTTGAATAAAAAGTATTATGAAGTAAGTTCCTATTTTGGTATTGAAAACATTGAACGAAACATTATCAAAATGAGTCATTCCCTTTCTACAAAAATTCCTGCGTATATTTTTCAAAAAAAGTACCATTTTTCTCCAAAGTACAAGATAAATTAAAAGAGGGTCATATGTTTAGAAATACCTCCCAAAATTTCGAAAAGTCAGATCCGTTGTTTCCTCTATGAGTCTCTTCGTGAAACGCGAAGAGAGCTGCGCACGAAATGAATATACAGAACCGAAACAGTTTCATTCGGTTACGGTTCATGCAATATATTTCATGAAAAATAATATTTCCGCTCTTTTTGGTGCGCCAACGCTTTTTCAAATATTTCCTGATCTTTCTCAATTTTCAGAAATTTTCAACGAGGTATGGCTCGGGTAGAAAGAAGTCACGCATGCTAGGAGCAAATTATTTATGGTTCTTTTCTGGGAAAGGTAAACAGGTAACTAATGCTTTTTGTTATAGACTTAAAACGAGACAGACACGAGGAGTTTTTTGAGAAAATTATCAAGTTGTTTAACTTTACGAATGACTGAACACATTATTATGAAAAAAAAAAGAATATTACTGATAATTAAATGTACATATATTGTATGTGTTAATATATTATATTTAATTAATATAGTTTTTTTTTTAATTAAAAAATTAAATAAAAAAATAACTATATTTTCCAATAAACTCTATACGACTAACCATTTTTTAATTATTTTTATGCCCATATCATAGTTCAATTTAGAATTCCCATAACTTTCACGTTCGACTATCAAAGTACGCAGATATTCCAGTCTAATTGACAGAAATGTTCGTCATTCGGACGGGGCGGATGGCACGGTAGAGAGCAGTGTCGTGGAGTGGATGGGTTGACAGAAGAGCAGGGGGAGCCAAATAGGACAGATACGAAACGGGGCTGAGTTGTGAAAAAAGAGATTCCATTTTACATTATCGATATAGTAATTCATTTGTTTTCGTCAAACTGATAATTATGGTAAATAAACACCCAGGCACCGACAAGAACACGCGATAAGATTTTTATTTTATAAAAAGGAAATTTGAGATGTTCAAGGTTGGTAATGTGTGTGATTTCTGTTTTATAAAAAGGAAATTTGAAGTGTTGATAGTAATCTGCGCGATTTCTCCAATAAATTGATCAATGGGGAACATATATATTTATAATAGATCGATATTTAAAATTGTTCTTTTTGGTACATAATTGAAAATAATTTTTTATTGTCACAGTAGCACAAAGGTTGCAGATTTTAGAACCTTATTCCTTCAAATTCACCTCAAAATACTGAGTTTACTGACGTTATTTTACTAAGTTGAGTTGAACAAAAAAAAAGTTCCGAACGACAGAACAGTTTCCAAACATATCTGAAGCAAAGAATGATAAATAAAGTCATGACTGATAATAGACTTGTTACGTACACTGGGGGTAGTTTTGTTTCAGATTTAAGAATGGATAAGGTAGATGACGAGGTATTGTGTTGGTAGACAACATTCGAAACGATCCTGCTAAAAAAGATGTGTGAATAATTGCGTAATTATTTCTTCGAATTTTTAAGGTGAAGGGAGTAACCTGTTAATTACAAATATTTTAAAGGTAATGGTTAAAATTTCAAAGTAATTTTAAATGAGTTTTGTAGTTTTTAATATGATTTTCTGTGTGGAACTTTGTTCTGGTTGTAGTTTCGAAGTATCGATGTGGACGCCCTAAGCTTGAAGTGTCAATATGGACACCATAAGAAAATTATGTAGTCCTGCATGTGTCCAGTCGACGTCGTAAGAAAAGCAGTATTTAAATGTTAGAAGATCATGCCACGCATATGATGGGTTCGGGAATATATTAATAAGTGTTCTGAAATAAATATTTATAACCAGTGTGAATGGTATATAAATGTTAATACAAACAATAATGTTAATACGAAGTGTTATGTTTTTCTCATGAATCATTACAATTGAGACTGCATTTCCATCCTAGTACTGGTAAATAAATAACGAATAAAACGTTAGGATATACAATTTTGAATCTGTATTCAATTTATTTTCTAATTCCCAACATTATAAGAAACAGGCTTAATTTAATTCGTTGCATCCATACGGTCGATAGTTCAGATCTATAGAAATATAGTTCGGGGCGCGAATCGGTGCGCGGTTTGAAGGGAACCGTATTGAGAACGCGGAGTTCGGAGTTCGAGGCTGATGGCGTGGATTTATTTTGATTGTCTTTTTTCGTGTTTCCGGGCGCGTCAACTGCTTTGGTCATTAGTCCCGTTTGTGTAGTGCATGTTTCTTTCGCGGGAGATGGTGGTGATCTTCCCCCGCTGGATGGCGAGATCCGGCGCCTACCTACCGTCGGCTAGTGGGGTTTCCCCCTAACCAGTGGGGCACCGCCCCAACCGGGACAAGCTCTAAGCTTCCGACCGGTCTCCCGGAATATGTGGTAGTGTAGTGCATGTGTAAGGGAGAGGATATGACAAGGAAGAGGAAGGACAGATCGCGCACGGTCCGTGGCCCGTTTGGTAGGGTACTGCTCTGGCATTCGCCTGATGTTGATCGGAGAAACCACGGAAAACTACCGATCAGAGCAGCCGGCCGCTAGAATTCCCCTCCAGACACTGACACCGACTGAATTCGACCTAGCTGAAAAGCTAGTGTCGAAAATCCTGGCGCCGTCAGGACTCGAGCCTAGGACCTCCCGGTCAGAGGCGCTGCAGTGGCATCAGTTGATGCACTGAGCTACCGCTCCCGGTCTGATGGCGTGGAGCGAGTGATGGGAGCGGGGAGCCGTTTGCGTGGCGCGAACCGAAGATTGGGCGCTCGTAAACCGCGAGCCATCCATCATTAATAATCTGCGCCCAATCTCTGCTTTACGATCTTATTACGCAGAAGCAGCTCCGCACGTCATTTTCTGGCGAATCGCCGTGTGAAGACCTGGCACCGCAGCGCCACCCAATCTAGGAACTGCGTCGGGACGTGTACGAGGTAATTAATGCACGCAGTTAATTAATGTTGTTCTTAAGTTAAATGTTTCATTCTGGCAGAAATATGAATGATGCATACATTTATAATTTGACTTGATTCATATAAACTTTGCTTGGCATGATTACATGATATTCAGATTTATTTTAAACTAATTGATATTCATAATAGGTTGAATCATTATGAAGTCAGTGCTAAGAGCACTGGTGCCAGTGGTAAGAACACTAGAGTGAAGTAGACGTTTTGGACAATGTTGGCAGAATAAATAATTACATTGGATCTGTCTCGCGAGGTGAACACTCCAATTTCGGTACGTCGAGATTAACATACGTTTTGTATAAAAAGTATTCATATATTTGAGCACAATAATATACATTAGATAGATAGATGTTTTTTTCAGGTAGGTATATACAACCTGGTGGCAGAATACTTTAATTTACATATTACATATTAACATATTTTACATATTACATTTTACATACATAATTTACATATTACAAATATTAACTTCAAATTACTTAACAATGTAACTTTAAATTATTTAAAAACATAATAATAATAGTAAAAAAAATTAAAATAATAGCATTAACTACATTTTATGGCTGACCTGCACAGTTATTTTAAACTATTAAATACAATACTAGACGATTTTTTAATTACAATTCACTTCACTTCACTTCACAACATTTGAAATTCTTTTTTTCTACTTCTGTACTGTACTACACTGCACAACACGTCACCACACTTCAATACAATACTACTTTGAATATAATTTATATTTAATACAGGAACGCATTTAATAGTAATTAACACAATAATAAAAGCAATAAAAATAACAATAATAATCAAATAACTGATAATATAATCCAACTTACTAAATTAATAAAGTTTACAAATACCATTAGTTAATTTATTTTTTAATCTTTGAACACCTAGAAGAAAGGGTTCCAAGGCTGTCGCAGGTAACTTATTCCAGTCCGTTATTGTTCTATTTGTAAATGAAAATTTTCCAACATCTGTTCTCTATGGCCTAAACTGAATTTTGTGCTTGTGATCCCTCCTACTAAAGTACGAAGGTCTACCCAGTCGAATGTATCTACCCAGTCGGATGTATCTACCCAGTCGGATTATCACCGAGACGTGAAATAATTAATTCATCAAGTTTGTGGTCGTGAAACGTACATTGTGTATCTTCAAAGAAGCTACGCAGAACGTCAAGTTCTATACCCATACTCTCCAAAGTAGCAACAAAATAAACATTTTTGATTTTGAAAAATTCAAATATATGACTGTGACATTTCGCCTATTCTCATACTGCGTATACTGTGACATACTAGACTGTCACACTACATTTTGATGGGAATTGGGGACAAGAATGTATTAAATTCTACGTAAAAGGTGTAAATGTTGAGGGCATAGGCATGCAGGCAGGGCGTTCCTTAGCAACCAGGGAGGCGGAAGTAAATAAACATAGCGTGGCAAGTAACGGACAGAAGATTGTGATATAAGGACATGTAGGATTGGTGGTAAACTAGCAATGGGATATGACGTAGAAGGAAACTGGAGATTGTTTTGGTAAAACAAGAGACAAGAATGTATGAAAGTTATGGAGGGTTGAACCTCGTAATATTTGAGGAGAGGAGCTTTAGACCGCGTACTGTGCACATCGTAGAGGTCATTGTAAATGATAGATGCGGGACTTGGTGGAATTTTGCGGGAAATAATTGAGCAGTGAGGACTTATATTTTGTGTATTATTCTATTTGGAACTTTGAATAATTATGGCACCGGGAGTCGTAGGTGAAACAATTAATAAGTTGAGGAGGTCATTGACCGGCAGCGGACCGAGAACAAGATACAAGAGAGAAGATTGGTCGGAGCAGGGGATTCTTCCTGGCCTCATCGTCCAAGAGCGCATGGCTATATAAATAGTAAGAATAATATCGCTATTTACAATTTTTACTACCGGTCATTACCAAGGTGACATTTTATATTACAAAGAATTAATCGATGAATAAACTTTCAACGTTCTCATTTTGAAAAAGAAAAGCTGATTATCGTTTCTTTAACATCTTGTGCAATCCATAGTTTAATAATTTCTTTCCAGAAACAAATTTCAGATTCCTCGCTTCTTCCGTATGGAGAGCGGATCGAATGATCGTTTGCTAGGAAGAAAGTAAGTATCGGCGACCATTATTTTCGTAAGAACCCAACAGGCAGAGCTAGTAGGATAATTATTTCCCTTTAGATGTGTTTGTGGGAAATTTAAAATCGCAACCCTTTCCTGGCGCCCAAAAATGATATAAATTCGGAAATCGGTTGCATAAATAATTTAACAGAAACGGAGAGCGTTTCAATACAGACTGAATTCTCGAACTCAATTACATTTCACGTATCAATGTAATTTTACAAACAAATGTTGCGGCTTCTTTTTATCTTGAGAAGAGTTCTGCACCAAAATGCAACGTCACACGACTATTTAATTGTGCTCTTATCTTTTAAACATCTAATAGATTGAATACACGACATAGTCATGAAAACTTTTAAAAAGGCGCTAAGCAATCGTCAGTCTTATAGCTAAAATATAGCCCTGTCAGTGCTAAACTTTTCAATCAATTGTTTGGTATTCTATTTACGGGCGCGCCAGTTTACCATTAGTTCTTCTTCTTCTTGTTCTTCCTTGACAAGGGTTGAGAGCCAATGGCCCGTTCCGAGATTCAGAACTGCTCTGACTACCTCATTCTCGGTCTCCCTCCATCTCTGTAGCCCTTAGGTTTGTATAAAAGAGTTAACTTTTATAGTCTATTTGGTTCCATTCTGTTTACGTGCTGGAACCATTTCTGTTGGTATTTTTTAATTTCATTTACTACACGGTCAATATTTAACCTTGACCTAATATCCTCGTTTGGAACTCTGTGCCTCAAGGTTATACACAGTAGAGCTCTTAAGAAATTCATTTGGGAAAGCTCTAATCTTCTGCTGCTATTTTTCTTCAGTGTCCACGTTTCACCTGTGAAGCAGAGCGAGGGTTGAGATATAACATTGTGAAATCTTACTAGGGTACTATTTAACACACAATTTTTAAAATGCCTCTACATATGTCCATTCAATTTGTTGTATTTGCTTACATTCTCTTGCATTTGAGGGTTAATGCCATTTGATATTTTGCAGTCAAGGTTAGTGAAGTTGAAAATTTGTTCGATAATTTGGTTGTTGATAGCAATTTTTATTCTTCTCAAATATTTCCCTTGGTATGCCATAGCTTTAGTTTTTTGACTAGATATCCTTAAATTATAACTCTGTAGCACTCGGTTAAGGCATGTTATATTTCTTTGGATATCGTGTTCCGAGGTAACCAAAAGAACTTTATCATCTGCATAAGTCAGATGTGTGATTTATTTCCGATATTGGTATACTTTTTGGATTTGTGGTAATCCATAGATCCATAATTTTGTTCATACAAATATGTTGAAGAGGATTGGGGACAAACCACACCCTTGTCTTAATCCTTGGTTGACTTTTAGAGGTTCCAATACAATTTTGAAGCTGTAGTCAATCAAGAGATTCCACGATAATTATCATAGCCATCTTTTGACCCATTTATATGTATATTGATTATTAAGGCTTTGTTCCATTCTCCAGGTACTTTGATTTCAGTCCAGCTTTCCATAATTCCATTGGCACATCCACTCCGCCGGATTTCCTATTTTTGCTTTTCTGTAGAGCTAACTCCAACTCATTCATTGTTATCTCTTCATCATTTGGTATTTTCTCCGTCTCCACTTCCCCAACATTGCCTGAGAATAAAAGTTTCCTATAGTGTTCAACCCATATTTGCTCTGAGATAAAATACACTCTGCATTATCTCGTTCGTTTTTGGACAGATTATTGAAAATTTTAAAGACAATTCTTTGAGCGCCAGTGATGGCATGTTCTAAACTTTTGCAGAAAATCTCCCAACTTTCCTTGTGTAATTTTCTGGGTAACAGGCGTGTTTTAGCTATAAATTGTTTATTATGGTTTCTTGGTACTCAAATATCTCGATATGCATCTTTCTTGAGCTTCATGGTTGCTTTGATTTCCTCATTCCATATTTTCAGTCTTCCCAGTTTTCGATTCCATTGGTAATCCATGCCTTCTGATGCTGACTAGCACACATTCCACTACGTTCTTCCAATCAGATTTTATATCACCTGAGAGTGGTTTCAGATATTCATTCACTCGTTTTTCATACAAGCCTCTTATACTGTCTTGCTCTAATGGCTGAACTTTTAGTTTCTTCGAAGGGATCCTACTTTTCCTCATGCTCTTTATAGATCTATAAGGAAGGTGAAAACTACTTTGTCGTAGGAAATGATCTGAGCTGGTTTCTGGACCTCTGTATTCTCTAATATCTGTGATAAGCAATTTGAGTTTCCTATTTATAATCACATACTCTAAAATTGATTGCATACCTCGAACTACCTAAGTATATTTGTGGATGTCTTTATGTTTGTAATAGGTATTAGTTATTTTGATATTATTAACAGTACAGAAGTCTATTAGTTTTTTCCCATTAGCGTTAAGAGTCATTTCACCAAAAGTTCCAACAACTTCATTCACAGTAACACATTCTACCCTGGCATTCAGATCTCTTGCTATAATTGTATAGTCAGAGGTCCCTGTGATGTTTATGCATTGTTGCAAGTCTTATAAAATGTTTGTTTCTTTCTTCCTCTTTCTTCCCTTCTTCTGGGGCGTAAGCCCCTATAATAATCAGGAGAGACCTGCCAGTTCTCAGCTTCAATGTCACAATCCCCTCTGATATCCATGCGTACGATATTATTTTGTTATTCCATTTGTTCCACTAATATCGCAACCCCTGCTGCAGCTCTCTTTTCTGGAGGTACTCCTAAGAAGATTAGAATATACTTTCCTAATTCATGATATCCCTTAGACTTCGTTTTTTTTTCAGATAAAACTATTTTCTGATTTCTATTTGTTTTTTCTTAAGTTCGCTCACTATTCTACTGTTTTGTCTGTTAGGCTTCTAACATTTCAAACTAAGTTTAAACTCGTGAAAACCGTTGTTCTAGCCATTGTCAACATTTAATGCAGTCCGGCTTCTTTACCGAGTTTTTGAGTAATAGAAATTCCCTACTCCAGGCTACCGACCTATAGCTAGGTATCCTCATGGTGGGGCTTCCACCTTTGAGCCTCCAGTCTTGCACTGATTATATTTCAAGGTGTATTTCCTTTAAGTAGGTTGCCGACCAAGGCTGCAGATCCATTGCATGTACTAACCCCATGAATAGGGTTGTTTCTTCCGCTCCCCGCAACAGCTTCGTCGATGCTCTTTCGACCGTTGAAGTCTTCGCACGTAACCCTGTGCAAGGGACCTCGGAATAGCCCGAAGGTTAGTGATATTGTTTCGAGGTTCCACGACAAAGTTCATCGTCGGAACTGCCGTATAGGCCTCCTTCTATGGGTACTCTTCTGGCAGATAAGTCCTCTTCTGGAGTACTTCTTCGTCTAATCCCTCCCCTTTGCCATTAATACAGCAATAATAATAATAATAATAATAATAATAATAATAATAATAATAATAATAATATGTCTTTATTAATGGCGAGGCTCAGGCCATAGGGCCTGCTCTTCCGCCTAACCACCAAATACAGTGTATGTTGTATCCCGCAATGAAGCGGTGTTTCCCCCATAAGGACGTGCTGACCTATATATGTGATAAGGGGTTTTCCATCTCGGTGGCACCGCCTCAGCCGAAAAGATCTAAGCTCCTAGATAGAGTCTAATGGAAAAAAGAGGGGGTGAAGGGATAGGGAAGGGAATATCGTACCGCTCGTGCTCATTTGTATAGGTTCTGCTCACGCGTTCGACAAGAAATGATCGGAGAATTGAGAAAACTTCTGATGAGAGCACACATCATGTTGTAACCTCGTGCGACAACTGATTGCAAGTGTTTCATGCATCCGAACAGTAAGGAGTTGCCCGTGCAGACTGGGAGCGGTAACTTAGTGCATCAACTCATGTCACTGCAGCGCCTCTGACCGGGAGGTCCTAGGTTCGAGTCCTGACGGCGGCAGGATTTTCGACACTAGCTTTTCAGCTAAGTCGAATTCAGTCGCTGTCTGGAGGAGAATTCTAGCGGCCGGCTGCTCTGATCGGTAGTTTTCCTTGGTTTCTCCGATCAACACCAGACGAATGCCGGAGAAGTACCCTACCAAACGGGCCATGGACCGCACGCGATATTTCCTTCCTCTTCCTTGTCCTATCGTCTTCTCTTACACACACACACACACACACACTTACACTAACATGCACTACACTACCACATATTCCGAGAGACCAGTCGGAAGCTTAGAGCTTGTCCCGGTTGGGGCGGTGCCCTGCTGGTTGGAGATACATGGTTGGGGAAAACCTCGTTAGCCGACGGTAGGACGTGGCCGGATCTCGCCATCTAGCAGGGGAAGATCACCGCCATCTCCCGAGAAAAAACATGCACTACACTTACGGGACTAATGACCAAAGCAGTTGACGCGCCCGGAAACACGAAAAAATCAATCAATCAATCAATCAAGTCGTTCAGAAATGCACCGAACGACGCTGATCGTTGTACGTTGACGACCGATCATCTTATTCCCAATTATTCGTCGCCACTCGTCAATATTGAAACGCGCCAAATTTCCGATGAAAAAAGTGCTGCAAGGACTCTCCTAGGCATACACGTGATTCATTCTGAAGTTTAAAATACCATGGTTTGAAAATTCAGCCATGTCATAGAAGAGGACATGAGAGAAATCTGTTCTATTCAAACAGGTCCGCAAAAAGCACCTACAGTAAATATTCTACACGCGGTGGAAAGCTTTCTGGGTACACGTGTTGCATATTTTGGTAATGGAAGGAGTGGTGTTGCTTTTCCTATAGTACTCTCGTGATGAAAGAGAGAACCTTCTCCTAGAGGCGAAACATCTCGTCAAATCGTCAGAAGCGCACATTGCGGCATGCTTCGCTGGCTCGCCTGTGTACGCAAAAAGAGCTCATATCACGGAGACGCTTGTATACCCATGCTTTGTCTGCGCTAGTATGTGCAGCCCAGGAAAACTCTTTACTAAGTAAAAAGCATTTATGACTCACAAAAATGAGAGCACAGTTGGAATGAACGTGTTTGTACGAAATTTGTACTAAATGAGGAAATTATTAGATTGAACTATTACCTGAAGAAGTGAATTGTGAGTGCAGTTATCTAATAAGAATTCACGATGTTACAGCAAGCTGAATACTGTTTTGACATTTTTCACAAACTGTTTGTATACAGCATACACGTATCGTTTGCCTGCGAACAAGGATTTTGTCCCAGTTTACGCGTGGAGCCTTGGAGCAGTTCTGCCTTTGTCTCTTAATCCTACATGCAAACGGCATGTTTGAATACTCCACAAACGGTTAGCTCACTATCACGGTCGTTTGTAACAGAGCGTCGGAAATAATAGAGCGACTGACAAAAAAGGCGTTTTTGCAAAGGATGCACAATGCGAACCGCAGATAAAAGGTGACCTCGTCACTAGTCTAGTGGCCCATTACGCGGCAGACATCAGGACGTCAGAGCCGAGTCAGACTCCAGAGGAATCGACGGATACCTGCCTAGCCTACAGTATTAAATACTTGCAAATGAGGGACGCTTATAAATTTATTTATTTATTTATTTGAACTGCAATTGGGTGTAACCCGGTGGCAGTTAATTACATAAATAATATAATAGATGTCATGTAAATAATATATTAATGGTAATAATAATACTAAAATGATAATAATAACAATAACAGTAATAATAGTATAAAAACTGCTGGTTCTTAAAACATTAAATTTCATGAACAAGGAAAGAAACGTCTCTCATCTAAAGGCGCACTGAGTGCTTATACAATAAAGAACGCACTGTACTATCCTTCACTACACTTCACTATAATACTAAAAACATTTTCTTCATTATTTTTCTGTTCTACACTGAACGACACCTCACTTCACTGTAAAACTTAATATTCTTCGTTAACTACCTCATAAACTTAAAAATACCCTAAATTAATTTCCTAAATTGTTGAACACCTCGATGATATTATACATATAATATGAGAAATATCACGTACATAATTTGTTTTAATGAGACTTCTCATATGTCCGGAGGTAAAAATTGATTTCCGAATCTCATATATGTCCTAAAAGTTTGTAATATTTATTCTGAGTGTATAAATAAAATTCCTTAGAACAAAAGATAACACCATTGGGGGTGATAAATATAAAGATAGCAGATTCGATTGAAGAATGAGGAAGTATTCTGATGACCTAAATATTCTGTGAAAATAACCTATAAAATAACTTTAAAATAAGAGAAAATATCTATAAAATGAAAAAAAAAAAACGATCTATTTTTTAAAACAATTCTAGAAAATATGTATAAAATATTTTCTTATTCAATTAATTTTACAATACTAAATAAAATGTATTTACATAAAGTTATATTTAAAGTAATGTCTTCATCTTTTCAGGAAATGTAATTCTTCACTCCGATCTTCCAACTGTCAGTTCTGAAGGGTATAGAATGTAACCGAGCATTACTGTAATTCTGAGAGTTCAAAAAACAGTTCACTGCAGCAGTGAATTTCGTCATGAACTGATGTTACAATGAAAACTTTGTTTTAGTATGTCATTGTAACTTCATGAAACATTCACTACAAAAACACGAAAAGGAAATAAAATGCGTAAAAATGACAATGACGCAAAGATCCATATCATTTGAAAAATGGCATGGCATTTTTGACGTACCATTTGAAAAATGGCATGGCATTTTTGACGTACTATTTCAAAAATGGCAAGGCACTTATGACATACCATTTGAAAAATGGCAAAAAATACCTAATAACTATACATTTCTATCTCCTATGTGTCATAATAAATATGCATTACAAGTTAGCTACGTCTAAAATGCAGCAATAAAAAGATGACATGCCATCAGAATCCGAGGTATAATAATTATAAATTAATAGTATTTATAGAAAATATTAATAATATACATTGTCGGTAATTTCCTTTCAAAGAAATGGGAAACAAATAGGTCGAGAAAGAGATAAAATGATGGTTGTGAAATAGGCAAACGTCTCACACCTGAAGAGAAGGAAATATTAATTGATAATTTTATATATATATATATATATATATATATATATATATATATAATATTTTCGTTTCAAAACTTGTAGTACTGTAATACACAGTACATATTTTATAGTTTTTGTCACTTTAACATAAAATTACAATAATTCTATTTCAGAACACATGCGACCAATATTTCTACTATTTTTTTTTTTTTTGCAAAATATCTTCAACGAATTCGATGAAAGCACACTATGTTAAGCTTTCACGATCAAAATCATTAAGAAAATCCATAATTTTGAAAGAACATAGTCAATAATTCGGTTATCAACAAAACATCTATTTTGTTATTACTGAATTACCAGACGTTTGTAGTTAACTAGTGGATTCGGCAGTGCTTCGCCATTCCAGTGTATTACACTTCACACACTGTCAAAAGTTTTAATAGATGAAATATTTTATCGCGATTATGGGTTTGGTCTTTGTCCTGGATTGGATATGGTTGTCATGTATCCTATTGTTAAAACGTTCTCCCTCAAGTTTGGGCATGCATTCGCTATGACACTGTCTTGGAGAAACTTGATTTATTTGTCCGAAATAACGTTCTTGTAATAATTCCGGCCAATATTTCACAATCCCAGGAACAGGGTATGCAGCGAAGGCACTCTTAATACTTGAGGGTGCGGCGGGTTCCATAGAGCTTGTATTCAGGGACTCCTGAGTCAACATATATGCATATAGTCATCATCGCGCGTCTATGTGCCACAGACATAAGCACATTCCCATTTTACTACTCCTATATTCTTCCGGCAAGTGCAAGCAATAAGTTGACAAAGTTTTATCGCAATCGGATGAACGGTCTGGCAGCGTATAAAATACGAATACAAACATTGATTTTTATATATTAAATTATTAACACACTCGTATACACAATAATCAATTACAAAGCCGAGTTCCTATTGTCACGTTGTATATAATCCCGTTCGAGCATACGTCCTGACAGATTCCAAAAGATGTACAATGTTAGAGACCCTTTCTGCTGCATAACTGTTTCTATACAATTAGAGACTATACTGAGCATAAAAAAGAAGGTAATATTAATTTTAATAGTGATATTTAAAGTATTATTTACCATTTGAACTGTATAATTCTAAACAATATGTAACAAGTATTGTATCGCAGCTGCTGGGTCAATGATCCCCAGCTCGATCAAGTTTTTTGTCCAGTTTTCCTGATCCATTGAGCAAATGCTGAGATGGCCCCTTGTTTTGCATCTGAACATAAATGTAACTTCATTATCTGTGCACGCCTTCTAGAATTCAGTGGGAAATATAGTTATTCAAATTATCGTTTCCATGTTGTCGCGTCAGGAAGTATTATTACTTGACGAAGGACATTATGGATAAGAGCCCAAAATTTATTGTTTCAAATCAACCCTTGAAAATAAATTTTATTTAGTGGGAGAATTTTTTAAATTTAATTAATTAAAACGTCAAGTAGTATATTAGTTAGTGTACGGATCACAGAATTTTGAAAACGTGCACAGAATTTACTTCTACCCATAGCACGTCATACACAGTTTTAACTTTTTTTTGACGTAAAATAAAATAAGTAAAAAGACCCCGAAGACGCATGTCCCGTAAAATGTCCACTACTCCACTGATTCACTATACTGTCCCCAAAGATTTAACTCACAATCACCGCTTATCACCAGTAAGTCACCTCAAGGTTTCTTCTGTTTGTTTTGTTTGAACGCGCCTTATTGAGGATGAGACTTTTGGGGTGAAAAAGAAAAGCTTGTTCAACAGAATGAGATGAATAAGTGTTTCACGAGTCATTTTTCTGAGAAACGCTTTGTTATTGCACAACAGTTTGTTGACGATTTTTGTTACTCAGAAGGTTGTTATTATGGTGAGTTCGATTGGTAAGCATTGTGATTAGTGTTACTGAGCAGAAAGTTTACATTTTATAATACAAACGTATGAAAAAGGCAAATTTGTGAAATGATGAAATAAAGGAACGATATAATCACACTAGTGTACCGAACACAGTTCTGTTAGTATTTTTACGCTTGAAGTTCAGGAACTGTAAAACTTCTTTTCGGGTACGGAAATGCCCTTCTCTGTCGCGTAAAAGCTTATTTGTTTCCAAGTTATGTTCGATGAGATTTAGAAAGTTAAATAAATTAAGGTCGTGGCACAATAGCTAGACCATCCTCCACCCAACCATGCACAGAAGATTCGAAACGAAGAAATATATTTTATTTTTGAAAATTCAAATGTGTTAATGGCAATAGTACTTCTGTAATGAAATTCAATGCATTGCACTCAATCCTCACAAAAACGTTTACAGAAAGCCTGCGCAAATCGATGAGGGGGGGGAATCCATTTGGGAGAAAATAATTTGTTGGTACGGTTTAGAATGATAGAATGATGTTCACAGGTGAATTGGATGGACAGAAATATACTATATCAGAGACTCCCAACAACATCCGTCAAAATCTCGACATGGATGTTTTGTGAGTTTTGTTAACGTTCTATATGGTAAGTATTGAATTGAATTGAATTTGCCTTATTTTACGTGGCGAGACTCAGGCCATAAGGCCTGCTCTTCCGTCTGACCACGCAAATTTCGTTACACTCCTTTCACCAATCATGAGAGAAAGAAGGTATTACTTGGGCGACGAAACAAGCGATTTGAATTTTGCTCAGAGGCGTCATTTAGGCTTGAGGATCTTTTACATGCAGTAAATGTACTAACATGGGACAGCCGGCTTTACTTCCCCTCCGAAGGAAGGCGGTTTACACGAAGGATTTTTTCGCCCTCAAAAATCCACGGCTTCGATCGGGTTGGAACCCGCAAACTTGGGTATAGCAGTCCGATACGCTAACCGCTACACCATCGCCGCCGCCGTAAGTACTCAGGCTGTCTAAGAAGAAAATTTGTACGCCATGTATAGGATCGAAATAGTTCCTGCTTCAGTTTGCGCATGTACTCCCCTTTCTGGATTTGAAGGGGAAATAAGAGCGGGGACAGGGGCAGTTGCCCATGCTGGCAGGGGCGCCCGGCTTCTCAGCCGGGCAAGTTCCTCGTGCGGGCGCAGTTTGACAGGCCTGGCTACCGGCTGCCATATTTGCACACCTCTCCAGCGACGAGCGGAGACGCACACGAGCGACGACTAACGATAGCTGACAGTTCTGAACGCGCCCTCCTAGTGTCGAACTGTTCAAAGCACTGGCGCTTCGTGAGACGATACAGCTGCTGCTCGAGACTGCCTATTTGTATTCCCTACTCCCACTAACAAAGCGATAGAGCACCTCTGAAAAAAAAGGTTTATATTCTAGGGATTCATCCCATAAAGAATGAAAATTAATACATTCGACTTATAACTCATTCTACGAATAAAAACTTCTATTTTAACTTAAACAGTAAAAGACAAAAAAATCAGTAAAGTAAAACAAACTACTAAAGTCGTACAAAAAGATACCAAAGTTCTTAGGGAATTTTATCCTGAAAATACCCCCAAATATTATACCTTTTGATATTTTAAAAATATAGTATTTAACTCATGCTTCATCAGATCTCTTTTTGATAAAAGCTCATCACATACAGTCAGACAGTCCATCACAGTGAGGTTACATAAAAATCTCATTCTGATACAACGGTCCGTTTTACAACCTGTCTGCTGCTGCTGCGAGTGAACGATCAGCATATCACTTTCACATTCTTGAGTGTCTCTACTGATACTGATGCAAAAACGATTAATTGAACCGTTGTCACACCTATACCACAGCAGGCATGCAATTCTAATACCCAAAAAGGCCATGTAATGCAGCTCGCATTTACTTGGCGCTAAGCAAATAAAAGTGTATGCTTTCGACAAACTGCTTGCGCACTTGATTCTGATTGATAGGAAATATTGCCTTGTCCTTGACTAAGATAAGACATCAAAAGAACTTGGATTCATGGTGTAACCGCCCATATGTCGGTTCCATTGATTTTTGAGAAGCACCTGAGAACCTCAAGACACGACAAGATAACAATTATAGTATTACCAAATTTCAAGAGATCGCGCCAACAGTAAATGGTATCCCTTGCGAGAATTTATTAAAGTTTCTGAACGCACTCGCGTAGAATGGAACGACAGCCAATCAAAAATCACCCTTGAAAATAGCCCTAGCGCAAAGCACCGCTACGAAAAGCTCTCTCTTTTGCTGCCGACCGCCGATCTGGACACACCGCAATTGTTCGTGCTGGACGGAAAAAAGAATTCGCCGTATTTCGACGATAAGAAGCTTGAAAAAGGTCATTCGTCTCATCATGTTGAAATAACGATACCATATATGAGAGAATTGAGATTTAAATAATGAATATTCTGATAAATTCACGTGAACGCATTGTAGAAATATACTATTTTTCTATCAACGAGGAAATAATAAATAATATAACGTATACTGAAGTAGAAAGCATGTGCTATAGGAAATTATTCTTTCTATTTCCGGCTCCTTTTTTGTCTTTCGTCTTGGCTTACCACGTAAGAAATTCATTACGCAGAGATATTGCAGTCATATTGTATAAAATTTGAGGGCCTGTGGTAGCGATTCACCAGAGGACGTGTTCGCTGAAGCAAGGGGTTGCCACGACCTTGAAAGGAGCTGGATCGCCGTCGCCGCTCCAAGCTGTGGAAATATTTCTTCGAGACGGCGTGTCGTGAGTCAGAAAACTTCACTAGAAATCCCCCCCCAAAAAAAATCTGTTTGAAGAAGCGAGAATTATTCTACAGAGATAGAATTCACTTCACTTACAGACGTAGATAGTCGAGTAATTAAATTATCATTTAAACGTAATCTTTTACAATATTGCAGTCGTAAAAGGAAGCCAGATAGCTAATTCCTGTAAAGTATTGTAAAAACATTATATTTCTAACTTAATAATAATATTATTATTGAGTAATGTCTAAAACATTAAAAAATGAAATTCTAGTATATTTTTTTTTTTTTAGGTATAATAATCATGATGTCAAAATCCAACATAACCTCCTTAAATTTAAGTGTTATGCTAATTTCGACGGCAACTTAGTCCCACAATCATCCAAAAAAAGGCAACTAACTGATCAGTGTTTCAGAATCACGTTTAAACGCAATTCAGCACTTCCAATATCTAGAGCTTTCGACGCTTTGATAAGCAGTGAAGTAGCAATGAAATCCTACCAATGTGTTTTTTCCGCTCAGATTGAAGATTGCAGCGCTGGTCCCCAGACAATCACACTGACAACATAAACACTTTAGTTTGTTTGAATTGGGACTGTTCCGCGCAATGCAATGGATAGTGAAAGATTGTACTGTATGAAAAGGTGTTCTCGCATAATCAGCTAAAACCCTACGATAGCTCTGTAGGAAGTTAACCTAAAATGCAATGTAGCTTAAGAAATCCTTCTTAAATTATTCACGCACACACACACACATGTGAGTGTGAAGCGTTTCCGTAATATTCATTAAAAAACTTATTTGCCCTCAACTTTACCCTAGCAACAATGGTCTCCATGTTCACGCTTTTTAACTTGAAATGTACGATTACGATTATTTTCGAAATTTTGTGAATCCCTTGCCCGATTTTGCTGATTTTTCTTTCTAATAATTATAAATATTATGCTTTATTGAATGTTTATGTTAAACTTGACTAAAAATGTTTGCGGGCGGCGCTTGCGTCTTGTCTTTCTGAATATAAATCTTAACATTTTATTGGAAAGTCTTTATTCTCTGGAACACTAAATTACCGAAATGATCGCAAATCATTACATCATGTAGATATGCAATTTGGTGAAGAAATATATTAAGCGGTTTTACAATATAATTTTATTTAAGAAGGTAACAAAGACGAACGCAACATACAAATGTGTTCATAGCTTCTCAAAGTATTTACAGGCATAATATTATTTCAGAAAAAAGAAACCAACACTCACACAATCATATTAACCTTTCCAACTATTCTTGGTGACCGATGGATGGCCAAATGCGGCTTATAGGCCTCGGGTTGCCGACCCAAGGTAGCTGTCTAACTGAGAAAAAATCTAAATGTTTGGGTCTATTTTGTTTTCCCTCGAACATTTTATTTCTTTATGCATTTAGAGATCAAATAATTTAAATGTTTTCCTATTTGTTTATAAATAATTAGTAAAAATGCATGTTTTCACATCAAACATCAGAACTCTACAACAAATTGATATATTTTGATAATTAATTTTTAAATGAATCACTATTGAATATTCTAGTGAATGAGCTGGAATGGTAAAGGTACTGTGAACACTAGAGCCAGAATTTGATTATTTAAGCGAAAAATAATTGTATATAAATTTATTCTGGACATTTCAGTTCATAAAACACAAACTTTTTATATCAGACTATCTATTCCAATTCATTCACCAGAGCAAATTATGGGTTAAATGCGGAAAAAAGAATTATATTATTATCCCTAATAGTTGATGATTTATGATGCTTGACAGTCGTGAATGAGCTGAAAATTCCCAATTCGAGAAAGTGCACCTGACGTTCACTCACTAAGGGATTGACAGTTGACACAATATTCGAAAAAAAAAACATTTCTCAAAAACTAAGAAACGGTGTGGCGCATTTAAAAGATAATAAACAGACCCATTAAAAATAAGACCCATTAAAAATTGAAAAACACGAAGTTTTATGATTTTTCATGAATTCCAGGTAGACAGCTACCTTAATTCCCACAAATATTTCATTTAAAATATCTTAGTAAAATTATACTATGGCAGCATCTCAGAATGTCGTTATATTAGAAATATTGTTTTGTCTGAAGTGCCTTAAGGTGGCTCATGGGAAGCGTACTATTTTCGCGCAGAACGCTCCCGGTTTCGATTCCCGGTTGGGGCAAAAATAGAGTTGTAGCTTTCCTTTATAATCGCCTCAGTTTCTGTCACTGAGACGAAGAAAAGCTCAGGCAGGCGGAGGTTTCTAGTTATGATGAAGATAATACGTCATGTTCCGTCACATGTTTCTCTTACCCCCGAAGCGTGGAATTAAACTAGGCCCGGGCATGGGGAATACCGTTAGCTGGCCGGCAAAGTCGGACAATCGACCCAAACTTCCAAATAAACATACCGAGTCTGCAAGATAATCATACCAGATTGACATACATATATTTTGTCAATTCAATAACGTTAGTTATTCAAAGCTGGAAGCGCGAACAACGGGTACGCGGCACGCAGAAAAAGAAGGGCGACTCCAGTGAGGACCCAAGCGTAGGCGAGAAGGACTTGGACCAAATATGTGGATGGGACGAGCCAGAGATCGAGAGAAAGGTCTGGAATTTGGACGTGTGGCGAATCCAGTCAAGCGACGCGGCGAGGATGCAAGCGACCGAAAACCCCAAGGTTAACTGATGGCGAGCGGGAAGGAGATGTCGAGGTAAAGAACTGGCAACTTCTATGCGGCAATCTGCTGGGAAGGGAAATCGTGTAGCTTTAAAATACCAGGCGAAGCGTCCTGAAAATAGGTGAAAGTTCCAAATAATTACTGGGAGAAATATTCCGAACGTATGAGCGGCAGTTTAGATTTCATTCGCTGTACGCACTAGTAAATTCGTTCGAATGCCATACCTTCTACAGTTTTCCTAGAGTGAATTATGATTTTTCATGTAGTCTAAAAGTGATCTTATTTGAAAGTCATGCTTTCATTGTATTATGTCAGGGGATAATTAGTTGTTATAATTTGTAAAGGGTCCAATTTAAGTAACGTGTGTGTCACGTTTGTTCTTTGTTTGAGTTCACAGCATTGTAGTAAATGTGCAGCTTAAGACTGACACCTGTGAACAGTCTATGGTAGAATAATTGTAGAGAATTATTTAAAGGACCGTGCACGGAGAACCTTTAAGAATAGCAAGAGTTGAATGAGGTACACGAAAATAATTCAGAAAGAGGTAGAAGCAAAAGAATTGTGAGTAGTAACTATTGAAGTATTCAGGCAGTCGAGGTGACGCCTATACATTTTGTGGTTGTGTTCTTGTTTTTGTTTTGTTTTCTTTGCAGTGACCATCTACGCAAAGTGCATAATTTATTGTACTATATTTGTGCCTTTGTGTAACTTTTTTCTCACTGAATATATGCTCATTTTACCAGAATTTTACCTAATTCATTGTGTCAAGTGTTCAGACCTTTCTTATACCCGAAATATCCTGCTTCCTGAGAATTCAAAGCTCGCTTCACGAGCATTCATTCTTTCACGCTCTATCGCCACCGGCTGGAAGGTAGTAGGGGGGGGAGCGTGTTAGTATATATATATATATATATATATATATATATATATATATATAAGAAAAATTTAATTAATATTTTAAAAAATGAATGCATGTATCAACAACATACATGTGCGTACCTGTGTCCAACAAAAGAGTTTGAATTATAGGAGTGATGGTAGCTATATTTGCACGATCACTTTGAAGCAAGCAATAAAAACAACATAGGGGGTTCCCAATCTCAAAATGTTATCCTATATTTAGTTGCTCTAAAAATGTATGTTACTTGAAACTATGCAAACCGCTTCTAGGGGCAGCGTTGTTGCCGGAAGACTAGGGGGATGACGGCGAAGCAGGGAAAGTGGGCGTGGCTATCAGCGACCAAGCGGACGAGTGGGCGGAGCAGGAAAAGTAAGTGAATACAGGACATACGCGCAAGTCTTGGAAGGAGAGTCAGGGCGGAGTAGGCGGGGTAGCAGAAGTAGGACGGCAACAAGCAATACTTGCAATGTCCAGACAAATGGTAGAAAATAAGGTAATGAATTATGTTGCATTGCCATTTACTGAATCATTAATTTAAAATAAATAGCTATCTTTAGTAAGATTCCGCTGAATCTTTTTATTATACGAGTAACAAAAGATATATTTCCTTTCTAGTATAACAAATTTAAACTTTCATATCTCCGTGATGGAACAACTAAATCATTGTGGTAACTGTTCAGAATAGTTATTACCTTTCTCAAATTTTACTTTCATAAATTCACAATAATTACAGGTTTTCGTAACATCTGGCTTTAGCTAATGGCGTTCTCATTGCCTTAAAATGATGTCATGTGAAATAAATTACAACCCGCACAGCTATACCAGTTAAAAAATAGAGGTGCTACAGTATGGCACAGACATTCTCGTAGCAAATTTTTCTAATTTTCTTGGTGTGGACTGGCATTATGGTCTTGCTCCATTTTTCCGGGCAGCTGCCACCTGTCGTTACCGAAAGTACACTTTCTTGTCAGTTTCTCAACTTTTCCGTTTCTTAATAATAGAACCGAAATATGTCTTCAAGAATATTAAAGAAGAGTAAAACCTCGTCCTAAATAGAAATTTTCATTGAAACATTTGAAGCCGTTTTTAAGAAAATGGCGATTAAGCATTATTGTAAATGCAAAATTTGAAGCTCTTTTTCACAGGAATGTATTGAGTTTTCGAAACTTCGTTTGAAGCCATTTGAAGCACTTCTACTCACAAATGTAATAATGTGTACAAATTGATGAAAATGTACATATTAACGGCGTCAGGAGTATTTAAAAAAATTACATTTGTGTCATTTTTGAAAAAACAAACAAATGAATACACCAAAATGAACTTTACGTCATATTAAATAGCGCAATTAGCACTATCCATTGTAAAAATTTGGAGCAATATTTTAGAAAATGGCTTTAGAGGGTTCCTGAAAATGCGGAATTTTGAGCTCGTTTTTACAGAAAACTGTTGAGTTGTCGAGAAACTTTATTTAACATTATTTCAAGAACATGTTCGCATGAATATAATAATGTGAAGAAATTGCCTCTAAAGGTAAATATTACCGACGTGGGAGACAAGTAAAAAAATATATTTTTGTAATTTTTGCAAAAAAAAAAAAAAGAATAGATCAATATGGGGTTTATAGAATCGAATAGAGTGCATTTGGTAATATGCCTACCAAAAATTTATAGAAAAAAATGTGTAGCCGTCTTTGAGAAACTCTCTTTTTTGTAATTTTTTTAAATTGCAAATATTTCACGCTCTATTGCACGAAAACCACTAAAATTTCAAAAAATCTACAGTACCTTAATAAAAGAACTATTTATGGTCAACAAATTT
Organism: Teleogryllus oceanicus; assembly: GCA_964035755.1. NCBI lineage: Eukaryota > Metazoa > Arthropoda > Insecta > Orthoptera > Gryllidae > Teleogryllus > Teleogryllus oceanicus. Next base: position 45,801,881 of record CAXIVR010000009.1, read on the forward strand.
CATTTGATAGAAAAATCTATGTTCGATTTTATAGTTGTAGGAAGACGCTGAAAAATATTGAAACTTTTGCAATATTCGAAAATTCAGAGTTAACCGTGAAAATCGGACCTAAGCCACCTTTATAAGTATATTTTACTCTATTTTTACAGGAAATTTAAAGCAAATATTTGGGGCCGTTTTTGAGAAAATTTTGAATATGTCCGAGGGGCTTCATGTAAAGTACCCCCAAATTTTAAATAATGAGTTACAAAATTTCATAGCTTCAACTAGAGCCAGATGGACAGGGTTTTCTTCAATTTAAAAAATATCGTAAGTGTGGTTTAGGCGCTAGTAGTGTTCACGGACAGACCAGACAGACAGACAGACACACAAACAGATACACAGACAGACGTTTAAAAAATCACTTTTTCGGTATCAGGGGACCCCAAAATGTGTATTTCCATGGAAAACTCGAAATCGATTTTCCGCATTAAATAACTTTCTAACTACGTATAAGTACATATATTACTCCCTTACATGTGTATGAATACGAGAAAGTAATAACAGCTCTGAGTTACAACTTTTACATTTACGCTTTCTGTCTCTACGCGTACACCTTGCGAAAGAATCGGAGAAATCCGAGCGCTTGTGAGCTGTGCAATAACTCACAACACCATCCCTCGATGTTCGTGGCGATCGCTTGGCTCCTCAGCCGGGTTTTTTTATTTTTTTTTATTTTTTTTTTTTAATTTGTTGCATCTACATCTTGACACAACGCGTCTCCAAGCCCCTTAAGGGGCGTTGAGCGCATTCGTTGGAGAAAGCCTCCGTTAATTACAAATACTCCGTAATTACTTTGCTAGTCAACTCTCGTCACGTCGCAGTCAGTCAGTGCCTTTTATCCCTTCGGCCAGGGGCTCGACGACGTTAGATCCCGGTGTTCCTGGCCGGTCACCCAACCAAGAACCCGCGAGTCTCGAATTCGCTTAACCTTCGTGAATTCACGGAGCGTAGTAAACGAATTCGGCTAGCGCCGCCGCCGGGTCGTTAATAAATCCAACGTACATGCTGCTTGCGTACGATGGAATCATATACGTCTCGACCTTACACGATTTTTGTGAATTTGTGATGTGATATTAATTCTAAAATCAATATTTATCAAATTGTGTTACTTGGAGAAATTGTATTTATGTAATTTAGCATTGTTTTTTTATTTAATTTTAATAAACCTGTGTCACTCTATTTTATTGAGTTGTTTGTCTTCCTGAGCCACTTCCATGGCAGGGTATCCCACGTTTTCTACAGAATTCTAAAATAAATTATAAATTACACCAAAACTAAAACAAAAAATACCTCCCATCTAATTGGTTGAGATATCGTCCTACGTCATCGCCTCCCCACCACCACGGCATGACCCCCACTACCGCTCAGTTTAGTACTGGAGCCACTTGTTCGAGCGCAGCACTAACGCTAGTCGTGAGAATTAACACGAAGTTTGTCAGCCCTGGTCTCGACTGTCCTGATGAATTTCTCCTTCTTACAGCAGTGGTCGAAATACAATACACTGTTCTCTCAGTTTGAACAAAATGGAAATGAAGAAACGAGTGGTGCTAAAACAGCGCATTGTTTCTTGCAAATACTAACGGTTACGTAATACTATATTTACCGCAATTTATGCCTGAATTAACAGCCAATTTATGTCTCACTCATAATTTTTTGTGGGAATTCTGATGTGGTGTTGTTGACGTTCTTATGAGAAGAGATAAATATTTATTTCTTCTCGTAATTTTTTGTAAAACTCAATAGAAAGCGCAGAACATTAGATGCGAAAACTAAAGCAAATATCGGCACAAATTAGACAATTAAAATTCGATTTCTCGGTATCAAGAACCCACAAAATATGTATTCTGGCTACCCCACGTGTTAGAGGATTTTTTTCTTAGTAACTGGATTTATCCATTTATTGTTACCAGAGCCCGGCTATAAGGTTTGTTCTGCCTAAAATTCACCGTTTTCCCCGCAGCGTTACATAACGTTCTCTCTACGACATAAGCTGTAACCAGAAAGTAAAAATCTAAAAATAAAAACGATCTAAATTAATTTCTCAATAATAATCGAAGTTTTGCACGTTGTATAACCGATAGCTAATACAGTTGTACAATATTTTATCTAGTTGAAATTTAAATTCCACTCTTCTTTTATAAATATTGAGGTAATTGTAAAACAGTAAGTTTAAGACATTGCTGTTACCTCTTTTCGAGCTTCTTATAAACGCTCTAGAAGAATTACATTGTACACTTTTCGCTTCTGGTAGATCCTTCTTCATAGAAGTCTGGTGATAAAATAGTCGAATTTTTCTATCTCTTAAGGGAAATTCGTTTAAAGGGGTGGGAAATTTTATGACTGGCTGCTTCGCTCAGGTGTAAAAATTCGTTGGCTGCAATTCGTGCAGTGCCCCGTAACCGTCTTGGGCTGAACTAAAGCGGTGGGTTGTGCCACAAATTCGAAAATAGTACATCATTCCTCATTGCAATTTAGAAGATAAGATGTTAAATAAGGTGACCAATATTTTTTAAATGAATAGGATGAAAATATTTAAGTGAAAAGTACAAGGTAAATAAATAAAACATTTTATTAATTAAAACAGAAATGCACTAATTAAGTTAACATCCTTTTTAATTATTTAATTAAACGAAAATTTTTCATTAAATGGATATTCTTTGTCAATATAGCAATTTCTAACAATACCCTGGAAATTTCGGAACAAGAAATGTCCGTCATATTGGATTTTACCGCAAGTACTGAAGCTAGAGTATCATTGGTCAATCGTGATTTCTCACTTGATCAACTACATTAACACTAGATAACCACATTAATTCTAAAATGTCGAAAAGGAGGACACGTTGGAGGACACTTTTCGAAGAAGGACAGAACTTACAAAAGATGACCTGTTCTCACTAAAGGAGGACGATTTTACCCTTATGTTACATATTCTGAAGATAAAATCTCTAAAAGTAAAACAAAAGCTACAGGGGTAGTGATAAAGCGATGGTGAAACTTTTCTATTAGAGGGTAGAAATTCATCAATGTCTAATATGTGCAATTTGATTCAGAGATACTGCAGTAGGATTTAAGAGTAGAAGTGAAAGAGCCTGACCAAACTCTTACTTCCTTCTCTTGGACTGTTCAAGCGTGCCTACTTACGATCAAGCTTATCATCAATTTGACGCACATCATTAACATATTTATTATCATCATCATGACTTACATGTGGTCAGAGCACGGTTCAGTTTGTCCAGTTTACAATCCACTCTCTTACCCAAAGTATAAAAACCAGCCCATCATCATCAATCGATCTTTTATGGTCATACATAATTTGAACTGACAATGACTCACTCAATGACAATGACAGACTCAATGCAGACTCACCAGCTCCATCACTTCCTTCGCTTACTAGCGACGGGATGTAATCGCTTAGGCAAACGGTCACACTTTTCCAAGTAACATTTAAACAATACCAGTTGCAACAATGGATTTAGGGTACACTGCGTCAACAAACATCAGATGTGATAATATTGTCCACCTTATTCCTCAGTGACAACAATCGCGATGTGTTTGTAAGTTTGTGAATTTCTAAATCCCAGGAAATTTATTTTTGCATGGGATTATATTGTATAACTAATGTTATTTAAATAATATTTTGTTTAGTTAACTTCATTCATATTTTAAATTATAAAATGTACCCCAAACTACTTTCTAGATATCAGCTATATGGAAAACAACTTGACGAAACATATGGAACCACAGTACAGTCGGGCATAATCTTGTAGTAAATCCTATTTCGAGCTTCTTATAAACGCTCTAGAAGAATTACATTGTACACTTTTCGCTTCTGGTAGATCCTTCTTCATAGAAGTCTGGTGATAAAATAGTCGAATTTTTCTATCTCTTAAGGGAAATTCGTTTAAAGGGGTGGGAAATTTTATGACTGGCTGCTTCGCTCAGGTGTAAAAATTCGTTGGCTGCAATTCGTGCAGTGCCCCGTAACCGTCTTGGGCTGAACTAAAGCGGTGGGTTAGAACACATGGTGGTTATTTCCACCATGATCTAACAGAACAGCCTGGTTAACTGGTTCAGAAATTCTCCAAGTTCTGCTTCGAGATTTGCGTACATGTTATATTTTTCTTGCAGTGTGGGTTTCTCAGAGGAGGGAAGTTAGAAATGTCCTCCTCACATTTCCTCTTTTAAAGACAATAACATATCTGAAGAAATAAAAGAGGTCATCTTCGTCAACATATCAGCTTTATTAAGATAGCCGGCTTTTGACGGCTTTGCCGTCATCGTCAGTCTACAGGATACAGAAAGATACAACAAAATTATAAATAAATACACAATAAGATAGAAAATTAAATTACAATGAATGGATACATCTAAAGTATTTAGTTACAGATAAAATTTCAAAAACGGGGGGTGGAATGCAACGGGAGGATTAGTAGCAGTTCAAATTTCAGATTATAAATATATGTGAAGAAATATACATTCTGATATTCAAAAGAAAGAAAAACAAAATTTATTTATATATATATATATATATATTATATATTATATATATATATATATATATATATATATATATATTTATATATATATATATAATATAAATATAATATATATAATACATACATATACATATATAAGAAATGGGGAATAGTAATAATAATTCATATCAATGTTATTACAAAGATGGGGAAATAATTGAATAACATCAGAATTCCCACAATAACATATCTGTTTTGATGTTTGAGAAAAATTAAAAAAATTAAATGAAATATTTGTTTTGATGTCAGCAAAAAAATATAATTTTTTAGTTGACAACTCAAATCATGATATACAATTATAAACACTAATAACGTATTAATTAATAACCGTTAAAATATCGATTTTTTTGAAGCGATTGAAATCTGTTGCTATTGATGTAAATCTTTCTTTTTGGTGCACTTTAGTTGGGATAGAACGTACCAATTAACAATAACAGACATTATGTCTATTCTCATAAATTATGATCTTCCTTTTAAGAATATTTACCGTTGTGAGGTACCATTTTGTGAATAAATGCTATTTCCTGAGCACTAATAGCTGTTGACTTTCTAAGCATAAGATTATGGAAGCAAATCCATGATAACACCATAACGTAGGAAACGAGTTGTTTCTAACGATATTCAGCAATGAAAAATAAGGAAAATTATTAAAAAATACAAAAGTTCTAAAAATATTTTAATATTAATATATAAAATATAAGTAATGCCGTTACATAGTAATTTTTAACAAATGAAATTGTGTACATATTATTTTTGGGTAAATATATTGCCTTAATTGTAGTGTTAGGAAAGCTATTTATGCAAATTTTATAATATTACATAAATATTATTTTTAAATATATAATATTTTAAAATAATATAATATAATATAATATAATATAATAATAATTTAATAATAATATTTTTAATAATAATTTATAATATTATTTTTAAAGTATACTTTTAAAATATACTTCAATTACGCACAAACTGAAATTGGAACTTTTTTCTCGTCATACACTGCACTACACTACTATACTCTGACATACACAATGTAATATGTTTAGATATCCTCAATTTTTTTTCTTCCTGGGTCTTTTTCCAGCCTGAGGGGACGCCGATTTCGACTATCTTCACCGGATACCCTCTATGTTCCTCATAAGGAGATATAGTAATCCTTAAACTAGACACTAAAACACCTGCGGGCTCCTCGACCAATGGTCAGCAGACTCACAAGGCCTTCAGCGTCAACAAACGTATATGAGAGGAACAAGGGACTAACAACCATGCCCTCGGCGGGATTCGAACCCGCGACCTATCAGGCCGGGCGCTGAGTCGACATTCGCTCTAACCACCTAGGACATCCACGTCGGCAGTTCAGAAACCCTCAAACACCTTTGTTATATTCATCTAAATAATCAATTCTTGAAAGAATTCTATAATGACCGGTAGCGGTAGCTCAGTGCATCAACTGATGCCACTGCAGCGCTTCTGTCCGGGAGGTCCTAGGTTCGGGTCCTGACGGCGGCAGGATTTTCGACACTAGCTTTTCAGCTAGGTCGAATTCAGTTGCTGTCTGGAGTAGAATTCTAGCGGCCGGCTGCGCCGATCGGTAGTTTTCCGTGGTTTCTCCGATCAACACCAGGCGAATGCCGGAGCAGTACACTACAAAACGGGCCACGGACCGCGCGCGATCTGTCCTTCCTCTTCCTTGTCCTATCCTCTCCCCTTACACACACACTTACACTAACATGCACTACACTACCACATATTCCGGGAGATCGGTTGGGAGCTTAGAGCTTGTCCCGGTTGGGGCGGTGCCTCGCTGGTGGGAGAGTCCTGGTTAGGGGGAAACCCCACTAGCCGACGGTAGGTCGGTGCCGGATCTCGCCATCCAGCGGGGGAAGATCACCGTCGTCTCCCGAGAAAAAGCATGCACTACACTAACGGGACTAATTACCAAAGCAGTCGACGCGCCTGGAAACACGAAAAAATCAATGAATTCTATTATGACCAAATCGCGTTTTGTTCAAAATCAGTCTCATCCAACAGTTCAGTTGATGGTCTAAACATTGCTCCATGATAAAACGCGATCACAAATGTTGAAATGACAAGAGAAAACAGATAACCGCGATTGCCTCTCCTCATACGGTCCTTCTCGGGCGTATAGTTGCGAGTTTAACTTCCAATGATGGATTTTAAATTCGCGGTGAAACACTGGAGCAACTTAAACGAGATTAATTCGAAGATAAGCGACGTTTAAAGCAAAATCGAAGGTGGTGAAACTATCCTTAGGAATGAATCCCCAATGTATCATTTATATTCTGAAATACATATTTAGCCACAACAAACAGGTAGAAAAATAACCCCACAACATTAAACGAAACATGAAAAGGACATTACTGATTCAAAGAACAATTAATAATAATAATAATAATAATTATTATTATTATTATTATTATTATTATTATTATTATTATTATTATTATTATTGGTTGCAATTGACTAATTTCCAGGTGATAACCATAGGTTCATATACTTACAATACAAAAAATTGAAATAAGCAGAATAAAATAAAATGATTAAAATCCCAATTACCAGTATCCCAATAATTCAAAAGGTTTTACGTCTCATTTAATGTTAGTGATAAATGTTCATGATTTATTTTACCCCAACCATAAACACCGAACCCATTTATGCGATTTCAAAACATTTACGCTGATAGTTCTTCACTATTTTGGGAAATTCAGTTCCTTGTTTTCTCATGTATTTCTGCTCGTGAAATTCTAACAAAACGATTCAATAACTTTAATACTTTTAATGCTCGTTTGTTTTTACAGAAGACTGCAAAATACGCACTCACGGAGTAAATATACTTGATTAATGAAAGAAAAACTCGTGCACTTAGCGTGAATTATTCTAGCGGTAAAAAAAATCGTTATTGACAGACAATGGTTGGGACAATGCTTGAGATTGGTTGAAGTTTGAATCATTTTTTTCTTACCATTGTACACTTAGCGGATGAGTGAAACAGACAAATCCATACTGATTATTCCCAAACACTTGTTTTACTTATGAAAATCAAACAGTAAGTGTAATTTTATAGTGGAAGATAATTTCTGTGACTATTCTACCAATTTAAGTTTACATAATAAATACAATTGATTTTATTTCGAACCTTTTACAGGGTTGCCATATGGTTCTCTTCACCAAATGTAGTGTACCAATTTCCCAAACAGCTTAAAATAGGGGAAAATAAGGAATTGATCACATTTACATAAATCTGTTTTATTACGTAGGATTTCAGGGCCCCATTCGAAATATTCGGCGGGGGGGGGGGGAAATGGCACGGCCCCCTCTGCCCTACTCATGAATAGATAAATTGATTGATGGTATTTGGGGCGCGTCAACTACGGAGGTCATTAGTCCCGTAAATATCGTACATGATTTTTCATTGGGTGGTGGTGGTGGTGGCGGCGGTAAACTTCCGCAGTTGGATGTCCAGATGCGGCGACGACCTACCGTCGACTAGCAGGGTTTTCCTCAACCAGGTGTCTCCCACCAACGGGGCACCGCCCCAGCTGGGACAAGCTCTAACCCCCCGACCGGTCCCCCAGCATTGTGGTAGTGCAATAAATGTAAGTGTAAGTGTGTGTAAAGGGTGAAGAATAGGACAAGGAAGAGGAAGGAAAGATCGCGCGCGGTCCGTGGCCCGTTTGTTCGAGTACTGCTCCGGCATTCGCCTGGTGTTGATCCGAGAAACCACGGAAAACTACCGGTCAGAGCAGCCGGCCGCTAGAATTGTCCTCCAGACAGCGACTGAATTCGACCTAGCTGAAAAGCTAGTGTCGAAAATCCTGCCGCCATCAGGACTCGAACCTAGGACCTCCCGGTCAGAGGCACTACAGTTGATGCACTGATGACATCAATTGATGCACTGATGCATCAGTTGACACCTCTCTCGGTCCCACGAATGCGCTTGTAATCGCTCCCGATGCGGCACGGCGCTTACCGCGTTGACGAGACGCGCCATCGGAGCATCAGGTGGCGAACGGCGGCAGCGGCGGCGCAGACGCGACGGCGGCAGCGACGACGGTGGCGGCGGTGGCGGCGGCGGCGGTGGCGGCGGCGGCGCGGGCGAGTTCGCCCCGCGTGCGACACTGCGCGCAAGGGCGCTGCCACGCGTGCGCCTGCGTTGGGGCGGGGGCGGCCAAGGCGGGGAAAGCTCATGCGTCAACCGCCGTCGCCTGCGCCGCTTCCCCGCCGCCTCCCCCCCCTTCCGCTGACGCCTTCGCGCGCGGTACAGGCGCTCTACTCACTAATAATGGAAGTTACGGATGGGCATGGGCAGCGCGGGTGATCTGATTTCAAGCGGCAACACAACGATGGACCGCTTTTTGATTGATTGATTTTTTCGTGTTTCCGCGCGCGTCAACTGCTTCCCTCATTAGTCCCGTGAGTGTAGTGCATGTTTTTCTCGGGAGTTGGTGGTGATCTTCCCCCGCTGGATGGCGAGATCCGGCGCCAACCTACCGTCGCCTAATGGGGCTTCCCCCAAACTAGCGGGGCACCGCCCTAGTCGGGATAAGCTTTAAGCTCCCGACCTGTCTCCCGGAATATGTGGTAGTGTAGTGCATGTTAGTGTAAGTGTGTGTGTAAGAGGACAGGATAGGACAAGGAAGAGGAAGGACAGATCGCGCGTGGTCCGTAGCCCGTTCGGTAGGGTACTGCTCCGGCATTCACCTGGTGTTGATCGGAGAAACCACAGAAATCTACCGATCCAGCCGGCCGCTAAAATTCTCCTCCAGACAGCGACTGAATTCGACCTTGCTGAAAAGCTAGTGTCGAAAATCCTGCCGCCATCAGGACTCGAATCTGGGACCTCCCGGTCAGAGGCGTTGCAGTCACATCAGTTGATGCACTGAGCTACCGCTACCGGTATGATGGACCGCCAGTGTGCGATTGTCGCCCCAATTCAATTCACGGCAATTTTTCTTTTCTAAGGGTGCTTCGCCTACAATGATTATTTTGTGTTTCCGGGTGCATCAAGTGCTCAAGCAAATTATTAGACCTATTACGGCGGGTTGGAAGAAAAGTGTTCTCTAACATTTTACTTGTATTTTGTCGTTAGCAAACGGATCTTTAAAACTAGTTTCTTGTTTAAAAAGTAGATCGTTGCAAGAGTAATATTTAATGAGACGTTTAAAATGAAATACTTGAAATGGACTATCGTTTTCAAGGTTTGTATACGCTCTTTGACGCAGTTCAAAAGCTCCTACTTCTTGCACACGACGGTCTTGACTTGGAAACTTCCATCAAACGCTCTCGTCCGTGGTGGCCCGAGTGTCTTCTGACCTGCGTACGTTGGTGAGGGGACTTTGAAATTACGAAAAAAAATAAAGGGAGACATTTTTCGGAAAGATACAATTGAAAAGGAGACACCCACTATATCAAAACGAGTACTGGGAAAACATTTTCCACAGCTTTAATATTCAAGACGCGTACCCAATACTCAGTCTGCTGTTCACACAGCTGGGCATTAACAGAAAATAACTTTCTCATAGTAACGTAGGATGTATTATAGCTCAGCGTAGGTTAACGAATGGTTAACAGTTTACAGGTCCTATTTTCAATCTATAATTTAAGAAGTTCTTGAACGAGTCAGCAAACTTAAAGAACGTTCTTGCAACGCTTTCTTGCGTTAAGACAACACTTACGGACCAGTAACAGGCGTTTAACGAATCGTTAAGCAGGTCATGCAACCAGGATTATTCCCATAACCCTGTTGCATGTTATATCCCGGGACGTGGCGGTGTTCCTCCCCCGAGAGAACGTGTGATTCGACTCCGTCCTTCATCACTGTATGCCGTGTTTTCGCTCTAAGTATCTCCGCCAGAGGGTGAACGCCCCAGTGGGGACAGGCTCTGAGCTCTCGACTGGTCTCCCGACATAGTGAAGTGCATTTAAGTGTAAAGTGTGTAAGTGGAGAGGAGGAGACAAGGATGAGTAAGAAAAGATCGCGCGCGGTTCGTAGCCCATTACGGTACTCCTCCGGCTTCCGGTTAATATTGATCGGAGAAACCACGGAAAACTATTATTATTTATTTATTTAATAGGTAATTATTACATACAAATTAGAAAACTAGATGCTAAGTGGCTAGGCCGAAGGCCTTTAAGCCATTACAATACCTACATTCTACCGCGTTCTAACCTTTCGTATTCTGGTATTCTGGTATAAAAAAAATAAAGAAATCTCCGTCAACTTAGTAGTACTTAGTACTAACTTGACAATTTGGTACTAAGTTGACAGAGATGACCTCTTTGATTTCTTTAAACACTATTTTACTTGTTGAGGACTGTTCGAGACTCAATGCTCTTTGTCTTCCTAGATGAAATCACTTTCCAAACTAATCGAATTGAAGTCGCTTCAAACAGCTATTTTCATTTTGAAGAAATATTCACCGACAGAATAAAACGTTATGTGAATGGGCGATTAATTTCGCCGAGACATTCGATTAAGATATGTCTTTCTATCCAATACGATAATGCGTCCCTTTCACATGGTAAATCAATCAATCCTCTACCCTCGACTGTTCTTAGTGCTGGTAACTAAGGGTTAGGTTTCGCTAAGATTCTTTCCCGCCCTTTCAATCGGAGCCCCAAATGACCTACAGTTTGTTGCTGACCTCTAAATTCAAATATCTCACATTTTCCTATCTCGTATACTTCACTTAACAAGATTATTATGTCCCATGACGAAATAGGCTCATAAAATGGTTCGCAGTTCTAATCAATTTTATTGCAGTCGTGTGCATAGAGATGTTATCGGGCGGAACGTGATGGAATGTTTTAATTCGAGATTTTTTTTATATGCTGCGAGGGGAGAAGATGAGTGTGAGTCAGTAGTGTATAATTTTTTTGGGCTCTGATTTAAATTAATTGTTAAGATAAAACAAGTTACGCAGTTTTCTATTTTATTTAACGAAGTACTTTCGTTGTAACTACGAAAATATGCGAATGAAGTGACTAAAAAAATGCAATAAATAAACAAATGAAATATATAGTTGCATAATTTAAAAATTCTAATTTATACGACACGCATCCGATTATAAATTATATACAAATTACAAACATTATATATATATATATATATATATATATATATATTATATATAATATTTTATATTTTATAATTTAAATAATTTTTCACGGTTAAGTAGAAAATTAATTTCTACTAAATTCTAAATTGGGAGTTTAACCTATCTTCCATTAATATTATCAGTAACAACTATTATTAAAATAATATTTGCACACTTTATAATTCCACGCTTGTTCCTGAGGGACGGCGCCCCTCCGATTCTAAGACAGATAGGGGGGGGGTATTTACACCCCCTGATTGCACTTCCGACCCCTGTGGGTATTCCGTTGTACCGAACTATAGAGCACCGCGACCATTGTCGAAACCACCGCCCCCACCACGGCGTGCTCTCCTCTCTCCTCCACACATGCCCCACCCCCTCCCCTGATGGCTGCCTCCCCTGCGCTATCTGCCATCTCTCAGGGCGCCGCCGCGCCGTCGCGGCCTATCGCCTCCGACATCTTCATGCCATCACTCGCTGCCACCTCTGTCGATATCGACACATCGCTGCCTATCTATCACACTCCGCTGTTCTCGCGCAAAATTAGCACCGTGCCTTCAGCCTCTAGGGCGGGCGTAAAATGTGTCACGTGTATTGGTACTCATGCATGCAGAAAATTCGGGCGTATACATGTTACGTTAGGACCACCAAACTATCGATGCCAGTATCACAACAGAAGCGACGCAAAGTGTACTTCCAAACTATCGATACTAGAATCATAACAATAGCAGAACAGTCGTCACGGGACAGCAGGGGCATAGGTTTTATTCTGTGTTAGAAGCGCCGTTTCCCTTGTAATTTGAAAGCATAATAATTATATTTGGAAATCGTTAGGGTATTTTCTTTTCGTTGCACTTTCATTCCAAGTTGATCTATCGCATATTCCAAATAAAATTCCTTAGGTCTGTAGTCTTTGGGGATCTACTGCTGGTTTAGAGTTTAGGAACTTAAATTAATTTATCACTGTAATGCGTACCACAGCTCGTTAAGAGAACCATCCAATCCTAGAACCTCAGACAAAGGTAGACTGCCGGAGTTCTTCTCAAAGCCCCGAGCTCCCGGAATGTAGAATTTGAATTGCTGACAAACGAGCGAAGTAGTCTGAATGTGTATTTTCTCATATTGCTCTATTTTTTTATTTGCGAATTCACCCCGTAAGTGACACAATTCTTAACGTTTGTGTGATTTGTGAGTATATTATATAAAGTGTAGCGACAAAACTTTGCAAAGTAATATTTTGTTATTGAGCTCTAAGAAAGAGTGAATAGGCCAAGTGAATCTGCGTAACTGTGTTACTGTGTTAACCTTGTTGGAAATTCACAACAAGGATAATAAGACGTACGTTGACAAGTGAGTATTTCATCCTTGTTTCTTCCCTTGATCAGAGCGTTCAGAAAGGAAAATATCTTTTCGAAGGCGATGCATTTATACAGTTTATTAAAAATTATAACATAAATATTTATTTTAAACATTTAATGTTAATTACATTGTGTGCACGAAATATCTACTTCAAGAGCTTTTATCCAGGGAGTTCTATCGTCAGTATTTGATATTGAATATGCCGACGTCAGCACTTGAATTTGAGACATTCTGGTAGCTTCAAAAATGGACTCACTACTACACACGCACATGCAATGGTTTCTGAAAGACAGCTTAACAAAGCGTTTTTTAGTAAGTCATATATCAAACGTACTAGCTTATTGTGGTGAGTTCGATGCTTTAAGTATATCTGAAGCGACCATATCAGATTTTGATCAAACTTTACATGCCAGTCCCATATGTTTCAAAACAATTTTTGTGAAATTTGTTAAAAGAAAGTGTTTTTGAAATTAGAGAGCCACAAAGAAGCACATTGCAGAAAAGTCGCAGAAAAATTAATGTTATAAATATTCCACTGAATTGCTTTTATAATATTTGAGTAATATTTTTTTTTTATTTATTTATTTGCGTCAAAAAAACAGTTAAAAACTGCGTATGACGTGCTATGGGGAAAAGTGAATTGTGTGCACATTTTCAAAATTCTGCGATCTCTACACCAAGTCATATACTACTTAAATTTTGAATTTTGAAAGGGAGAAAAAACAAAAACTCCCATGTAATAAAACCTATTTTCAAGGATAAACAAGCAATAAATTTTGAATTTTGAAAGGAGAAAAAAACAAAACTCCCATGTAATAAAATCCATTTTCAAGGATAAATAAGCAATAAATTTTGAATTTTGAAAGGAGAAAAACAACAAAAACTCCCATGTAATAAAATCTATTTTCAAAGAAAATAAGCAATAAATTTTGGCTCTTATTACTTCCTGCCGCGACAACATGGAAACGATAATTTGAATAAATGTATTTCCCACTGAATTCTAGAAGACGTGCACAGAAATGAAGTTACATTTATGTCCAGAAGCAAAACAAGGGGCCATCTCAGCATTTGCTCAATGGATCAGGGAAACTGGACGAAAAACCTGATCGAGATGGGGTCATTGACCCGAAGCTGTAGTACAATAGTTGTTACAGGTTGTTTATACTCATTTATACAGTCCAAATGGTAAATAATGCATTATGTATCATTGTTAAAATTAATGTTCCTTTTCTTGTGATGCTCAGTATAGTCTCTAATTGTATAGAAACAGTTATGCAGCAGAAACGATTTCACTTGGGATTTAAACTTTTCTATTGAAATTAATCGTTTAATGTCATCTGGCAAAGTGTTGTAAAATAATGTACATGTATTGTATGTGAATTTTTTGTAATGAGCTGTTGATACTGTCACCTGATGAATATGATTTCTACGTCGAGTGTTATAGTAATAGACTTCGGCATTTTCTGAAAATATATTCCCGCCCTTGAGCAAGTCATTTTTTACAAAAACCACTGATTCGTAAAAAAAAAGACACGGTAATGGTAAAATTCTAGATTAATGAAGAGGGCTTACATGAATCACGTGGGTGGGATTTGGTTATTATTCGTACAATTCGTTTTTGTAATCTAAAAGTCTGGGAGCTATAAGATGTATTTCTCCAGAATATTATGCCATATCTCAGGTGGGAATGAACATTCGCGAAGTATACACAACGAGCAGTATGAAGGCTGACTGAATTTGCAAGAATTCTGAACGCGTAGCATAATGAACTTAATTTTGTGTTCAATTCATTTAAATGGACGTTCCATTTAAGGTTTGACTGAATTGAGAGACCTAAAAATTTTGTTACCTTAACATCAGTCAATGGTACACTGTTCATTTTCAATGGAGCACAGAATTGTTTATTTGAAATAGAAAACTGCATTAAAACCGTTTTCTTTTCGTTTACTATTAATTTGTTATTTCGGAACCAATTTGAAACATCTGATATTGTACTATTTACGGTTTCTTTATTGCAAAGGATGTTCGTATCATCCGCAAAGAGAACCGTTCTTCCGTTTCGAATCGTCGAGGGCATATCGTTTACGTAAAGTAGGAACAGAGTAGGGCCTAAAATCGATCCTTGAGGAACTCCACATGCAACGGGCAAAGAGTCGGAAAGGTGCGTACGTAATGTTCCATCATTCCAGTAAGGTACTTCAACTCTCTGAGATCGTTGTTTAAGGTACGAACATAACCAATCTAGAGCAATACCACGAATTCCATATGAAGGTAATTTGGAAAGTAAAATGTCATGATCAATGACGTCAAAAGTTTTTGAGAGATCTAAAATAATCCAATAGGTGCCTCGTTTTGATCCAATGATGAGGCGACATCTTTAAGAAAAGAAAATATAGCTGTTTCCGTTGATTTTGATTTTCTAAATCCATGTTGGCAATCTGAAAGCGCGTCGTGTTTAGTGAGAAAGGTTTCCATTCGTACGTAAAAAAAGTCTCTCTAATATTTTTGAAAAAAACTGATAGAAGAGAAATGGGCCGATAATTTTGAATTTCATGTTTGTTGCCTTTTTGAAAAGCGGCTTAATTTTAGCTGTTTTGAAAATATCTGGAAACGTTCCAGTGCATAAAGATGCATTAAATATGTGAGTTAACGGGTGTATAATGGCATACGCACAAGTCTTTAACAAAGAATCCGGAATTCATCTAAACCGGACGAATATTTATTTTTTAGTTTACCGATTATTTTGAGAATTTCATAGGAAGAAGTTTCGGAAACGAACATTGTGTCTAAAATTTTGGGTGAACTGTCTGTTTTTGAGTTTTGTGTTTTGTGAATAAATGTGAAATTTCTCTTAACTCATCAATTATAAATCATTTCAATCTTCTGGTTCTTACAATTACTTCATAAATTGAGGATTTGAGGATTTTTACCAATACCACCAAATTTGAGGAATTTTCCAAAAAATCCCGAAAAATAACAAACTTTTATAGCAAAAAGTACCATATCAAAATTCTTTCAAATCTCTTCCATTAGAATGAGCACGGTTTCAAGCGTCTAAAGTCCATTGAATATAGTACAAAACGTTCTACAGATAAGCTCAGTTTTGCGATAACAAATAAGGAAATATTTATCTCAAATCGGCGAAAATATATTAGTCATCCTGTAAACCGACGCTGCACTGGGTCAAACAGACCGCTGTATCTCGAACTATTTCACCTTTGAAGCTACAAGAACAGGAAAGTTCAAATGAGACTTGTGGGGCTCGATTTACGAAATTTTATAAGAATTCAAGGTGATCACGCTGGGTACTTCTACAAAACTAGACATGAAATATGTTAAACAAAAGCAATGCAAAGACACAATAAAAAGCAGTTTTAACATAACGAACTTGACTGGCTTGTCAATATTTGGATAAAGTGTATGGAAATGTATCGAAAAATGCTCACAATTAAAAATGAAAAAAAAATCTGGATGAAACCCACCAAATTTGAGGAAACTGAGACGAAATTCACAGAAGTTACCCATTTGTAAACGAAAAAAAAATTAAATATTTTCCTTGTCATCCAACCGCTATTACTTTTGTCACAATAATAATTAAGCGGTATTTTAGAGTAAATTAAATACTTTTGGTTTCAATATACTTGTTTGAATTAAGCCACGAATTTAAATCTGTGAATTTTAACTACTCTTAAATCAATGTCTAAGAAACCAATACCATTACAAAGCCTGTACCACGACAAACTGAAACAAACTGAACGACAAACTCCTGTATCACAATCGCCAGCAGTTATTAATAGTTTGCCCTCTACACATGTTCCTCTTGTACACATCTAAACTCCAGAGCCTCAGGTCGCCGCCTCATCTTTTCTGCGGATACACACGCATCGATCAGTCCACGTGGCGTCGCCCCCGCCCTCCGCCCACGCATGGGGGTATTTCATCCCTCCCTACCTTCTCGCCCCGCCCAGCCACACCCCAGGCGATCTGTCCCGTGCCATGCCGCCCCGCCCAGCCCCGCCTCGGCACGGCACCACGAAGGCTCCATCCAGTCTCTTTCTGCTCGTCCCGCTACGTAACTCCACGCGTCGCACCAGGAGCGGTAGCTCAGTGCATCAACTGATGTCACTGCAGCGCCTCTGACTGGGAGATCCTAGGAAGGATTTTCGACACTAGCTTTTCAGCTAGTGGAGGAGAATTCTAGCGGTCGGTAGTTTTCCGTGGTTTCTGCGATCAACACCTGGCGAATGCCGGAGCAGTACCCTACCAAACGGGCCACGGACCGCGCGCGATCTGTCCTTCCTCTTCCTTTGTCCTATCCTCTCCCCTTACACACACTTACACTAACATGCACTACACTACCACATATCCCGGGAGACCGGCCGGGAGCTTAGAGCTTGTCCCGACTGGGGCGGTGCCCCGTTCGTGGGAGAGTCCTGGTTAGGGGGAAACGCCACTAGCCGCCGGTAGGTCGGCGCCGGATCTCGCCATCCAGCGGGGGAAGATCACCGCCATCTCCCGAGAAAAAACATGCACTACACTTACGGGAATAATGATCAACGCTGTTGAAACGCCCAGAAACTCGAAAAAATCAATCAATCAATCAATCAATCCGACCTTTTCGTGCCTCCCTGGCCAACCAACCCTGCTTCTCCTTGCCTCATCATCCATCATGTTCTGCTTCACTCCCTCCTCCTCCTCACCCGTTTCTCTGCGCCTTAGCGGCGTCCTCTTCGCCCCGCTCTATCCCACGACCATCCACCCCTCCCTATTCTCACTCCTGCCAAGCCCCGCACGCCCAGCCTGCACGCCCCCTTAAGCTCCTCCCCCCCCTCAATCCTAATTCTCTCCCCCCCCCCCCCGCCAGACCCGCCACGCCCCTTACGCTCTCTCCTCCCTCTCCACCCCGTTTCACCCTCCCACCTCCCCCCTCCTCCTCCCACCCGTTCCCCACGCCACTGCCGCGGGCTAACGAGCGTCCGCCGCCGGCCTCCGCTTCCCGGAAGGTCGCTCCACGCCGCTCGCGCGCGCGCGCGACATCCGGCTGCGCACGAGAATAGGCCGCCCGGCCGCCTGTCGTTGGCGGAAGTCCGTCCCACGCTCCACCCCTCCCCCCGCCCCCCACGCACCTCCAGCGTAGGACGTGCGCTCAAGGTACACAGGGCATCGAATAATGGCGGGTCGCTCGCGGGACCGGATCCGAAGGCGTGACCTTGGGGGGCACGTGTATTTCTGCACGTACAAATATTTTACCACGAAAATACACCGTTTTATTTTATAAAACGAATTGTAATACACCAAAGAGCCTTATGAAAGGTCAAGTCAAAGCACTTTATAAAAAAAGGACGAGTTATAAGTTTCAGGCAAAGTCACGTGTAGATAATAACGAAAACACAGGTGGCACAAACAACAATGAAAAATTGAAAAAAACGAAATTGGGGGACCCTGAGTAGAGACACCAAGAAGAAGTTTTCTCTCCAATTTTGGGGTGTGGAGTGGAGAATATCTTGGTGAGATATAGAAAGTGAAGGCGCGGAGTATTGTAGCCCCAAAAAGAGAGGAATATGGTAGAAAGATATTAAAAGTGAAGTGGAAGGGGAAAGAATCATCGCGATGCGGGGACACGATGCGGCGCGCAGCGCAAGAGCTGGACGAAGATTGGTGCGCGTGAAGAAAGAAAGAAAGAAAGAAAGAAAGAAAAGAAAGAAAAGCCATGTAAATAGACTTTTAGGAGGCTGCCAAAAATAATTTAAGGTCATTTGTTGATTGTCACATTCAATAGTTGAATGAACGTTTTGTTTGTTGTTCTTTTTGTTACAAAAGAAAAAGGCTGATTACTGAATTAGAGATTACAGGCAATACCAACACAATTGATGGGAAATATCTCCGGAAAGTGTTCTGCGTCGTCTGAACGGACCGTCACCGTGAAGGTAAGATTGAATTAGTGTCGGATCCATATTAATATATTAAATTTATCTCAGTGGCATGCCAACGTGGGGCAAAGTAATTATAAGAACAATATTGTTTTGATATATTAAATATATCTTAGTATATAACATCACCCACATATTCTTTCCATTACAGAGATGATTTGGGAATTAAAATATGCATTACCAGTTATAATTTTACTTCAACTTTTCTCGTAATTTAGTATATTGCACATACTTTTATTTTTGATTTACGGTGCGCATGGGAATTTAAAGAAAACTATGCCATCTCCTGGCATTTTAAAATTGTGCAAGGGTTTGTTAGATACCCAGATACTCGGAAAAATCAAAAACAATTATTAAAGTTTCGATTTTGACTGAAAATCCAAATCTTTGACTGTATTATTCCGCAGCAGCAAATTATTGATATTCTTGGTATGTCAAGAACGATTACCGTACTTGTTGATAGTATATTTATTAAAATATTTAATTTATTGTAGTGTAATACGAAAGTATTTTGTATCTATCTTTGAGCATTGTGCGTGCTAATTTTTGGAAGTTTCTTTTGTAGGGTTTTGTTCAGCAGCATTTATGCTGCTGCAGGTCTTTAGGATAGTACAGCACGTATTGTAATTTGACAATTGCAAAATACATTAAAATATTATAGATAATGTGACCATACCACTGCACGAAGGAAATAATGACCATAGCAGTTAACATGCTCGGAGACATCAGATAATAAATAAACCTACATCCTAAAACAGCCACTGATAGTTCAAGTATGCACAGTGCTCATATCAAGATGTTCAATGTGGTTGGTAGAGTTTGTCGCAGTTCAGTGCAATAACCATTAAAGGGTCGCGTTAATCGAGCTTGTTAAATGTACGTTATCTCAACATTCCGGTTGCTCAACCAATGTTCTTCCTATGAATCCGGGAGTAGCGAATCTATTCATGAAAGCTCTGTAGACATATATGGTGCATATATCTTTACGTTTTCGTTTGGAATGAGAACTTATGAGGCGGTCGGTCGGATTGATTGATTGATTGATTTTTTCGTGTTTCCGGGCGCATCAACTGCTCTGGTCATTAGTCCCGTTAGTGGAGTGCATGATTTTTCTCGGTAGATGGCGGCGATCTTCCCCGGCGGATGGCGAGATCCGGCGCCGACCTACCGTCGACTAGTGGGGTTTCCCCTTCACCAGGACTCTCCCACCACCGGGGCACCGCCCCAGCCGGGACAAGCTCTAAGCTCCCGACCGGTCTCCCGGGATATGTGGTAGTGTATTGCATGTTAGTGTAAGTGTAAGGGGAGAGGATAGGACAAGGAATGGGAAGGACAGATTGCGCGCGGTCCGTGGCCCGTTTGGTAGGGTACTGCTCCAGCATTCGCCTGGTGTTGATCGGAGAAACCACGGAAAACTACCGATCAGAGCAGCTGGCCGCTAGAATCCTCCTCCAGACAGCGACTGAATTCGACCTAGCTGAAAAGCTAGTATCGAAAATCCTGCCGCCGTCAGGACTCGAACCTAGGACCTCCCCGTCAGAGGCGCTGCAGTGACATCAGTTGATGCACTGAGCTACCGCTCCCGGTCAGTTGGTCGGAGATACGCGATTCCCATTCGTCTTTGGCCTGAGGTTAATTGATTGATTAGTAATTCCGTGCATGTCAACTAGGTTCGTTATTCCCATAAGTGTAGTGGATGTGTTTCCTTCGTGAAGTGGCTGTGATCTTCACCCAGTGAATGTGGAAATTCAGCGCCGACCTGAACGTCAAAAATATCAAAAAATATGTTTTCTGATAGTATAAATTGTTTCCTTATTTATCATATTTTTTGTCAGATAAAATTGTGTTCGGTTGCCGAAAAAACCTAAAATTGAAAAACACGTTTTCTGCTCTAGAGGGGTGTGGGTGATGGGACGGGAGCTAGGAAACCTTTCAAAAATATTATTTTTATGTTAGAATTATAACGTAACCACTCACGTCATTTGGTTTAGGGGAACATTTTATCATCTTATCCGGGGTATCCTTTGTAATATAATATTAAAATATAATTGGCCATCAATTGATAATTATCAAGCCTTGTAATTCAAAATTACGATAAACTTCTTCAAATTCAACTGACAAAAAAAATCATTTTGATTACATACTTCTTTTTACTGAACATTCGGAAAGGCTTATATGTTGCTGCTGCTATATACATGATTTGTTGACTGTTTGCATTCCGGCTTTTTTTCTTGTTTTTAGTTTCTGAGTGAGATACGCAAAGAGAGTAATTCAATTTATTTTTCAGAATGGAAACTAGCCCTTGCCTTCTCCGTTTATTGATTAGAATTGTTCGACTGTGAATTAGACTGTGGTACGCGTACGGTAAAAAAGAATGTGTCGTACGCTACAGCAAAAAAGTCATAGTCATACAGGGTGGGGCAGAATGGACTCCCTGATTTGAAAGATGAATTGTGAAAGAACAAATAAAGATAATCTCAAAACGTTTTTATTTCCCCAAAACTACATTCAATGCCATTTTATTCTCATTTGCTTGTGAAAATTAGTTCATCCAGGTGACGACCTTGGCGAGCGATGCACATGTTGAGTCGTTCAAAAAAGTTTCCGAAAACTCCTCTCAGCATATCTTCTAATATTCCAGCGACGACATCTGTAATTGCCTCCTTAAGAGATTCCAAGGTCCTTGGTCGAACTTTGTAAACCTCAGCTTTGAGATAACCCCAAAGAAAAAAATCGCATGGGCTCAAATCCGGGGAGCGAGGGGGCCATGGAACATCGCCACGTAAGGAGATCCGGCGGCCGGGAAACAGTCTTTGCAGGATTTGCCGTGAACGAAGGGCGGTATGAGCCGTAGCACCGTCCTCTTGAAACCAAAAGGCTTTTGTGTCATATTGCTGACCATACTCTTCCAATTTAGGTTGAAAAACGTTCTCTAGCACGTCACAATAACGCTCAGAGGTAACAGTAACAGTGAGACCTTGAGATTCAAAAACGTAAGGCCCAATTATGCCTATGGAGGACACGGCGCACCAAACTGTCACTTTGGGGCTATGAAGAGGTCTTTGGTGAAGTTCACGAGGATTTTCAGTCGCCCAGTAACGAAAACTGTGCCGGAGAGGTGAAAATGCGCTTCATCGCTGGACCACAGAATAGCGTCAGGTTGCACAGAGGTTAAAATTGGATTAGTAGCATCTGTACGTTTCACCCAGTCTTGTGGACTCAATTCTTGAACGACCATCATCTTGTAGGGGTGTAAATGAAGGTCAGTGTGTAAAATTCGCCTTACCGTTCTGGACGATAGTCCAAGGGCAGCAGCATGTTTCCGCGCAGAGCGCGATGGAGACTGTTCAATTAACGTTCTCACTGCGACGATGTTTTCAGCTGTCCTCACACTTTTAGGTCGCCCAGCTAGTTTTTTAGGAAGTGCAGATCCTGTCGCCCGTACACTATTAATCCATTTCCTAATGGTTTTAGCATCAGGAACCTTATCATGACGAGCCAAACCAAACCGCCTACAAAAAGCCCTCTGTGTCGCCACCACACTATCATTGTTTTTAAAGAACGTTTCAACGACAAAGCCTCTATGCTCACCAGACCATTGCATGGCGACTACTGAAATGAAAATGGCATCGTCTCCCCGACCTAACGCCACTATCCCCACTCCGCTAACCAACCTACGCGCTCTACAGTGAGTGTTTGAAACTAGGTAGTCCATTCCGCCCCACCCGTTATAATACAATTTGGAACTGCGAAGTAAACACTGGCTGCCACCTCACACCACGAGAAAAATAGATGAATAAACAAAACACTGTAGCGGTGTGAGTCAACATGGCTGCCTCCTCGCACCTTGAGAAAGATACGAAAGGTATGTACTTGTAGGTATCCAAAAAATTGTACGCAACAAGTGTCTTTGGGATTTCGATATGCCGTATTGCTCTAACAGTCGCCTAGTCCGTCAACCTTTCATTCGTGCGTTACTTTCTGTACTCCATCTTTCTTGTTTTAGAAGCCATACACTGATCATTGCGTTAGCTTGTCTCCAGAAGACCCTAACGTCTTCTTATGAGACTTGACTGAGCAAGTGTTCTTAAAGTAGTTTGCTATTACTTCCCCAGGGGCGCAAATGCGCCAATTTTGACGTCGATTTAAATAGCAGATAGCGCAACAAAGATACAATATCCGGAATCTTATCCAGTTACTCGAAACTCTGGTTGGTGCTAAATTGCGAGAATATTTAATTTCGCCAGTATCGGCCAAGTGCCTTTCCTGGAATCTGTTTTAGATGCCGACAACCGTCTGCATGCATGCCGTCGATTTTTGGCACCTCAAGAATCCCTCGACTTTGACTGGGGTTGAACCCGCGAACTTGAGATCAATTGACCGGCATGATAACCACTACACCATTAAAGCCGGTTTTTTGTACTAGTTACTTAAGTAACTAATATTAGAATGATTGCGTTCAGAAATGAAGATCAGGAAAGACATTGGAGAATCAAGAAAAACATTATCATATAGAATCCCAAAACGGGTAAACATAAAAAAGGTAAAACATAAAAATAGGTGAAAGTTTAAAGAATCCCCTTTATTACACAGCGACGTTTCTCAAAACGGCATGTACTGGCAGTGGAATGGAATATACCGTAATGATTCCAGATTCCAAAGTAAAGCCTTTTCGTTCGTTCTTTTTATCGATATCTTCGTATAGAAAATGGGCAAAAAAACGGACATCTGTTTTTACGTTTCGGTATCAAAAGTGGATGAAGGACTTCCAGTACATTAAACGGTCATTTCGTTTTCCTTCGTGAAGAAAATATTTCCTCTGGGCGGCACAAAAAGCAATGAATTTTCAACAGTTGAATATTGCACATATGGTAACAAATGAAGTTAGGACGGAAAAAGAAGTAGATATCATTAGAGAGTTTGATAGGCAAATGAGAAACTTCTCAATTTGCAATGAGAATTCACTCATTATTCCGATAATATTTTTATTTCTAAGAAGTTGTGGTTTCCATTACTCAGCGGCTTTCTAAGTGCGAACAATTATACACCAATTGAAACAGTGTTTTGCATCTGCGTTCTGGTCAGTCTACACTCATCAAGCTTTTGCTTTGCGAGGAGAATCGTCGATATATTGACGACTAACCTGACCCACTATATTTGAGCTCACCTGCTGTGGCTCTCCACATTAAATAACTCATACAAACATGTATTAAATCAAATAGCAAAAATTCAGTAAATCAACATCCAAAATCCCGGCTCCTGAATGCCTATTGGCCAAAGAAATATAAATTTTAGAAAATAGGCATGTGACAACCGTTTTACCACGCTCTGGTTTCACTTCTCACCCCTCAATTCACTCCACAACACAAATCAACGCATTAGATTAATTGATTGATTGTGATTCAGGGCGCGCCAACTACTATTATGGTCATTAGTCCCGTAAGTGCAGTGTATTTTTTTCATAGGGAGGTGGCGGTGATCTTTCCCCACTGGATGGCAAGATCCGTCGCCTACCTACCGTCGACTAGCGAGGTTTCCCTACCTGGTATCTCCCACCAGTGGGGCATCGCCCCAGCCGGGAATGTTCTAAGTCCCCGACCAGTCCCCCGGCATGTGCGGTAGTGTAGTGCACGTCAGTGTAAGTGTGTGTGTATGGGGTGAGGATAGGACATGTAAGAGGAAGGAAAGGTCGCGCGCGGCCCGTGGTCCGTTTGTTAGGGTACTATTCCGGCATTCGCCAGGTGTTGACCGGCGAAACAACGGCAAACTATCGATCAGAGCAGCCGACCGCTAGAATTCTCCTCCAGATAGCGACTGAATTCGACCTAGCTGAAAAACTGTGTCGCTGTGTCGAAAATCCTACCACCGTCGGGACTCGAACCTAGGACCTCCCGGTCAGAGCACTGCAGTCACATCAGTTGATGCCCTGAGCCACCGCTCCCGGTCAACGCATTCGAACGCTCTCTAAAATGCACAAAAAGAAACCTCACCCCGCGCATAGCAATCAAGAAAATGTTCCAGAAAGTGTCGCGGGGACCGTGATAATTAAATTGGTCGCTGTCCTTACAGAAAATGACGGTTGCTTAATTTTCGGTACAGATTACAACCAGTATGGTCCATCCTTCGCTTTTACCGAGTAGAAAGGATGAGAAGTGGACGGTGTAAAATGGTATTAAGAAGAGGAAATAGTTCGAAGGACTTTTAAGTAGGTTACAGTAAATTAAGTAAAAAGGAGAGACGATCTTAAATTACCACTTTTGCATTCAAGATTTTTTCCTGCCGCTTCTTAAAACTTAAAAGAGTTCGTTAATGTTGAGAGAGAGAGAGAGAGAGAGAGAGAGAGAGAGAGAGAGAGAGAGAGAAAGAGAGAAGAAAAGAGAGAAAGAAAAGGAGAAAGAAAAAGAGAGAGAGAAAGAGGAAAGGAGCGAGGGAGAGAAAGAGAATATTGAATAACTGAGGAAAAATAATGTTCACCAGATATTCTGGAAAGACTGACATAAATGGTTGAAATTCCTTGACCAGGATATGACACAAGTAATGATGGCGACACATCCCAAAACGCCTTTTGCAAACGTATAAGTAGACATAAAAGATTTTCTCATTAAATAATTTTTTTACAATTTTCATGTGAATTGCCTTAGAGGTCACTTCATTTTTACTGAAGCTTTTCGTGTTGTTGCCTTACAATTTGCATAATATTATAACACATATCTAAATATGACCTAGTGTGACTGATAACTATCGAATCGGCTGTCTCACTGAAGACCTGGACGAATTGAGATAGAAATAGGCACAAATTGCGAGTACAGTACGCAAGAAAGTATACGAAAGTTAAAAAAAAATGAAGCAAAATCTGTTAAGATCATGGTTCGTATTTTACAATTCAAAGGCAATTGGGGAAGGAGTAGTTGGCCTGTGGAGACATCCGGCATATAGTTTTATCACAAGCAAGGCCACAATAGAATCCAAAATTTAACTACTGGTGCGACAGAATGGCACAGACTTTCTGGTAGTACAGTGTTCTAATTTCCTTGGAGTGGACTGACTTTATGGTCTTGCCCCATTCTCTTGCCAGCAGCCATCTATCGCTGTCCAAAATACATTTTTTAATTTTTAACTTTTCGGTTTCCTAACAGCAGAACTGAAATATTACTTTGAGATATTAAAGAAGAGTAAAACGTTGTCCTAACTGGCAATTTTCATTGCAAAATTTGAGGCTATTTTTCAGAAAATTGCATTTAAGCTTTACTGCACATGCAAAATTTAAAGCTCTTTTTCTCAGGAATCTATTGACCTTTCGAAAACTTTCATTTGAAGTCATTTATAGCCCTTTCACTTACAAATGCAAAAATGTATACAAGTTGATGGAAATGTGCATATTAACGGCATGAGAAATATTTTAAAAAATACATTTGTGTTATTTTTGAAAAAACAAAAGAATACACCAAAATGAAGTTTACGTCAAATTAAACAGAGAAACTAGCACTATAAACTTGAAAAGTTTGAAGAAAAATTTGGAGACATTTTTGAGAAAATGTCATTGGTGTTTCTCAAAAGCAGAAATTTGAGTTAATTTTAACAGAAAACTGTTGAGTTTTCCAGTAATTTTATATAACATTATTTAAAGCACATGCACTATACACTAACACATGCACTAATACCATAATACTTAAAAAAATTACAATAATAATAACCATAATAATAATAATAATAATAAAGAAGTACATACAAGCCGAAGATTCAATAATCATACTATCATTAATATTAAGTATTATAACAATTATTTCAACTTTGGACTGATATCGAATAATTATATGTTGGTGACGCTAAATATTGGCTACATAAATACAAGCTACATAAATATTGGCCAAATTTCTTTCTTTCAATTCATTGATCGCGTTTACTACCCTCAACTGCACTGCACTGCACTGCATTACATTACCACTGTTTTTGCTTTGAATTACACTGACCAGCACTTCACAGCACTTCACCGCACTTCATAGCAATTACTCATCTAATGTCTATTACTCTCATATTGTTCTAACTTATTTCTAAAACTTCGGACCTTAGAGGAAAAGCTTTGAAAATTGCTGCGGGTAAACTGTTCCAATCTTTAATTGTTCTGTTACAAAAGGAAAATTTCCCAAGATCTGAATTTTGTTTCCTTGTTCGAATTTTGTGAGTGTGATCGCTTTGGCCGAAATAATTTGTTTTTTCTAGTCTAACTTGAATTTCCTTCCAAGCTGGTTGACCTACGTACGATTCATAAAGAGCGCAAAGCCTCGCCCTTGTTCTTCTCGTTTCTAGAGGTTCCCATACCTTTTTTATTGCGTTAGTTGTATAGGTAAACTTATTCGCTTTCCTCTGTATTCTATCTAGATTTTTCCGGTGCGACTTTCTGTATGGATCCC
This sequence comes from Teleogryllus oceanicus, assembly GCA_964035755.1. Lineage (NCBI taxonomy): Eukaryota > Metazoa > Arthropoda > Insecta > Orthoptera > Gryllidae > Teleogryllus > Teleogryllus oceanicus. The sequence continues at coordinate 45,829,276 of CAXIVR010000009.1, forward strand.
AACATGCCACTCCGTATTCCATGAGAGGGCGAACCAGCGAAAAATATGCTAATTCTTTCGCGTTTGCAGAACTTTTCTTTAGAATTCGCATTACAAAATGCAGGACTCCACGTTTTTCTTACTACCTGATTGATGCATCTCCCACCCTAATTTACTATCTATATGAATGCCTAAGTACGTGCATGATCAGACTCTTGGGATGACGACCTCACCTAAATGATAGTCTTGTTCCTCATAATTTCGTCCCCGCCCAAACGTTATTGTTTTGCTTTTCGATCCGTTAATTCTCATGTCATTTTTTTCAGCCCAATCACGTAAATGTTCTAAATCTGCTACAATATTTGTTCGTCAGCGCTTCTTTTGATTTTTCGGTATATAACACAATCGTCTGCAAATAATCGCACCTTTGATTGTATGTTAACATGGAGATCATTTACGTACGCTAAGAAAATTAATGGCCCTAAAGCACTTCCCTGTGGAACCCCTGAAGCAACAATACCCGTAGTCGAAAACTGAGTGCCAATTCGAACTTTTTGTTTCCTGTCTCTAAGAAATTCGCTTACCCACTTCACAACTCTAGCATCAATTCCTGAAGTTAATAATTTCCTGATAAGTAGATCATGCGGTACTACGTCGAATGCTTTCGCAAAGTCGATTACGATTGCATCTACCCTCCCACCCGCGTCAACTTCGTTAGCTAGATCTTGAAAAAGAGAAATTATTTGGCTTTCGTACGAATATTTACTTCTAAATCCATGCTGTCCGTGAAAAATCCAGTTCGCTTTTTCCCATTCGCGGCGAATGTACCCAGCTATTAAATGCTCCATTATTTTGCATACTACTGATGTCAGAGATACTGGTCTATAATTACAAACTTTCGTTTATCACCATTTTTTAAAATTGGGACCACTATAGCTGTCTTCCATTCGTCTGGTAAACTTGCATTATTAATAGAAACATTGAATAATCTTAACAAATACGGCAATACTGCCTCCCCACAGAGTTTAATAAAATCTGTCGAGATGTCGTCTGGTCCGCGTGATTTACCGTTTTCCAGTGATTTTATACGTTTGAGGAGTTCTCATGCATGAAGCTTGAACTGGTTTTCTATTGGAAAATAATGAACTTGCGACTGGTCTTTACCAGTTGAGGAGATAGCGAATTTCCTTCTTCATATGTCACTAAAGATTTGCCAACACAACAAATGTATCTATTCGAGGTTCGTTCTGCCAACCGTCTAATGTATTAGTATTAAAAAAATTGTATTCACTGTTGTCGACGTGAACTGGATGAGTTTATAAAGTATTGTGGGAAACGAGTGTATAGTGATGTCGTGAACATTGACTCGTTCCCACTCAAATGCTATGTCTGGATTGCGGGGCATGCGGATCAGCGTGATGTTTGCATGGATGCTAGGGACAATATATTTGCAAGCACCAAGAGTCGGCGGGCCTAACTCAGCCGTAGAAATTGAAGTGTGTAAAATCGGACAACAAAAGTATTATAGAGGTCCTGTGATGGAGGGTGACTGGGCTTCGCCTCATTGATCGTGAAACCAAGGCAGTGAGATTGCAGAGGCAGGGCAAACCTGGGAGGGACTCTTAATATTTTGTTGCCCATGATTCAACATGTGCAACCTTAAACAACTCACTTATCATCGCCGATATGTGAAGGGGTTATCAAGGTCTAACTCAACATAATTTTATTCACATAACAGTGAATCATCCCCTTAATTTTGACGATCCAGTGACAGGTGCTACTACAAATACTAGAGATAGAGATCCATTTCTAATTCTAGTTGAACATTGCAATATTACATATACAACTTGTGAATTTCTGAATAAAGTGTTTTGATAACTTTAACTCTGTTTTACGTAAATATACATATACACATTTACATAAATATACTTACATAAATTTACCTTCGTGTTTGCTTTATATTAGAGAAAATAACGTTACACTACAAGGTTAGGTTAGGTTCTTTTCACGTAAATACAAATATATGTATGTTTCCGTAAGTTGGTAGTAGCATGGTGTAGAACGATCTTTACTTGCTCGCAGGTTGGTATGACTACAAAAGATGTATGCAATGCGTTGCGTCCCCCAACAGGTAAAGAATATCCGAACTTGCTCCTGCGCCCGTTTTGGTTTGAATACCGATACAAAATACGCGTTGAACGCATTTGCTTTCGCCTGGTCGTTGTGCAGTGGCGCGTTATCTGCGTCTCGAATTTCCTGAATTTCTTACTTATTCCCCCGGCGTTAGCGGACATATTTGTAAAAGCCTGACCAATTATTTCTTCTTGTCTTCAAAACATTTCTTAAAAATAATTCATGAGCAATTTTCTTTTCTTTTTATAATTCCCTGTAGTATTTTTTAAAAGTTGTCATGTCAGCAATGCTGCGATGTCTCCTATTAAATGCTAGTCTAACTTTTTAAACGCCGTATTGCCCAGTTACAATATACAGAATCGGAATTACCTTTCAGTATTTTGCAAGGAACGAACGTATCTAAAGCTGTTTCTATGATTGTTTTAAAATCCCCCCATTGTTCCTCCATACCCCCTTCTGTTCTTAGAAAATAGTCGTATTTTTCTCTTAAGAAACTACGTAAACTTTCGACGTTTGCTTTTCTATATTGTGACAATTATTCGGTAATGTAAATATTATCGATAATGTAAAAATATATGAGAGACGAGTAAATAAAATACTTTATTGTAATTTTTGAAAACAACAAAAGAATAGAGTTATATGGCGTTAATGTCATCTTATACAGTGCGTTTAGCACTATCCATACCAAGAATTGAAAGAAATAATTTGGAGCGCTTTTGAGAAAATCTTGTTTTTGTAATTTATTACAATTGCAAATATTGAGGGCGCTATTGCGCGAAAACTATTAAAATTTGCAAAAATCTACATGACCTGATTAAAAGAACTGATTACGAGCAACAAATTTTATTTGAAGAAAAAATCTCTGTTCTTAATAGTAGTCTTTAAATGTAGTTGCAGCAGGACGCCGAAAATAATTCAATAATTCAAACTTTAAAAAAATTCGAAAATGAAGAGTTAACCATTAAAATCGGACCTATGGCACCTTTATAAGTGTATTTTACTCTATTTTACCAGAACTTAAAAAAGAAAAATTTGGAGTTTTTTTGAAAAATTTTAAAATGCCCGGGGCTTCATGTAAAGTACCTTCAAATTTTTAATAATGTTTTTCGAAATTTCAAAACTTCAACTAGTGCCAGATGAACAGGGATTTCTTCAACTTGGAAAAATCCTTCTCACGGTTTAGGCGTTGGTAGTATTCACAGACGGACGGACGTTTTGCTTTCAATTGTTTCTTGGCATCAGGAACTCACAAAACAGCAATTTTTACTACACCACGTGTTAGAGGATTTTTTTCTTAATTTAGCAATTAGATTTACCGAATTTTTCTGTGTCACGGCCTGGTAATGAATTTTTTTGTGGCGAAAATCCGCCGTTTTTTCGCCCAGCTTTACACAACTTTCTCTGTACTATGTATATTAATCTGTATATACATATACGAGAGAGTAAAATAGAATATAATAGTCTTAATACGTGATTAATGATGATCTTGGTACGTGATCTTATGCATAGCTACTGGCCTCTGGCTGAATATATTAGGAACCAATATGCTGTTATCGATAGGGTAAATATAATGATAGTGGTGCATACACATCACATTATTCAAATTATTTATTCTCTGCAATTGTGATATAATAATCTTAACCAACCTTTGCAAGGACACTGCCTAAATCCTGGAGAATAGTTTATAAAATTTGTATCTATTCTTACACTACTTTTTGTTGTATTGATGTCTGTTATATGTCGTTGAATTCTCTTTTCTTAGTATAGATTTCGTTAACTATTAAATTAATTCCTTGAATAAAATATCAAGAAATAATGTATTAATCATAAATGAAAATTGAATAAGAAACAATAAATTAAATTATTATCCGACATCAAGTTCAACCACCCAATTAAAGCCTTTATCTCCGTTTATGGGGCGCAATCGATGAATCGCCTCCACGTGGTGTCCCCTGGGTAACGCTAAAGGTTCACAACCTAGTGTAGCACTTCTTCCACTTACTTATGCTACACTTCTTTTCTCTTTCCTATATGGTCTCTCTTGACCCCTTGTTGTTTTCGACCCCGACGCTATTAGGTCTCGAGGGCTAGAGTGTTATTTTTTTCTGAGTCTTCTCTTTACGACGTCTCTGCTCTTTTTCTCCTTCCCTCTTCCACCTTTCTTATTCTATATTTTCATTATATTCAGGGATAGACGAGACTCCGCGGGTGTAGAGGAACCAACTCGTCTAAGGAAAACAACCCCATACAAATTCTGCAAGTCTGGGAGCAGCGAGGAAGCAGCCCTTCCACCGGACTTTCCCTGCGCAGCGCCTGTAACGCGGCCAGGGGAGATTCTACTTACTGGTACTCTCATAAGTAATACCCGTCCTGTAACTTATACGACCCAAGCAAAACGTTTAAATGATAAACGAAAGATGGTTTAAACGTGGTAAAAACAAATCAGACCTAAATAATTTAAGTTGGAAAAGTTATCTTTTGAAAGATCCTTCCATAGCAGGACTGTATCAAGAAAGAATAAAACAATATCTAAAAAATGCAACGACGAATCATAATACAGAAAATGAATGGCAAGATCTCAAAAACCTTATTGAAAAAATGGCTGAGAAAGTCCTAGGGAAAAAGAAGAAAAGCATAAAAAGGAAAGACTCTACATATGGAATGAAGATCTAAAAGAGGCAATAGGAGAGAAAAAGAAATTATACTTAAAATGGTTGGCCAACAAAGACTCGCAATCCTTAGAACTCTATAAGATCCAATACAGAAAACAAATACCCTCGTAAAAAACGCAAATAAAGAAAGCTGGGACAAATATATATCAAATATTGAGCATGATATTCACGGAGGCCAATAATGGCCTACAAATCTATGAAACACCAGAATAAAGACGATAAAGATGCTGAAAAATTACAGATTTTAGACGAAAACGAATGGATAAACTACTGTATACATCTGTGGCATGTTGATGAAGAGGATGAAGAAGAAAAAAGAATATCTGACGGGCAGTCCTCCATAATGAGTGATAAATTAGAATCTATTGAATTAGAAGAAGCACTAACAAATACTAAAAATATGAAAACACCAGGACTTGATAATATCAATATGGAATTGCTTAAGTATCTTCCAGCTGAAGCAAAATCTAAACTGTTAGATCTATTTAACAATTGCTGGTCACACAGCATAATACCAACGGAATGAAAGACAGCTCTAGTTATCCCTATATTTAAAAAGGATTACAAACGGATCAGACAAAGATGTACTATCATGTGTTTGTGTTAAAGCTATTAATTGAAAAGAGACGAGAGTTCAATCTACAAACATGTATGGTCTTCGTAGATTACGTAAAAGCCTTTGATAACGTTCTGAGGGGAAAATTATGGTCAATTATGGACAAAAGAGGCATACCAAAACAGCTAATTGAAGTTATTCGAAACATGTACAAAGATACCCAAATTAATGTAAGAACAAAATCAGGTAAAATCCTTAAAGTATTTATTAACAAAGGAATGAGACAAGGGTGCTGTATGTCACCCACACTTTTTAATATTTATATTGACGATGTTATCAGAATATGGAAGCAGAAGATGAAGTTTTTAAATCTTACAGATAATTTTAATAGTAAAATTTTATAATGACACTTCTGTTTGCGGATGTTTTTCTGATAATGAAGACACTCTACAAAGACTCTGTATGAACTTCAGATAATTGTAAAAGAATACAATTTAAATGTCTGTTCAAAAAACTAAGTCAATGGATTCCAAGGGAAATATCCAGTTAGATGCAAGTAAGTGGTTAACAACCAAAACATCGAACAACTAAGTTCAACGTACCAATAATAAGACGCAACGGAACGAAAGTTCTAATGCTTGAAAAGAAGAAGAAGAAGAAGAAGAAGAAGAAGAAGAAAAAGAAGAAGAAGAAGAAATAATCTCCGTTTATTTAAACTAAATAATGTTCTACTGTTCATCATTACGTAACATTAACGCGTGCGTAAAACTTATCTTTTCTTTTCGGTTGTTAATGCATTCAAAAGATAACGTATTCTTCTCCATCATAACATTGTGTCTAGCACCAAATTAAACTTTGAACCAAAAGCTATGTATGATTCTACACACGTATTCGAAGAATTAATATATTAACTCATAATTTCAAAATAACTTTCCCGTTTTAAATGTTTCAATTCCTTTGAAAGTCTTATAGCAACTTACATACGTTGCTACTAGCTATGTTGTTACATATTCTACTAGAATATTTTGGCTGATGATTTCTTACGCAATCAAATATATTCTGGCGACTTCCTAATTCAGAAGAAAGGTATCCTTCATCTGTCTATAAACCGAAGCCACCCAATGTTTAATGAGTTCTCACACGCTTCGCAAAGTTCAAACAACTCACAGAATATTCATGAAAATGTGTTGGTCTCGTCCCTTCTTTTAAATAATTTCCAACCGGATAGAAATGAATATTACATATTTTTGCAGTTTATACATGTAAATATTTCTAATACATGAGGACACATGTTTATAATGAAATAACTAAATAAACGAACATACAATATGATTTAATACACTGCTATTTAGTAGGGGAAAACCACAGACACTTGCAATAAAACACTACACATACGGGATAAATGACCTTGGCAGTTGATGTGCTCGGAAACACTAATCTAAAAAAAAGAAAGACTTGAAGCGCTTGTGTAAAATCTTGTAAAATCGGATCAGTAGCTTAACACGCGAACAGATCAATTCTACTCTTCTACAGGCTGGCTGACGAGTCAGGGTCTCACGGCCTGGCCCAATAGCAGGGTATGTGCGATACAGCGCTTCGTAATATGCACCCCTATTCCATAAATTGACAAATTTTACGGTTTTCATCGTTTGTATAAAAAGGTAGATTTTTTCAGCAACTTGTAAAATTATTTTTAACGCTTCAATTCTCTTAAGTGAAACCTTCATGTCGTTGTGAAAGAAAAGAATAAATCAAGAAAGAACTGCACAGTAAAGAAGCGTTTCTCAACAAAATGGCCACTTTCCCTTCCAATTGAGAAGTCGGTGGTGTTGTTTTTTGTTTTTTTCACCTGAAATAACTGTCTGTATTTTTTCATTCTACTGTTTCTATATTACCGCATTTATAACATAATTTGTTGAAATATTTGTTCACACCACAAAAACAACACTACCTTCTGGATTCACATACGAGATTGCGCTACTCATGCGTGTAAACTGAAGCACATTTTACATCACCAATGTTGATACACAGGAAAGAAGGAAACTAGAATCAAACGGTCAATTCGATACCAGAGGTCGATACGAATTATTGAAAAAAAAATCGTCCCAACAGCCCAGTTGCTAGGGACAATATACCCTTTGTATTAGGACCCATACACGGTGGGGATATGTGCCAGAATTACCACCAGTATTACGCTCGGAGTACACCCCAGTACAATCAAATGAAATCCGTATCTCTATTGCCAATGCAATTACTCTTCTGTTCATGGGAGCGAACATTTCTTTTTATCAAATGTTGCCAACGCAGCGTAGATGTATTCATACACTCATGATTGTTGATTCATTCATACATTTATGCACGATTCAACTATGTGTAGTAAAAGAGAAAAGTAGGAATTCCGGAGTTCAAGAACCGGCTTAGGTGGCTCAGGGGATCATTGATGTCACTGCAATGCCGCTAACCGATACGTTCTAGGATGCGAGATCCGACGGTTCAAATAGACCCGGCGGCGATGGTGTAGGCGGCGATGGTGTAGGCGGCGATGGTGTAGACGGCGATGGTGTAGGCGGCGATGGTGTAGGCGGCGATGGTGTAGGCGGCGATGGTGGAGCGGTTAGCGTATCGGACTGCTATACCCAAGTTTGCGGGTTCAAACCCGATCGAAGCCGTTTAAGCCGATTTTTAAGGGCGAAAAAAGTCCTTCGTACGCCTTCCTTCGAAGGGGAAGTAAAGCCGGCTGTCCCATGTTAGTACATTTACTGCATGTAAAAGATCCTCAAGCCTAAATGATGCCTCTGGACTAAATTCAATTCGCCTGTTTCGTCGCCCAAGTAATACCTTCTTTCTCCCATGGTTGGTGAAAGGAGTGTAACGAAATGTGCGTGGTCAGACGGAAGAGCAGGCCTCATGGCCTGAGTCTCGCCACGTAAAATAAACCAAATTCAATTCAATACTAGATAGCTACATAGCAGCTAGATCGAGTTAGCTAGCTTGGTCGAAATAGGCCGCTGTATGGAGAAGAATTCAAGCGGCCGGTAGTTTTCTGTGTTTTTTCCAATCGACACTAGGTGAATGTCGGAGCCGCATCCCATCAAACGGGCCACGAGCCACGCACGATCTTTCCTTCCTCTTCCTTGTGCTGTCCTCATCTCTTACACACACTAATATGCACTACACTATCACACATGCGGGGAGACCGGTCGGGGACTTGGAGCTCCTCCCGGCTAGGGTGATGCCCTGCTGGGAGAAAGAAGAAGCCAGTTTGGAGAAAATCCCCGCTAGCTGACGTGTAGCGCCGCATCTCGCCGTCTGCTGCGAAGATCACCGCCACCTCCCGCGATAAAAACATGCACTGCACTTGAAGGACTAAATACCTTAGCAATTGACGTGCCCGAAAACACTAATCAAGTACTCAAAGCTCCAGAATATGTGTGCAGAATATACTCCCTTTCCCACACTTCCCATACAGGTTTGACTGTTTTAGTCTAGTTTCCAGGTCAGATTGTTTGTATGATATCCTTGTTGTATATCAGTGATTTATACACGGTCTGGACGTTTGTGACCTTTCCGAACTTCAACTAGTGACCGGATATCTAGAAGCTGGACTCGGTTTACTTTTCTGGCGTTTCGATAGCTTTGGCATTGAGTCAGGTAATATGACTTTTAGATATTCATTTTTTTCATTTATTTTACGTCAAAAAAAAAGTTGAAACTGCGTATGTCGTGCTATGGGGAGAAGTGAATTCCGTGCACATTTTCAAAATTCTGTGATCCCTACACTAAGTCATATACTACATGAATTTTGAAAAAAAAAGCTCTCATGTAATGAAATCTATTTTCAAAGATAAATAAGCTATAAATTTTGGGCTCTTATCCATGATGTCCTTCGTGAAGGAATAATACTTCGTACCGCAACAACATGGAAACAATAATTTGATTAACTATTTTTCCCAATGAATTCTAGAAGACGTATTACAACAAAGACTAAAATAAACTGTTATTGTACTTGTGTTCCTTATTGTAGATACATGTCACTGATAAATAAGTAGATGAGTAAATAAGTAAATAAATAAATAAATGATGAATAAATAATAGATAAATAAATAATTGATAAATAAATAAATAATAGATAAACAAATAATAGATAAATAAATAAAGTAATTAATAAATTTAAAGTTCTGTGATTATTCGGGCCTCCCGATCCACATCTCGAAAGCGATCATAGACGCCCGGATTTACGCCGCCGCGCCCACCGCCTGCTGCTGTCATTTGGTTCACTGCCCATCGCCCGAGCCCATCCGTTGCTCGCCATTATGCCGGCTAGAATGCACCTTTGTTTGGATGCCCACCGACCCATCCCCTGGCATGTCGACCTGACTGAGTGCGGGCGTGTGTGATCCGCAAATCCGATGTAAGTGCAACATGTGGACGCGCATTAAACCAGCTATTACTATCAGATGCGATGTTCTGATTTTCCCTGTCTATACTCCCACCTCATGGCATCATTTCGTATAATGTGGCGGGGCATCAGGAATTCTCACATATGCTCTTATTTTCGTCGCTATGATGTTTATTTCAGCAATTATACGTGTGTTTACAAAAAGGGGAATAAACATTAAAGATATACTAATTTTAAATATAAATTGTTTTCTATAGAATAATACGTATTTTTGTATATCCTTAAAAATAAAAAGGAAATTTCAATAACACGAAGTAGAATATATTGAAACGGGCACCTTTATTCAGTATGTCAATGTTCAACTAAATTAACTAAATTAATTTTTTTGGTAAAATCGATTGATTTTCCTTAAAACAGTTTAACCCCTTCAGTGTTCGAGTGGATTACTATTGTAATCCAGACTTATTCACTATTTACAGCAACAGTTGATAAACTTTTGGCATGTACTTTTCAGTACCTTTCGTAGGCGGCCTCAGTTATTGAATTACAGCGAAATATGGCTCAAGTACTAACTGCTTGTCTAGCGATTAGCGCCGGCAACAGCTTTGATTGCAATAGTAATCCGCGCGACCACTCGCCGATCAGTTTTTAATCTAAGCTAACATAATTAATATCGTTGCAATCGATGCTCTGAATGTTTATACAAAGAACAACAGTGAAGAAAGGTTGACTAGAAGTTGATTTCTAAATGATCTCGCTTTGTTCCTTATGAAACCAAAACTGGAAAGGAAGATTCCGAGAAATATCTGTGCCGACACCAATAAGAACACACGGGAGACTTCTACTGGGAATCCGAGAAGGGACCGAGGGTTCAGCAGAGTCACCAATGGGCAACGTTGGACGTTGTTGTCTTTGTGATCATCAACGAAATAGAACACTTGACAGTACTGCGTAAATTTTATTCCGTGGGTGTGCTACATTAAGAAAATATATGTGAGATGTTCATCCGATGTTGACATTGAAACACATTGAGAATAGCGGCTCCAGATGTTTAAACAATTTTGTGAAACTTCTTTATTTAATAATTGTAATGCAAAGTATTTCAGGTTCACAAAACATATAGAGTACAAGACTTTTTAAAAACAAACATTTACTCGCATGTGTTGTGGGGAATTCTGATTCGGTGTTGTTGACGTTCTTTTATTTCATTACTCGCATGTTTTTGATAATATTTGTTTAAAGGAATAATACATTTTTGGGTAACATTTCATAGAATTTGTAATATGTCAACATTGTAATAAATTTAATGGTATTTTGTAACTGGTCAGTACTTTAGATACCATTATGCGTCTATATTCGCACTGAAAGACGATTAGTCCATAAAATATTGTTAATATGAATTTTGTTTACTGGATTACAATTGTAATCCACAGGACCACCCACCTTCTCACGATCCCACACGCCCACGATCAAAATTTACTGAGCAATTGGCAATTTTGAACCGCAACGCTAGAAATTTAGACCACTGGATATTGCTGTTTATTTGACACCTTTTTTGCCTCGGGTCGCATTGACAGCTCACATTGAACAGAGAAATATAGAGACAGCTGAACAGAGTATTACTGAGGCAGAGAGAGGCAAAGATAGACAGAGAGAGACAGAGAGAGACAGAGAGAGGAAGAGAGAGAGAAGAAAGAGAGAGAGAGAGAGAGAGAGAGAGAGAGAGAGAGAGAGAGAGAGAGAGAGAGAGAAATAGAAATACGACATAAAGAAAGAGCAAATAACCATTCGATGGATTGTAGTGAGAGTGTGATGGAATGGAGCTCGAGTGTAAAGAATTGGTAGAGATGAGCGATTGGCGTGCGACATCAACGCGTTAAGAACTTATTGAAAGGAAGCCAAGAATCAGTGCTAATATTACATGATTTACGAAACTTATTTTTAATAATTTGATATCTTCTCACTTTCTTTTAGGCCACGAAGAATTGAAGAACACAATACTTGAACGACTCAATACAAACTAGGGCAAGATCGACGATATCTAAGAATTTCTATGATCCCATTTTATTTTAGAGAGTTTTCCCCCTATTTTAAAGAATAAAATAGTCATTAAAAAACACATCACAAATTTAATGTGTTATTCACCGTCTAAAATAAAATGGAATCATTGAAAACATAATTCGAAAGATAATGTCAACACACAGTTAATTAAAAATTAATATAGTCTACCCCAGTTTGCTCTGCAACGTCGAGCGGAGCAGACGTGCTGAGTTTCGAGTTACTGTGCCTTACTTTGTAAGCGCATAGCCCACATCAGTGTGTTGTCTCGAAGACAACTGGTATTTTTGTCACAAAGGCATTGTCCACGACCTTTTCGCCGCATTGGGGAAAATCTACGTCACTAACAAATGTAGTTCAGTTCAGGTGTATTATTACATACAAGAGTTATTCATCCCATATATATTTAATTACACTCAGAAGTTATACTTCCGTGATCAAAGTTTGCATTGCATCTTGCCAGGATCTCGCGATCCAGACATGTCTCAATCCGTAGTAGACTTGTATCAATAACACGAACCACCTCCTATGCATGTATTCCAAGGCGAAACTCAACAATCCATCAGTGGAACCATTCATACGCTCTCAAATAAAGAACCCTTTACCAATTATCTACAGCACACAGTCAAATGTCGATAAGTACTACTTGGTAGGAGCCAGTAATCATCCTCGTTTGAGCTCAAATTACCCCCGCCCTCCATTGTAAAATATAAAATCTCCCATTTACAATATCTCGGTTCCAAACCGTTTTGAGTCAATAAACGTCGATGTCACGAGGGAGATAGCTCCCAAACCGTACGTACACACACGCATACACCCACCAGACTACTCCAAATCAAAAGTACACCCTTATAGATTCGCCCTACTAAAGATCTAATCCAAACTATCCGGGAAATTCTTAATCACAATCAATTCAAAAACCAAATTCAACCACAACGCATTCTGGTTATTCGTTTGCTAAAGCACAATATTCAAGGCAAAAACTGTTCTATCACACAACATCACGATGCAAACCAGCAAACCTTGGCTGCATATAGCGCAATGTTCCAAAAAATTCCTCCAAAAAGATATCGTCTACGATTTTTTCAAGAATGGTCGTCCGATCATGAAAAAGTTCCGCCTGGTAGATTCTGAGAAAATACCAGCCCCTATTTGCTATTACCCTGGCAAAAAAATTATCATCAAACCACAATCTTTTATACTGTAATTTGCGTGTAGCAGAAGATATCACCCCGGTCCACTGAGGAATTAGAGTATCCAGTTAGGAAATCAGATATAAGAAGAAACATTGTAACATTTCAGTTCGTTGCAATCGTTGTACGAAGAATCATCCAAACATTGACTGACAGGAAACGACTTTAGAATACTTAAAGACTACAATATGTGAGAAAACCCACGAATCATACATTAGTAGATGCTTCAAATACCGGCAAATTGAACACCAAAAGAATATCCTTTATCGGTTCCATAATATCCCATGGCACTTCACCATTAACACTCCCCCTCAAATCACTTAAATCTCCAATATTCCCACCGGGAGCGGTAGCTCAGTGCATCAACTGATGTCACTGCAGCGTCTCTGACCAGGAGGTCCTAGGTTCGAATCCTGACGGCGGCAGGATTTTTGACACTAGCTTTTCAGCTAGGTCGAATTCAGCTGGAGGAGAATTCTAGCGGCCGGCTCTTCTGATCGGGTTTTCCGTAGTTTCTCCGACAACACCAGTGAATGCCGGAGCAGTACCCTAACAAACGGGCCACGGACCGTGCGCGATATTTCCTTCCTCTTCCTTGTCCTATCCTCCCCCTTACACACACACACACACTAACATGCACTACACTACCACATATTCCGGGAGACCGGTGGGGAGCTTAGAGTTTGTCCCGGTTAGGGCGGTGGCCCGTTGGTGGGAGAGTCCTGGTTAGGGGGAAACCCCCACTAGCCGACGTAGTTCGGCGCCGGATCTCGCGATCTAGCGGGCGGAGATCACCGCCATCTTCCGAGAAAAACATGCACTACACTAACGGGACTAACGACCGAAGCAGTTGACGCGCCCGGAAACACGAAAAAGTCAATCAATCCAATACTCCCAAGGATTTCTACCTCAGAAACCTCGACTACCCCATTGCAATCCTCTCACCGAAGAATATTCCAATTTTTTTTAAATTCTGTACAAACTATTAGATCCTGCGGCAACGTGGCAAATCCTGCTCCAACACACAAACTTTCACATCAACATTCTCCTCATCCTCCCTCCCAAAACGACCCCACAATCTCCCGAACAGCCAAAAATACACTCGCAACTCTCGTGAACAATTTTATTCCATCTATCTTTGACACTATAGTGCAATCTCTCCAACTACGCCAAATTACACCATTAACGCCCTTAGCAAAATCTCCATTCAGTATACTATCCTTGAACTCAAACTGTCTCCAATCAAACATTCATACCCTTAATCAATTTATTCACTTTAATCACATTTCTGAATCGAGGATACATCTTCCGAGAAGACACACGCGTAAACAGCTAGTGGCGATATTGTCATATTAATAAAAATATATCACATTACCAGATTTCTTCCATTCAAACTCTTCCGTCGAAAATGTACGAATTACATTAAAATTATTCTATTACGTCCGTCTCAACATCAGGATCACCCAACATACTGTACATACTAACTAAATCAACGCATTATTTTCACGAAGTAACTTTAACTCATTGAAGATGACCTAAATGCGTGAGGCATTAATGCTTCTGGCCGTCTCCTCAAAGACATCAATAACCTTAGCCTGCATATTCATGATCCCTACTCTCCAACTAGACATCCATCTTTCCCAAACCAACTACCGGACATAATTGATTTCGGAATATCACTCAATCTCGCCTCAAGCGAAGCAATGTAAACGCTCATTGCGCTACCCCTCTGATTATCACCCAATTATCTCGAGTCTAGGAACTTCAGCTCTCCAATTAAACCATTCTTCTCCATCAATCTAAGCAAAATTAACTGACCCTCCTTTCAATAGGATTCTTGGCTGTCCGAGATGAGCCATGTCTCAGTCGATGGAGCTGACGTTTCGGCCATCTTGTTGGGGCCTTCTTTACAGCCATACTGGTGCATACCTCCAATTTCTCTGAACTAAATTGTTTCCTTCAATCAAAACCCTATATAGTCAAAAAATTGATGAAGTCATATCCAAAAAATCCATAACCCATATTATTCTCAACTACTAGATATATCCTTAACCTCACTCAAAATTCAAACTCCAATTTCAACAAATTCTCCAAATTTTAGACTTATGAAGACATTTTAGGTTTTTACCAATCTCAACACGGTAGAACATTAGAAAGCCATCAAATCTGTATGTCATCCTGCCTTATTATTCAAACTCCAAACTCGGCATCCTCAAGTACCATTTGTCCTAATTAAAAGCTTTGTCACTAATATGTATTTTTCAATACGACTTCGTCGCCTATTTCCTGCAGCTGCTGCTGCTATCTTGGGATGTGTAACTCATGGCACCGTCTTAGACACAATTCTCTTTAATATCTTCACGTATGACGCACCGGCCCCTCCATTCATTTCTCTTGCTCTCTTGGCTCACTGCCAAGCCACATACTCAACTATGTAACCAAGTACTGGATGACGCAACTCTTGATATTCAAAATCACTTGGATCAAATTTTTGGGTAGTCTAGCAAATGGCGAATCAAATTAAACTTTGATAAATGTTAAGACAAAGTCTTCTCCCTACGCACTCCCCTTACACTCATTAGCGTGTAACTTCACATCCATGCCATGATTACTAATCCAAAACCCCGGTCCAATTCTTTGGATCGCCTCCTTACTTCGATACCTCACATCCACTACAGACTTGTCCTAGTCACAAAAAGAACTCACTAACTCTTCTCCATTTTACTCGAATTTATCCTAGCTATATCCATCTGGTGCCCCTATCTACAAATACAATCTGGCCCATGCTCATTTAAGCAAGATCAATGTAAGTCACAGTATCCAAATATCATATGCAAATTCCACTTACCAAAATCCTTTCGTAAGACCCATTACTTCAGTACCTTGGCTCATATACAATCATCATCATTACGAGCTTAGTATAATTTGTTTATATATTCTGACTGTTCTATACACATGGTATACTTTAGAGTAGATTCATTAGAGCTTGGTATATACCTGGCATCACTCTTAATATCAAACAATCTACCCAAAATGATACCAGACAATCCCTTCAATTCCACAAGGTCTCCACTTCCAATGAAACAAACCTGAAACAGAATACGCATTCGCAAGAAATTATGTGTATACATTCTTACCCAACTTCACCCTCCCGGTCAGAGGCACTGCAGTGACATCAGTTGATGCACTGAGTTGATGCGAGTAGCGCCGCCATTGTCCGCGGGACCGGATACTCGCCTCGCGCGCACACTCGCTCGCTCGCGTCGGCGGACACGCCGTGGAGCCCACGTTCGTTAGGGAAAACGCCGTTTTTGCAGTCGGAGTAATGCGACCTGGCAATTGTGGCTGATGGACCCGGTGGCAGCAGCGGAAGGAGGAGAGGAGCAGACGGAATGCGGCGACGCAGTAGAGGAGGGGGCTACAAAGGGAACAGCCTGAAGGTTTACGAGAACAGCGGCGGAGCGACTGCGGAAAGGCAGGCTCCAGTGACAGAGTAGGGACAAAAGAGATGGAGAAGTAGCGCTGAGGTGGTGTGAGGGAGCAGTAGGGCTTGAGGGAGTGCGATGAAAGAAGTGACTTTTGTGAGGTGCGCTGAGGTGGTGTGAGGGAGCAGTAGGGCTTGAGGGAGTGCGATGAAAGAAGTGACTTTTGTGAGGTGTGAAGGAGGGGGGGAGGTGGGGAGGGTGAGGGGTGCGGAGGGTGATGGGGCGGAGGGTGAGGGGGCGGAGGGTGATGGGCGGAGGGTGAGGGGGTGGAGGATTAGGAGGGCGGATGGTGAGGGGCGGCAGGTTAGGGGGGCGGGTGAAGGGGTGGCTGGTGAGGGGAGAGGGGTGAGTGAGGGGGGGGCAGGTGTGGGGAGGGTGAAGGTGCACCGCTTGAGGGAGCGAAGGTGGGGAAGAACTTACGGAACGTGGCGCAAGAAAGGGGGGGAGCCGATAAAGCGGGGGTGCGGGGTTGGGGCGGGGCTGGCGTACGATACGCGGCTCAGAGGGGTGTGGACGAAGCACCAGGCAGTGGAGGCGGAGGACAGTAGGAAGACAAATGAAAAGAAGTGCGATGCGCATCTGCCGCCTAGGGACAACTGGTGACGCAGATCTCCCACCTCCATGTCGCTTGAAGCCGCTTTATGACAGAGAGGAAAGTCCAAAAACGTGCGCTACAAAAACTTCACATGAAGACAAAAGTTTCAGGTAACTCTGAGAACATATATGCACCTTAACAACACAAAATGCTCAAATTCATTTACTTTTACGTATTCAATCAGGTATTTGGAAAGGCATTTTGCCATATTTTCTAATTTCTCTGTATAATTAATGTTATTCATAACTTCTGTCCATCTCCCTGTCCGCTTATCCATTTGGCCGTTTTCTTTTCTCCCTGTCCATCCAATCTTTTCGTTCCCTGTCTTCCGACTTGTCGTTCCCTGTCTTCCGACTTGTCGTTCGTCCCTCCGACTTGTCGTTCGTCCCTCCGAATTTTCGTTCGTTCCTCCGACTTTTCGTTCGTTCCTCCGACTATTCGTTCGTCTCTCCAACCGTCTGATCGTCTGTGATATCACATACCAGTTGTATGCATAAATCTTTGCCGGTTTCACTAAGAGATGACCCCAAATGGCGCCAGTACGGACAAGTACGCCGGATGCGGAAGGATATCCCTTCCAAGCGATTTCAAAGTGTCTTTCACTGATTTTGCTGCGTGAGACATCGCATTGTCGTGCATTTGCCGTTCATTCCAATCGTGTGAGGCCCATTTACAGAGTTTATTGATGTTCTCCATTGCTCGTAAACGTCTGCTGATTGTTCTTGTGACACATTTAATGCCTTTGCCAATTGCTGTTGAGTTAGAGTTGGATCATCATTCAATAATGTCTGCAATTGCTCGTCTTCGCGCTTTTGTGGTCCACGAGAGCGCGCTCTGTCTTTCACATTGAAATCGCCACGTTTAAACTGTCGAAACCATATCTCACGAGTCCTAATCGCTGAAGCGTGTTCGTCATGTATTTCTACCAGCAAATGATGTTTTCCAAAGATTTTCTTTTGATTAAATAAGAAATCAATGCTGCCCAAATGTTTATTTTAGCACAACTCGACGAACACAAAACACAACACTAGTGTTTAACGTACTTTACTTGTGTGTGTTGGTAGGTTAATGCCATACGAAGTGTCAAATTCATACGCTGTGTACTGTCACATCTTTGCATCAATGGGGCACGCGTTCGTAGAGTAGCAGCTCAGCAATTTCGAGAAAGTTGGAAAATGGCTCCACGAGTGATTTGCCGCAAAAGACA